>JAHWFO010080760.1:0-17869 GCA_023313115.1 Rhysida immarginata | reverse complement strand
ACCATCAAAATCAAATCGGCAGGGAACCCGTCTCTGATCATTTTGTATCAAGGCCCTCATGCCACGCTTGGTCAAAAGCTTTACTGGATAGGTTCAGGGGGGTGCTCAGGTCTTCAACGAGCCTCCATATCTGCATCGGACAAGAGTTTACAGCACGAAAGCCAAACTGCTCTTCCCGAAAAAGGTCATTTGCTAGACAGTGATCTTGGAATCTGACGAGGATCGTTCTCTCCAACACCTTGGACATCGTGGGTAGCAGGCTAATAAGTCGGTAACTCGCCGGAATTGCAGGATTTTGCCCCTGCTTGGGGATACTCAACACAATAGATTTCTTCCAAGCCACAGGGAAATAAGAAAATTTCCAGCAGTCGCTAATGATATTGGTGAGAAAGTCTATAAAGTTCTTTGGGAGATTCATAAGGGCGTTATTACTCACCTTGTCTTTTCCTGGAGCCTTCTTCTTTATCAGTTTACTTATGATGTTGGCGATCTCTCCAGCTTCGATGTTGTACTTCGTTAAATGCTGCGGGACTTCATCAAAGTTGACAATACCTTCTTCCACACGCTGAGACATGATTTGACTCTCGGGCTTATCCTTGGTGGGAGTAACAAACTGCATTTCCAGTGAATCTGCAATGACTTGGGCCTTGTCCTGATCAGTTTGGACATAGTCACCTTGTGGAGTACGTAGTGGAGAAGCGTATCATTCTTCCTCTTCTGTAAAGCTCTGACCATACTCCAAATGGAATTGTCGCGAGCCAATATACAGCAAGAGGCATGCAAGCCTTTATATACAGAACAGTGGTACAAAATAGGCAAATACATGAACCAATAGGATACAAAAGAATTAAAGGGGAAATAATTGCCAATAGGATAAATAGAATAAGCACAGATTTTTGAATTATAATGGCCAATAGAATAAAAAGAGTGTAAACGCTAATTTTATAAACTAGACAAAAAGAAAATATACAAAGGAATGGTGCGCGTTTATGCAGACCGAAAAGAGAACTTATCTGGTTGTCTGAGGACAAGAGGATTTACAGAAAATAAAATAATCAGGCAAGAAATAACAAAATGCAAAACAAAACATACACCATAATAAAGAAACCGAGAAAAAGGAATCATAATAGATCAGATAAAGGGTTAAGTATTGCATACACATTAAAGTTAATTAATGTTATCCCCGTGAATTGGTTGTAGTTCACATAACACTAATGAATTTGATTGAGTATTAGAAGGGGAATAGGGAAATGAAAGTGTTAAAACTTTTTAATGGAATGACTGTTCAATATAAGATTTATAATAATTTCTTAAACTTGTGGTAGCATGAAGGAGTTTTTGCTTACATAGTTGGCTGGAACAAACCACTGAAAGGGGTCTAAAAAACGTGTGAACTACGTCATAGCCATTTCATTTCAAATGATGGGTACCATGACCTATGTTATACTTGAACTACGTCATAGCCATTGCGTCTGCATTTGCTGAAAGTAACGACACTTTAATGAGGCAAAAAACCCAATGAAACAAACGTTTTTAATGTCCCGCGAAGCCTTTTTCGTGTGTTTTAGCGCAAACACTTATCGTATCAGTGGCCAACGTAAATGACTGTTACCTAGGTAAATGTTATATATTTGAATTACGTGATAACTCTTGCAGCAGCAAATTTGCTAAAAGGACAAACTTTAATAAAATGTAACACCAGTGAAAGTAATGGGGTTACTCGTATGAACCTCAAAGAAAGTATTTCACGCCTGTCAATCGCAGGTCAGTCCAGAAACAAAAGTCGCCAACAACTTTTAATAACAAAAAATAGTAAAAACGCAGCTAAAAGAAAAGGAAAACGAGATTTGACCTTAACACTGCGTGTATAACAGGTTAAAAACGGAGATTGGCTGAAAAAAATGTGTGCCCTAGAGAATCACGCTCAGGCCATCACTCGACCAATGAATGACAGCCTGATGCTCTACTCACTGGACTGCGTAGGCCACACTGTCAAGTAACTTTAAAAAGTCGAATTGAAATTTTGAAATAAATTTAACTTAAATCTCGTTAGAATGATGCATATATTACACTAACCCTTAAAAAAGAGTAAACATTGAGAGACAGAGACAAAATTATTTCAAATACAAACAACAAACTAAACAATCAGAACACAGAAATCACAGACAGTAGAAGAAAATTAAACATTTGTAGTTTGAAAGTGTATTGATAACGTTTGTGATGTTAACTGTCAACCCTCTAATTAAACAGGTTGAAGTTATCAATAATTGAAACAATATACCAACAAATTTGCCAAAAGGAAGAGCTTAATTAGGCAAATATCTAGTGAAACTAATGAGGAAACATATTTCACACTAACAGGAAGACACGAAGATTTTTTAGATTGGATTAGCGCAAATGAAGATTTTTTAGTAGGGACCTGCGGCTCTGTTCATGCCGAACACGGTAGACTGCGTCCAAGTAGCTAATAACACTGCATACACCTTTACGTATACTGTTGAAATAATAACAACAAAGTAGATAAAAAAATTGTAAGCTTCAAAACAAAAGTAAAAAGAATAGTTGAATTGAAGAATTAACAACTGTTTTCAATTAATTTTGGGAAAGCACCGTTTTAATACTGCCAGTTAATCTGTTGCTGTCGAAAAGTATAGACAATGTTAATAAAAATGCGCTCGCTATTGTTGGGAAAGAGTGAACGGTCATCAACGTATTTGAACATTTAGCAACGCTGAGAGCAAATAAAATCAGCATAAAAATCCAGTGAAACTAAAAGGAGAGGTGTGGGCGGTAGCATCAGCCAATGCTACCCGTAACGATAATTGGAAATCATTTGTTTGAACGTCAGCTCTACCTATGTCACAAACACTGAGCACTGTTGCTACTGAGAAATCAACACAGAGAAATTGTATGACTTGTGTCAAAAACAGAAACGGAATTGTAGCATAAACATTGTAATGGCTGGTGTTTATTGTATGAATTTAGATATATAATTAAAGGTTTTCAACTGCACCATGAATTTTGATTACTAATTATAATATTAAACTCAGCCTACGTTTATTATTTCTCCGCATTATGGTCATGCCAGGGAAGATTTTAGGAAGCATAAACAACTCACTCAAACAAAAAAATGAATTTTCTCTAAGGAAAGATGGAATAATTAAAGAATAAATAACACCAGTAATTGGATATTAACAAAGAACCAATAAACTATAGCCAATAAAGATAATAAGCCAATAAAATACTGTTAGTTCTATCTATCTATCAGTTCAAAATATATCAAAGTAATATGCATTTTTGGCCAAAGGGGATAAAGCATGCCTGCACTGGTATCAGCTGGTCATGCATCTGCATTGTGGATCTTCCTTCCGTCTTGCTTGTGAAATGGAATCTTCGTTACTTTTGTATGAGTTTCTTACTTCTGAGTATTATATTTAGAAAACTTATATTTAAAGGCCATTGTTGAAGCCGGGATGCTGTATGGTTTTTACTCGTTAAAAAGACCTTGGAATTGAGCAAATATAAGAGAAATCTAATTGACGTGGAAAATTCATTAAAACATAAAACAATTTTGAATGTCTCTACCGAAATTCTAAACGACAGCTGGGTAGAATGCAATGGCTTTTGCAGGAAATTATGGATTACCAGGATCCATGGCCCATTTACACTGCCGGCAGAACTCGGAAAGAGTTACAAATTAAAATCTACTAGTCTATCAGTGATGCATGCCTCATCGTGGTGAATAGACTCAGACAGACTCCAACAGACTGAATTTCTCTTCTCCGGATTGCATAGTTAAAAGAGGCTAGAAGCATCCAAGAATCATGGGACAACCTTGTGATATCACATGCTGAAAATCTGAGGGGTTATTCCAAGGGTTATTCTGAGTTCATTTGGGCCTCTTTCCCCTCCTACCTTTCTGCCTGTCCGTCTCTATCTTAGAGCCCCTCAGACCCCTTGGGTCACTGGTTTAATAGTTTGAAGCAATTAGGGTCTCCTCCCACACAATCCAGTAGATAGTTCTTCGTTTTTCTTCACTTTATTCAAACCTGTCAATTCGTTTGTATAAGGGTCGCTCTGCTTTCCTGAAACGTGTAATAAATTTCCAAAGAAAACTTATGGACTCGGTGTCACAAAGTATTATGACAGCAGTGAGTTCCAGTATTTTTGGCACTAAAAGAAAGCCCAGAAATAATGCTGGAGTTCAACCATTGCAAGTTAGTGATAATAAATGGCGCGACCAACAGAAGGGAGACATCTGTTTCCATATTGTCCCTCAGCGCGGAAGTAAGGGGCAGAAGCGTCGTAAACGGCTGCGCAAAAAGAAAGAGAGCGATGAGTGGGAGATTGGAAAGAAAAACAGGGATTCGCCTCGGAGATTGATGAGAAGAGGTGTTTGAAAGTTTCTCAGGAGGAAAATGAGATTAATGATCCCCGGACAACGAGATTGGCGAGGAAGGCAGATTCAGCAAGGATAGGAATAGTGAATGGAGAAGTTGATAAGCGCACGCGCCGTCGGGACTCGTATAGTGCTAATGAAACCCATTGCAACGCTAATGTGACTGTGTGTAAACTTATGTCTACTTCAGTTTCTTCACCAGGTATTTCTTCAGCTGAGATTTCCACCGAGATTCCATGCTGATCTTCAGTGACGACGGTTTCGAAGCGTGAAAACCCACCGGAGTTGCCAGCAATTTTGGTTAAGCCAAGCGCTGAGTTTGCGGAGTCAACCGAGTGCTTTGACAGCGTGGGAATTCTCTATAAGGAAAACGAAAACGATCCAGCCGAGCTGAAGGCATCTTTTCCCCGAATAACACCGCCAGTATTGGTACTAGGATACAACTCTCGTAGCATTACAAGTGATAGCAGTTTCGCTCTTGTATGTGCCTTTGGATTGTGAGTTAAGGACTGTGAATCCTTTTTGTCTCAGGAGGAGAGGAGAACAATTTCGTCCAGCGTACTATTAACTGGAATCTTTCTTTGGACTGTGCGAGGCTTCATGAGGGAGAGTCTCGGCTCCTTTATACCAATCTCGAGGTAAGCCTATATTCCGTTATTTAAAAGATAACTAGCTTTCTTACCTTGGATTTATTTGCTAGCATGCCTATCTCCTCATTAAGGGGTGCTAGTTATTTTTTTTATCCATGGTAGTAATCTCCCTGTTCGTTGCGCTCTAAGCTGCTCCATTGTAAATTTGTTGGTTTGCTTGCATAATTAACTTTGCTCCCATTGCCTTTTTGTAGTTAAGGTTAGTTAATTTAATTTTATGCTGATTAGCAACAGAGGAGGGGGATCGGCGTAATTTTATTTGTTGGACAGGCAAAAATTATTACTTGATTACAGGGTTTTATTTGCTATGGGAATCTATGCCAGTTTTATAGGTGGTTAGGTTGTTATTTGGTTTAGAGTGATTTTATCGTCTTGTTGGGCAGTTGGTGTAACTAATGAGGGTGTTTATTGTCTTTGCAGCTTCCCTCGCCCGCCAGTTCAAGACGTTCAATGCCAATGCGTGTCCGCTCTCTGTTTTGCGGATAGCGGTTGATGTTTGCTACTTACCTTGGTAATCACGAAGATTTAAGCTTGCCGTCAAGCAGTAAAGAATAAATAGCTTATGTAATGCAACGGCCGGTCAAATACTGTAACGTGAAATAACCATTTCCAGCTGTAGTTAAAACTTTCTGTTAAGTATCATAACTATCCATTAATTTTTCAATGTAAGCTTATTCGCTGGCGTAATTCTTTTTGTTTTCTCCCGTTTGCTAGTTAAATTAGCTAGTTCTTTTCTTATTAATTCCAGGGATATTCCTCGTTTAAGGGGAATCCCCTTGTAACCAATTTAGTCTTATTGTGAGCATTTTTGGCGTTATATAGCGTCTTGGCTCCATTACAGAGGTTTATGATTAATGACATGTATTCGTCTTTTCTTGTACAGTTTATTTGGTTATTAAAAATATATATTGCTTGTCCGTACATTTCTTGTCACTTCATACTTCCACTGCGCATATACGTGACACTCGGGAATGTTACTTTCTGCTCCGTGAATGCTAAGAGATCACAAGGAGATGGACATAAACCCTGTTTCTCACAAAGGAGAAGGGAAACCAGATTTCTAGTTGGTCATAACTAATTAGTGAAAATCATTCATCCAGAAAACTAACTGAAAAAACTTATACAGGGTGATTCAGAAAAGTAGGCCAAGAATGAAATACCATGTACAGTTTGTAGTGGAGAACAATAGTTTTCCTATAAACATGAGTCCGGAAATGCATCCTCGCAGAGATAATGCAACTTGTACAAGGTAGGAATGGATGTGCGTTACCCGGACAGCAATGGTAGGGTCCATGTAAATTAGAATCTAAACATGTAAATTGTTCGTGTCCTCTCCTTTAAAAGAGAGGAAAAAAAAACATGCAACTCCATTGTTAACAGAGTACTTATAACATTAACAATATGATTCTTTGTGGAAATAGTGGAATCCATCGTCTCCATTAAATGTAACTCCATTGTCGTACAATGGATTGTTTGACTAATGTGGGTCTGGCCGACATGTATCTCCTCTACGGCGAGGCACAGTGTAATGCTACTGAAGCAGAAAGGATTTACCAACAGCGTTTTCCAGACCGTGATCACCCGCATCGCCGGGCGTTTCAAAGACTACAAGCACCTCCATCAAGGCTCAGAGTTGGTATTTTGAACACCTACTGTAACGTCATTCCTACCTCATACAAGTTGCATTATCTCTGTAAGGATGCATTACCAGACCCATGTTTACAAGAAAACTTTTGTTCTCTGCTACAAATTGTACATGGTATTTCATTCTTGACTACCTTACTGAATCAACCTGTATCTGCCAACTTAGGTTTTCTTTAGAAAAGGTTTTAATAAAATATATTCGGCTAAGTAATAATCTGTCTTTTAAATGCAAAGATTCTGGTATTAAAAAATTAAGATCAGACCTGAAGATTAAAGAATATGTTCTGCATACTATTTACTTATTTTATTTAATTGGAACCTAAATATTCCGAATATTATTTTCTTATCTTGGCTAATTTACAAATATAATTTCCCCTTTTTCCCCTTGAAAAAGAGATCTCAATTTTCTTCTCTGTTGGGGTCCAATTTGTCTGGATTCTGGTCGAAAATAATTCAGTGTCAGGCTAGTTTTTCCTTGGTCATATTCCTGTATACTGACATATATCAGGTAAAAAGAGTCAAAAGCATTGAATCTATCATAAATTTTTATTAAAAAACATCTACTAGTATGTCAATGTTAAACGGTAATTGTAAGCCATAAAATTAATATAATATGGAAAATAGGCAATTTTTTAACATAGACAAAGGGTTTCAATGTAATTCATTCATGAAGGCATGTAAAAAGACAGCAGATCTTGATAAAATTGGTAGATATTTTGCACCACAAAAGCTGGAGAACAGAGTTTCTGATTAGTTTTGCTACCTTTTGTGTTGCAAAATATCTACCAACTTTATCGATAGAAACAGCACTATGGACTCCTTAATCAACAACAGATCTAGAGTCCAATTTAATTCATCAAGTTTTGAAAGTCACTTTCACTAAAAATATTATCAATTCAAATTCATATGACATAATTTAAACTTTTCTTGTCATCGCTTAGAATCTTAAACTTTCACAACTCATTTTGTTGTTTCACTCATTATTTAACAATCAGGTAAAATTATATAAACAATATAATTTGTCATCATCTTAATTAAACATATACTATTTCATATTTTTATTAGTTCATAGTTCTCAGATCACACGTTGCACTTTTCAGTTCACTAGCATGTAGGGGTTACCTGATCACTATATACTACATGGGTTTTCCACAAAATATTGGCCTGCGTATTCATTTATTCAACCACTAACAACCAATAAAAGAATACAATTTCTAAAACTCACATCAACTAGTATTTATAAAAAGTGTTCCATTCTCATGAAAAAAATATTTTCATCAACTAACATAGGTTATGAATCTATTTAAAACATCATCACTAATGATCCTTATATACCAGGTCGTAATACAATCCAAATAATGTATATAATTAAATAATCCAAATAATGGTTCACGGATATACACAAGGATAAGACAAATATTTGACTATCTCCTCAAACATGATTACAACAAAATCTAGCAATGAATTTTGAAAGAAAATATTAGGGATTGCTACAAAACAACTATCCAATGTCCATTATTTTAAGATAAAATGATTATATATTTTCCACAACTAAAATGTCCATAATGAAATTCCCTGGGGGTCAAATAATGGATAACCAAAATAAATAGTTTAGGACAAATACAGGGTGAGTCAAAAGTCGCTGTACACCCTTTTTTTTCGAAAACCTTGTACGAATTGAGAAATCTGACTATTCCAGTAAGGTATAGGTGAGGTGGTCTATCTTTTATGATATGTAACGAACATGGCCGCTATCTTGAAATCGGCCATCTTGAATCTAGGTCAATTTTTTAAAAATATGGAGGGAGTCGTGTGACATATCAAAAACATCAGTATTTTCTGACAATTTCATTCCTGTAAACAGGTTTGAAGTAGCAGTTATGGTTCAAAAGTTATAACACATTTTGTTTCATTTTGTAGCCGGTAACTGAAGATGGCTTTGACCACGGAGGAGAGAAATGAGGTCATTTTGATGTCTGGAGAACGAAGTTTCTGTGTCATAGCTGCAGATTTCAACAACCAGCACCCAGAAAGACCTCTAATTTCACATAACATTGTCAGGTACTTAATTAAGAAATTCCGAGAAACTGGGACTGTGGTTGACTGCTTTAAGTGCAATAAATGCTACTGAAGAGACAACCTGAACAATGGTTTGGGCATTCTTCATCAAGAGCTTACAACGCAGCACACGACATTCATCAGCAGAATATGGAATCAGCCAGTCATCGATTGTATAAATCCTTTATGCTCATCAATGGCATCCATTCAAGATTCAGATACTCCAGCACCTAGCAGAGGACGACCCATACTGACGTATGCAGTGGGCCCTAGAGCAACATCGACAAGATCCACTGTTTTGCACAAGGTATCTTGTTCAGTAGTAAGATGTTCAATTTCCTGGTCAATGGATTGGCTGACATGGTGCTGTGAAATGGCCACCCAGACCATGTGATCTAACACCAGTTGACTTTTATATCTGGGGTGATTTAATGCAACTCGTGTATGCAGAGAAAATCAGAAACAGACACCATCTGCTGCAACACATTGAAGAAGCATTTGCTAGCATTTCTTTGGAAATCCTTCTGCGAGCGCATGACAGTTGGATTCAGCGCCTTCAAATATGCATTGACCAAGAGGGACATCATGTTGAACACATTAAATGACTGCCCTTTATGGAGATCAGTCCAGCCTATAATTCCAAACAAAATGTGTTGTAACTTTTGAACCATAACTGCAACTTCAAATCTGTTACAGGAATGAAATTGTCAGAAAATGCTGATGTTATCTGATATATCAGATGACCCCCTTTCCATTTTAAAAAATTCTCTTAGAATCAAGATGACCGATTTCAAGATAGTGGCCATGTTTGGTATGTACCGCAAAAGATAGACCACCTCACCCATACCTTACAGGAATATTCAGATTTCTCAATCCCGGCAAGGTTTTCGAAAAAACAGGGTGTACTACGACTTTTGACTCACCCTGTAGAACAATATATACCATAATATCATACATTCGACATCAATATAACTGTGTTAATAATTTGGCTTATTCATTTAATTTATAGTACTATATCTCCAACATTATGATCTAAGTGATCCAGAGGCTTCACTTAAAGTATTCGTCTATGGATTCATCTGTGGAATCCCTTATTCATCACCTTGTAAGAAACACTATATTGTAATCCCTGAAGAAATAACTCTCATTTTGATTTCATAACGTTAATTACTAAAATCAACAATCCATCACTAATAAGTTTGGCACACAAACATCAATGTACTAAACTAATCTGCAAATATAGCCTGTTAACTTGCTAACATACAGCACGGTGCGTAAAACAATAACCTATAATATATATTCTTTAATCCTTTAATGTCAACTTATATCAGCATAATAGAATTTCTAGGTTTAGCCCTGCATCATTCACCCACAACAATCATTCAATGCAAAAAATATTTTTTTCAACATGTGTCACCAAAATGTCTATAACTCTAGTCATCCATAACCTTTTCCTATTTCTCTATAAATGCAAAAGTAAAATGAGGTATAAACTCTCCAATAAATACAACCTGAATAACTATAGAGTATTTATCAAGATATAACCTACTCCCAGCATTGCATTCTCACCATGAAACAAACAGCAAAAAAATATATCTATAGCAGTCTATTTATTATGAGTCGTAATTCTGAGATTCACCCAAAACATAAACTAGACAAGTCTTCATCATTATTAGTGTCTACACATTAAAGTTGAGGATTGAAAAAATTTGTTCTCATTCTGGCTTCAATCAATTTCAGAGAATTGCCCTCCTTATTTATTAATATCAAACATCGTAGATTGACAACAAAATTTTCTGTCACAATGCCCTGTTTTAGGTTCTCAAAACGCTCTCAGATAACATCTTAATAGTACAACCACCTTCTACCAAAATCTTGAATCAGTGCAGCTAAGATATGAAACATTAGCTGATGTGCACTGTTACAATACTGTGTAAATATTAAACAACTCTTGTTCTTCAAATCATTTTTTTATTTACAGATATTCAGTATATAATATCACAATCAAATAGTTTCCAGAACAAACGTTAACTTCTATATAACAATGCCATCTATCCACTGTAATATTACCTTAGTTCAAACTGTGAACCATTCAAGCTCTTAATAACAAAATTGGCACTAATACTTAATTACTTACTTACTTTTCAAACCCACTTATCCGTTAGGGTCACAGGGGCAGCATCCCTATAGAGGATCTCCAATGATCGCGATCTTCCACCATCAGGTGCATGTCCTCCCTGGTAATACCCAAGCGACTCAAACCCAGATTCTCCATGTAGTCTAGCCACCTGGTTCTAGGCTGACCCCTTGGTCTCTTACCCACTGGCTTGGAAAATAACAACTGCCTAAGAAGGCATGTTTGTGGCATCCGTATCAAGTGGCCATACCAGCGTAACTGAGATCTCTGAATGCGGAGAAGTAGCGACTCAACACCTAAAGACTCCCTTACTGTGCTACTGTTGTGCCACACCTCTCAGAAATCTCATGTCGGCCGCTTGTACCCGTGATCGCACGCTTTTGGTCATTACCCAAGCCTTATGACCATCGGTGAGAATGAGGACAAAGACAGATTTGAAGACGGAGAGCTTGGCTTTGCTACCCATCTCGCGTTTCATTACCACGGAACGCTACAGTTCATGTCTGACACAGCTTGCTGCACCGATCCAAGCATCCAAGTCTTTCTCCGACCATCCATCACTCGTGAATGCAATCCCAAGATACTTGAATTTCTCCACCTGTCTCAATGAGGCTCCCCCAACATGGAGAGTGCACTGAGCAGGCTGGCTTGAAAGGACCAGAACCTCAGTTTTAGCCACACTGATCTTCATCCCAGCTTCTTCACATTTAGCTGCAAACCGTTCTAGTGCATGCTGAAGGTTCGTGCGAGAAGTTCCAAGGAGGACAAGGTCGTCAGCAAAGAGCAACCTCGCTACCAGGCAATCGATTGGCACTAATGTCATTTTTAATGACATTGGCTTGGAACTGTCAAAACTCAATTCCTAACTAAACATTTATTTCAGAGGCTTGTGATGAACTTAATTGATAGTTATAGCAGATGCTAACAAATTTAAAAATTCACATAAAACCAGCAACAATGTAAGATATGAGGGATGGTGGCTAACAAAGGACACATTAAAAGAGACATGTTTTTTTTAAAAACAACAAACAGACTCATGTATGCGAAAACGAAAGAATAACAAACAGTAAATTGATGTTATAGAGCTCGAAACTTTGGTTAAACAAAATTTTCAGTCGAAAGAGTACCAAGTCCCAATACAAATGCGCCTGCAACCTAGCTGGATAGGTTTCACCAGCAGAGAGCAATAATAGTCGGATAATAGGGAGTCTATCATTACATTTTCACCTGTTAGCACCCATATATGTGCAGCTGTTGGACCTTGGTAGTTTACCTACAGATGACATTGAGCTGGCTGCTAAACTAACCTTCGGAATTCACAGCTAATCGCTGACTTTGTTTGAGATGACTCAATATTCACTTGCCTCACCTGGGGTGGGTAGAAATTAAGAAGAATGTGTAAGTGACTGAGCAAGTCAGTTAAACATTCGTCCTACGATCTACTAATACCAAACTAGGAAAGAGAAGACCCCTATCTCACCTAACTTTCAATTTCACTGCCCTGTCTACTTTACTAACAAAACCGCCCAAATAGCCCAAAAATAGAAAAGAGTAATGACGCTTGCATTTCTAAGTAAGAATATTATGTAATGCACAGTAAAATGTGACTTTAGAAAAACTAAAAAATGTTAGTAATGCCTTAAAAGTGAAATTTTCACCTAAATATTTATTATGCAATGCAGATTAACTTAGAAAATTTAATCTTTGCTTGAACTTAAATACAGTAAAGTAAAGTTTGAATTTTTTAATTTTATTTTCTTTTAGAATCTCAGTTAAAATTATAGGGAATAAATACCATTCAGTAAATAGTAACTAAAAAATGAAAAACCTGTTAACTTTTCATCATCATTATTACTTGTATTATTATTATAAGAAGTCAATGAAAAAGCAGAAAACAGAGACATGGAAATGTAGAGATAAATTTATCAACATTACGACTGGCGGCAAGAAATGAAGAAGGCTTACAGCACATGTGATGCTGTTGTATTAGCACAATGTCGCAATCCCTATAGTACTCAAACAATTGTATTTCACATTGAAAGAGACGAAGATTTTTAGCTTAGATTAGCGTGAACGTCGATCATAGCGACTGACTACGCTATTCACATCACGGACGCCTTAAGCCTCGCTCTGTCTGTGCGATAGAAATAACGTACACTTATGTAAATAGGAAACAATTCAATTTGGTGAAAAATCAGTGAATCTAATGGGTAAACACCAATGCAACACAAACAAACGTACTTTATATACACCAGGCTGGAAAACACGAAGATTTTTAGCTTGGATTAGCTTGAAGACCAATCATAGTGGCGGGTGACGCTGTTCACATTGCGAATGCACTAAGCCTCACTAGTGTGGTAAGAATTACGTACACTTTTGTCAATGGATAGGACTTTAATGAAACAAAAAAATCGGTGAAAATAATGGGTAAACACCAATGCAACAAAAAGAAACTTATTTCATATACCTGAGTCTGGAAGATAGGAAGATTTTTAGCTTGGATTGGCTTGAACACCGATCATGCTAGCTGGCGACGCTGTTCACATCGCGAACGCGCTGAGCCTGAATTGGCCTGTGGGATAAGTATTGCGTACACCTTTTTCAATAGAAAAGACTTTAATTAGGCAAAAACTGGAGGAAACTAATGGGTAAACAACAATGTAACCCAAACAAATATATTTCATATAATCAGGGATGGAAGACACAGCGATTTTTAGCTTGGATGAGCTTTATCACTGCACGTAGTGGCAGGCAACGCCGTTCACATAGCTCGGACTATGTAATAACAAGTACATACAGTTTTGTTAATAGGACAGACTTTAATTAGGAGAAAAATTGGTGAAACTAATGGGCAACGTCAATGCAACACAAACAAACGTATTTCATATACACTTGGCTAAAAGAAACGAAGATTTTTAGCTTGGATTAGCTTGAATGCTGATCTTAGTAGCAGGCGACGATGTTCACGCCGTGCACACGCGCAAAGGCCTCGGCCGAACTCCCCCAAATAAACTGCGTGCAAATTTGTTAGCAGGAGAGACTTTAATTACGTAAAAAAACGATGAAACAACTGGGCAACACCAACAGAACACATATTTACAAATTTTATATACCTTTGGTTGGAAGACACAAAGATTTTTAGCAAATGCAAAAGCGTGAAATACGCGACAATGAGTGAACGCATGGAACAGCGATGCCCCACAAAAGAAGTATAGCAACAATCACACAAGTAGTATATGGGCCCATTCAGTGCACTTTCCATTTTGGTCATTTCCACTTTTGGTCATTACCCCAACAACAGCCAAAAGTTGCAAATCGCAGTGCAAAATACCCTGAACGTACCCATATACTGAGAAATACAAAAATAGGATTAATAAAGCCAGAAGCTATTAAAAAAGAGAAGATTAATCGCTATCATCATCAAATTCTTCAATATCACTCATAATACTTGGTAGCTCGTCATCAACATCAAACTTGATAATATGTGCTTGTTTTTTTCTGTGAATTATTTAAAAACTACTTTAAAAATATTTTTCTATTCATAATATTCATCGTTAAATATCTTTCCGATTCCACTACTGCATACACAAAATAATCTTCTGTAGATTGAGTTCTTAATTTCCATTCAACTATAAGTTCGTTTGTACTATAATGTTCTTCTTGATGTTTAGAGAGATCTACACAGATTATAGGATATAACTTTCCAAATCCTTCTTAACTAACACAAGTTTCTTCGTCTAAATCGGTATTAAAGTTTGTTTTTATAAATTCATTATATAGTCTTAAATAATTTTGGTTCTCTTTAGTAAAATCAACTTCAAATTGGTTTAATGGATACTGTTTATTATTAAGTTTTACATAAAGCGAGGATAGGTTCATCGGACTTTTCGTAAAATTTTCATCTCTTTCTTTTTTTGAGAACATGATATAAACATAATTAATCTTTTCATAATTTGTTATAATTCTCCAAGAACCGTTTTGTACTTCTGTAACTACATTTCTATATCCGTTTAAATAGTTAAAATCCTAATTAATTTCAGAATTACTGTTTAATATTGCTTCTAATTTATTTTGAACTTTTAACGATGGTATAACTTCAGGAATCCACACGGATAAATAAGTGATTTTATTATCATAGTTGTTGGCATCTTCGCTAGCATGTAATATGTTTTTTATTCTATTTTTATAAAAAAGTTACTTTTATTCGTCAATTTAACACTTTATTCACATCTCTACAGAATCTAAATATTTTATTTATTTCAATCATTTTTTCAAGCGTTTTTTCATTTGTTCTTTCGTATCTTTCTAAGTATCTTTTGTTAAATTTAAGATTAACTTTTAAATTTCGTGTTACTGTGTTAATATCAGCATCAGCGTTTTTAATTTTTCTGTTCCATCATCTCCACCATAAGTTAATTTTTGTATATTTGCATCATCACTAGTATCTAGAAATATCACCTGTTAATTCTATGAAATTACGTACTAATGAAACATATTGCAGATTATTAATTTTTTCAATTTCTGCGCTTTCATATTCAAGTTTTCCTTCTGTAAAATCATTCAAACCGTTATTACAAACAGTAACAACTTTTTTATCAGGATTTCAAATTTTAGATTGGATGTATAAATAACCTTCACTTAAAAGTAAATATTTATTAGTATCTATTGTAATTTCATATTTTGAATTACTCTCAATATTTGCAATATTATCAACTTTATATTCAATAAATTCTTTATTTATAGTACTTCTGTCGACAACAGGTGTTTCTAATAAATTCCAATAATCTTGTTCCATTTATATAGTAAAAAATTAAGTTAATACTTTTAAACCACTACCCGTTAAACATTTAATAATATTTTTTGATTTATTATTTAATCTTCCTCCTTTAAAATGTTGTGAGAAAGATTTCTGTTTCATATGTTGAAAAGTTGGATCTTCTTTAATATCTTGTACAACTTTCTTAAAAGAAGGTCTTGTTTCGTTTTTACCAATAATATTTTTACCAATTCCTATTATTTCTGGTAAATTATTTTTAACAAGATTTAATACCTTTCTTCCTAAAAATTTTAATACAAGTAACCCATATGTCTTAGCAACATCGAAGAAACCTCCACCAACTAAATCTTTACTGTATTTAATTCCCATTCGATAGCGAATAGGATAGAGCTGTTTTTTTCTAGTAACAATCATTCATTTACTAAAAAATTGAACTATTTGTAAGATAATACTATATCAATATTTACACCATTTAAATCAATTATTCTGCCTAATTGATCCGTAATTTTAAGTTTTATTAATCTTAAGTAATATTTTTGGTTGAGTGGAAAATATGTAGGATTTATTACATCTACATTAATTAAGTGGCATGGTGGAATATATGGTGAAAACGAGTATATAATTCTATCTTTTATATTGTTCTTATAACTTCCATCAATTATAGGACAGTGAATTAAAATTCTCATAACATCTCTAGTAATAATTCCTCTTTTATCTCCATAATGAAAACCTTCTTCATAAATTTTTGGATCAAAACCAATTAGTTTATGAAATACTCCTTCACTTAAATCTATTTTATAATCAGCAGCAATATTAATAATAAATCTGTTAAAGCATTATGAGCATCAAAAATAATAGGGCATTTAGCTAACTGAAAAACTTTAAAATGTTCCATGAAATAATGATTAAATACACTATAATCATAATTCCCATTGAGAAATGTTAAAGTTTCCCATTTTTTACCATCAAAATATTTAAACTTATTATTATTAAATTTTGAAGAAATATTATGGCAAGAATACCATATACTAGAGCTTTTTAAAGCAACTTTACTAATATTGTTTAAAGCTATAGGATTATTACAAAAATCAACTTCAAAATCACTTTCCTTCGAATTACAGAATATTTCCATTTATATAAAAAAGAAATTTAAAGGTGGGCGAATCACCCACCTTTGAAAAATCTTTTAAAAACATATGAAATTCTCGAAAACGAAGGTAGTATCTCAGATACTACCTTCGGACACTCTTCAAACTTATATCCACACACTGTTTTTATTAATGATTCAGTTTATATTTTTAAAAATAGCTTTATGATCTTTTTTAGTAATACATTTTAATTCTAAACTTATCTAAAATATCTATGATTTCATAATAAATTTCCGAAGAATCATTACAGGCTTTTGTCGATACTATTAATAACTGTAATTTTTCAACCATTTCACCCGGATTTATAAATATTGAAGAACCTACTTGATATTGAGATCCTCTTCTTATTACATCTATTGTTGTTTTATATTTTTACAATTGATTCGCTACGTGTTCATAGTCCGAAACCTTTTCATTACTTTCTTGATCATGTAATCTATTTGCTTTCTTTTTTACAGCACTCAACTGTCCTCGTACTTTTTTTATTTCAGCTTTAACTATTATATAATTATCTTCAATTGCTTCTTTTTTCTCATCAATATCCTGAATAGTTATAAGTTCAATCGGCACTGTTAAATAATAAACGTCCATAACATCCTTATCCAAACCTGCGTTTAAGTCATAAACTCTATTTTTCTTTGGTGTTTTCCTGTAGCTTCCTCAGGATAATCTATCATTCTTTTTTCTCTATTTAAATTTTCAATAGCTGGAATAATTTTATCTAATTTCTTATCTCTTTCTTTAAAAAACTTTACTAATTCTTTACTCTGCTCTACAACAGGTGTTTGAAATTTCTCTATAGCTTCCACACCTTTTCGTTCTAATTCTTCTTTTTGTTGAATTTTTGCATCAACTTCTTCTCTCGCTTTTATGAGTTGTTTTAAAAGTTTTTGTTCTTCTGTTAATTTATCAGGTTTTATAATTGCCTCTTCTATTATATTTGGATCAGCTTCCTTTTCTTGCTTTAATTTTTCACGTAGTTTTGTACCTTTTTCTCTCGACTGTAATATACTTTTTATTAGTGCTTCTTTATTCTCCATTTATTTATACGAAAAA
>JAHWFO010080758.1:0-12397 GCA_023313115.1 Rhysida immarginata | reverse complement strand
AGGCCAAATTTTGCTTCAACACAGCGAGAGAAGAGTGGAAATTGCAAAAACATCAAGTGTACATCTGAAGTAAGATTATCTGAGTAAGAAATTATTGGAGCGGTCCATCCATTGTGAGCCTTTAAAAAGATTTTTTTCGAATTTTCATTAAGAATTTTTACTGTATTAATTGTAAGCATTTTCATGTGTTTATTTTTAAGATATTGCAAAATTTAATTTAATTTTTTGTGATTGTTCTGTTTACATCCCAAGTGTAATAATCCCGGGCAACGCCGGGCACCTCTTCTAGTTAAACATAATAAAAGCTGCCACTACACGCTTTCACACTTACTCTACATGGTCGACATGAAAATCTACGCCTCCACACAAACACAATTGCACCAATTACTTGACATTACACAAACCTTTTCAAAAGACATACACATGCAATTTGGGTTGGACAAATGCAAAACCATTCACATTGAAAATGGAGTACTCAGGGAAGGGGGCTTCACATTAGATGAACCAGATGACATGCTGCTATGGAAAATGACGAATTTTACAAATATTTAGGATTTAATCAAGCCAAGCTTCTGGAGTACAAACACATAAAGAATACACTCACTTAACAATATCTTCATAGGCTACAGACAATAATTAAAACGCATTTAAATTCCAGAAATTTAATCAAGGCCATCAATACTTATGCCACGCCAATATTCTCCTACTCCTTTGGAGTCATGCAGTGGACACACACAGATCTTGAGCGACTTGAAAGGAAACAACGTAAACTGCTTACAAAGCACAGAAAGCACCATCCACACGCAGCTTTTGAAAGACTCACCCTGCCTCGTTCAGAGGGAGGCAGAGGTCTTATTTACATAATAGAGCTACACCAGAAACAGACTCGGTCACGCAGAGAATTCTTTTACTCTAAACAACACACATCACCATTACACAAAGCACTCTGCATGGCTGATACAAAATACACACCTCTGAATCTGAACAGCATGCAGAACACTCATAAAATTCTTACAACATGCACTAAACTTCAATCATGGCTCGGAAAGCAACTCCACAGTAGACATCCTTCTGAGCTCAACCAGCCGCACGTCGACAAAATCGCGTCGAACTTTTGGTTGAGTGAAGGGAGTCTCTTTGAGGAAACTGAAGGAACCATGATTGCCATACAAGACCAGGTTATTAACACTAAAAGCTACTGAAAAAATATTATCAAAGATTCGACTGACGGGTCTTGCAGGAAATGCCATATCGCAGAGGAAACCATGCAACACGTCATATCCTGTTGCAAAATACTCACGCAGACAGATTATTAGACATAACCAGATAGCCAATATCATACATCAACATCTAGCTAAGATACACAAGCTAAAGGACATTCACACTCCATACTATAAATATATCCCCGACACTGTTTTAGAGAACACCGCACATAAACTATATTTTGACAGAGCTATAATCACTGACAAAACTATCCATCGTAACAGACCAGACATTTTACTACTAGATAAGCAAAACAAAGTGACTTATATAATTGATATCTCCATCCCCAACGCACACAATTACAAAAGACATACACTGACAAAATCACTAAATATACGGATCTTGCACACGAAATAAAACGCCTTTGGGGAATTAAGACAGTACACATTGTTCCTATCGTTCTTTCTGCCACTAGGGTTATTCCACACTCGCTACACAAAATCCTGTCAATACTAAATTTAAACCCTCACTTACAGAAAACCTTAACGAAAGCCACAATTCTAAACACCTGTCACATAATAAGGAAATTCGTACACCCAAACATCAATACTCCCACGAGTGCATAACTTTCCCTCCCTCGCATTTGAGTCCCTTGGGCTTGGCCCTCTTTTGGGTCCGCCTCTGGGATTGGCTTCCGGACTTGATCCGAGTTTGGCTTCTCCAAACAATGATAATAATAATAATAAGTATCCGAAATCAGTATTTGGTTTAGCCACCATGCTCTGCAATAAGTGCTGCTATACGACATGGCATGGAGTCAAACAGATTTTGAATAAATGCCTGGGAAGAGTGTTCCATATTGCTTGTATGCGTGCTCAAGGTTCATCTGCCGAACCTGTTCGACCAGGATCACGAGCGGGACGCCGACCAACGAAATCCCACACATGTTCATTAAGCGACATAACCGGCGAATAAGCAGGCCAAGGAAGAAGCTATGTCTTCTGCTGAAAAGAAGTCTTGAACATTCCTTGTAATATGTGGGCGGGCATTATTTTGTTGAAAGATCGCTCCAGTAATGCTTTAAAGGAAAGGAACAAGTTCGGGCTCCAGCACTTCCCTGATGTAAAGATTGTTGTTAAGAATATCCACAATTTGCAGCAGCTGAGATCGTCCATGATATGCAATCGCACCCTAGATCATAACTCCGGGGGTTCATCCACTTTGACATTCGATAATGCACTCCGGAAGGTAGCGTTCACGGGCATAGCGTCTAACTCAAATGAGGCCATCATGGTACCACAGATTAAAGCGGGATTCGTCAGAAAAAAAGAACGTGTTGCAAATCTGCACGCCAGTCTCTATGTTCATGAGCCCATTCCAGCCGCAGGCGTCGATGGTTTTGCGTCAGGGGGATCCTGTATAAAGGAGTTCTTGCATGCAGTCCACGATGCAGCAGATGTCGACTAAATCACGAATCAGACAAGGATACACCTGTAACAGTGGACCAATGTGCTGATAACTGTCTAGAGAAAGCGGTACGGTCTGTCATCGCCGTTCGGACCAGGTATCTATCATTGCGCGTTGACGTCACCTTTCGGCGTCCACTCCAGGATTTCCGAGTTGTCCGGTTCTCGTTGGTCCACTGCTTCCAAACTCGCATCACTGTGCTACTGTTAAGCGGCACACGAGCTGGTATTGTCCTTTCCCAGCGCAATGTGATTGGTTGCATGATGACGTCAAAAAAGCGTCACGTTTTACAAATGGAGGCGCGAGGTAGGATCAGATAGAATATTCAAGCCGCCCAGGTGGCGAAGTGGCTAACACGCTGACTTCTGAGTCGCGGGTTCGAGTCCCATCGCGGGCATGGTTCTTTGTGTTTGTCCTCTTTCAATGATAATATTCTGTATAAATCATACCATTCTGTATCTCGTGTACATACCCAAATAATAAATAAAAACATGCAATTTATATATCATTTTCTTATAAAAACAAACCAATTTTAACATGCAAAAAAATAATCTACCTCCGACTTCAATTAAACGGAGAAAAGGCTTTAAGAAGAAGAAGAAAGAAGAAAGACGTGTCCTTTCAACTACGTTTGTGCATCACATAACATTTATTATTGTGAAATAAATAATGGTTGTTAATTGTTGTGTACCACAATGCAATAGTTTGCATGGTCGAGAATATGTCAGTTTTCATTATTTACCAGCAAAGAAATCACATAGAGAAGCCTGGCGACACAAGTTGAGAATTGGGAAGAAATTAACAAGCAACATGATTCTGCTCAAAACATTTTTATTTCCAAAGATTTTCTACTTCTTGAAGGCATTTTAAATTTTTTTTCAGTAGGGTTTCAATACGTTTATTTCAATAAGTCTTGTAAAATTATAGTTCCAAACGATCATAACAGAAACTAAATTTTATTAAATTTTTGATAAAGTAATATGCATGTAATTAATTAAATAATCTAGATAAATGTGATTATAATGTTCAGATGTAACATTTAGAGTTGCTGTTAATTTACTAACTATTTGAGCTGACTAAATTACTAGCTTAACTAATAGTTTGAGCTGTTAATAAAATGTTGGGAATAAAACTGCCACAAAAGAATCTGAAGCCTATTTATTACACCTTCTACTATGTATGTTATTACTTTCTAAAAACTCAAAAATATTTTCCAATTTTAAATTTTGTAACTTTTCTAAAGAATTTGTAGAACGCATGATTGTAGCATATAGCATGATCCTACCTACGTCCGCCATTTTCAGAGTAAATCTGATAACAGATGGCGCCTAATGCTGGTGGGAGGAGTTAGCTGGGAAAGGACAAATGCACGATAGGAAAATCAACCTTCACGAAGGCTGATGATTCAGACCCGTTCAAACTGCATAAGTTGTTGAAATGCCGCCCTCTTTCGTCGAAGAGGCATCGTTACGTCTCACCTAAAGTTTACCACTAGCAGATAACCATAGACTATTTTCAACGTCCCACTACAGCCCTCTATTTATACTGTTTCAGTAGCAGTTCAGAGGGCGCTGTTCAACCCACGCATGCGTGGTGACTTCGAAATTTTAATCATTTGCTTAACACATGAAAATTGCAGCCATCGCGTCATTCCTTCATGGTGTTGCAATTTTTACAAACATGAGTTTATTATCAGAATGAGTCTTTACTCTACTGGTCGTGGTCGATAGTTGGATGCTGAAGAAGACAACAGTGCTGCCGAAATACGTATCCATCAATTAAAGAAATTCTTGTGGAATAGTGGTCTTTTTATTCATTCTGATATTCGAAGTTATCCACAGATTCTGGCGTAATTATCTCCTGTTGATGAGGTTATTATTAAATATAAATGCGAGCATCTTATTAAATGTTCCTAATAAATTTAAAGAGAATATCTGGGCTGCCCAACAGAATATACCTAATTGCATGTAAAATGGAATCATAGAAGATTTTTACATTTGCTTGTGAAATTGAAATTCTGAATAGTGTTCCTGAGTGATCAATTGTTACTACTGTTTCATTTTTTATGATTTTGATTGAGACTAACTAAGTAAGTAAGTACTTAAGTTGATTCTTATCTCTAGTCCTAATCAAATTTTAATGTTAGTGTGAAAATGATAAACATACACATTACATGCTATAAATTATAATTGCTTTCATTTATACCTATATCTGTAACAGCAAATCACTAAAATATAATTTGACAATCTATCTTGTTTATTTAGTAAGTAGAAAATGAAACAGTTGTTAAAATAACATGTTTTTTTTAATTATTTTTTTGGAGAATGTTAATAGTCAAATTATGGCCATGATATATACTGGATTATTTCAAATATCAAATGTTTAATAAATATAATTTTAAATCTAATTGTAATATTCATTTTAGCGTTTAAATAATTGACGGGAATTTTCTATAATCTCGGAGAAATTGCTTGAACAAATATACCAACGGATTCGTTTAATTAAAAAAAATTATTGGACATGCACTAAAATTGAACACTATTTAAACTACAAAAAAGTTCTTGCTCGTCAAATGAAACTACATTCTGATAAACTGCACGTTCGTAAACTTTTTTTTCTCTAACTCTTCTTGGTCTTGAGATTGATAGTAATGAATATAGATCTGTTTTATTATAATAGTTGTAATCGTTTTTTAATTTACTGGCGTTAATTGGTAGAACAAGGCTCCAAGTTTGTAAAATAAACATTACGCATTGGGACACAGGAAACTGGTTCCCGAAAAAAGAGCAAGATGAAGGAGGTGAGGTCGAAAGCGAACATCGATATAGATCGGATATATACATATTGTCTCTGGAGAAACCACAGCATAACTTGAAAATCGTTAAGGACGTAAATATTTCTCATAAGAGAATGTTAAAATCCTCTTATGCAGTATGTTGTCATGGACCGTTAAAAATCCCCTATCTCGACGTTCTTCGTTTTCTTTACGGTATCGGCCTCGCTTCTTTAAGCCTACGAAGTATAAAGAATAAAGTAATGAGTTTCAAATCCTTGACTATAAAAAAAAGATGATGATGATCAGTTATTAGCTGGAAATGTTTTCAATGTTTTGGTAATGTAGATAAAATTATGACTCAAAATTTTCAGAATTATGGGATAGTTCATCTATCGCCTCTCCATGGTTTCTTAATTGAAGTGCCTCTAACCGGAAATAATAACCTTGCAGAGACCATCTATAAGGAGACTAGGCAATTTGCTTCAAAACCCGTAATACGCATCTTTTTCTGCGCATGTTGTGTTGCTTCACTTTCGATTTGAGGGCGCTTAATGAATAAGCAGTTTCGGTTTTTGCTCTTTAAACAGTGGTAGTTTCGTACATAAAAAGAGAAAAGAGAAAATGGAGGCAAATCTGAGTTTATTTCATATAACGAGCTTCATATATCCAGGGAATTAAAGGGAGTCAAAGGCAGAGGTTCAGCAGTAATTGTTCACGTCATTCAAGAAAACTGGATTTGGATAGTATAAATATTATCTGAAATATTACTCTAATGAAAAGTCATAAAGAAAAATTAAGAATTCGAGTAAAATATGTGAGCTTCTTCCAAGATGCCTTTTTTTTTAGAAAATGTCTTGACTTCCAATTGCCATGTAAAGGTGATTATAAAGATTAAATAATTCTATAAGCGATATCTTTTAATTTAAAATATTACACAAATTAAATTGTATTTTTGTACATTCAAATGGGAAAATTATTATTTGGTTGCAGGATCCAGCAGTGACTGGATTTTTTTTATTAATGAGTATTACGAAAATAATAATATTAATTATCTCACAATTTTATTTCTTACTTTGATTAACCATTAGCCAATTTTTTGTTTACTTTGCAAGTCATTTGGCTCTGTTGCTATGTTTTATTAATGTATATTAACTCTGTCATTGTTCTTTTAAATTTAGAGTCTACTTTCAAATGGAAAAGTTTCAGAGTTATTGTATTAGTCATTTATGCTCATTTCTAAGATCTGTGTGAACATTTTCCCCATAGAACCACCAACAGTGATATTTCATATGATGATATGAAAGCATAAAATCAAAAACACATGAACTGTTCCCCCCCCCCTCCTTCATCTGTTCTCCATAAAACTTAATAACACATAAAGCACAACATAGAAAATTTCTAGGTAGTCAAAAACTATTTTTCAATTAATTGTATGTTAAAAAGAAAATAGCTTATTATGTATTTTAATATTGTAATGGCACATTAGGCTAATCATTTGTAATTCTTTGTGATCTAAAACAATTAATTTTGATTACGTTGTATTTGAAGTTGCTGTGGTTTATAGTTAATTTGTGTTAATAATAATAATAATAATAATAAAAATAATAATAATAATAATAATAATAATAATAATAATAATAATATGCTTTTCGTAGAATCTTTTCATTTTATCCATTTGGTGATTTATTATTTTACAATAATGAAGTTTATCATAGTTACTCTCTACTGCTGAATTTTCACCAGTGTGATATTTGTCAGTGTACTTTGATGGTTAATGATGCTTCTGTAAGTAAGCAGTATGAGCTGTTCACTTATTTTAAAAAGCTTCTCAAACAAACTTAAAGCCTTTGGGAATCCTTGCATTCCTACAAAAGATTTATTTAACTTCATTGAAAGAATAGAACATAAGTTTATGTGTTGTGTTCAGCAATGGCTGATAGATGTAAATTTGGATAAAAAACTAGAGGAAGCTTTATTGCAGACCCAATGTGATTTTGTAATATGTAACATCACTGCAGTAATGATACAAATTATTTGCATTTTATTTGAATAATAAAAATCAACAGAAATTTAAAAGAATACTTCATAGATAAGTATATGAAATTACAACTAATGGCAATAATAGTTTGTTAAAATTTGTTTTTACTAAATATTTAGTAACAATTTGAAATTATTTTTGCTTTTTATTAAAATTTTGCTAATGTTTAATAGGGACACATTAATTCATGCATACTTGATGCTAATTTAAGATCTTTTATTTTTGTAGTATTTTATATTGTCTTAAAACCATATAGTCTCGTTAATGCTTGAAAACCTTTTCTTGCTTTTAATCTTTGTCAAATTAATTTTTAAGGAAAGTATGAACCTAAAAATTATGTACATCAAACACAACAGTTACAAAAGGGATTCAAAACAATATTTTTATTTTAAATACTTAATTTACAATCTGCTGGCCTAATGTTACAATATAATTTTGAGAGCACATACCAAAATTATATTTTAACATTAGGCCAGCAGATTGTAAGTTTTGTATTTAAAATACCTAATAATAGTGTTTTGAATGCCTTTTGTAATCATTGTGGTTTTTTGCACATAATTTTTAGGTTTTCCTTAATTATTGTTATCCCATGCTGTTATACTATGTTTATTAAATTAATTTTTGTTTAATATGTTAAATGTTTATAAACTTGAAGGTTTGAATAATTTCTCATCCTTTTTTTAATTGTCTTTATAAGAAATGAATACATTGTTAATAAAATTGTTATAAAATAAATGAAAATTTGCGAGATTTTTTTCAATATTTCTAATTTTTTGTTTTAATTTGTTACACATGGACATGCATTATTTGTTAATAACTTATTTCCATTCCATTAAGTTTCTCGTAAAGTTTATTTTCTTAAAATATAAAAGTTTTAAAAATTTCTATTAAAAGAATTATTAATTAAAATTAACATCTATAAAAAGAAGGGAACGGGGGAGGGGGGGGGGAGAGAAGAGAAATGAGTGTGACGCCATTTTAAACTGATCATGGTGACGTCATTTGCGAGTAGCCGTTGATTTCGCCACACATTTATCCAGAGGGCGCATATTACACGTTTGCTATGGGAAAATTCGAAAATGCCAAGTCTCCTTATTGATGGTCTCTGGTAATAACCGACAGGTCAGTTCATGACGGAGCCATCTAATGAGGAATTTATGAAACTATCTCAATCTACAACCTGAACGGGCACACATAACGAGGGCATACGCTGCTGCTCGTTCTCTCCAAATATATTAAATTTTTCTGCATAATATCCAGTTCTTAATGACACGACTCTTTTGTGCGAAAATATTTTCAGACGTGGTCTGCTAGCGCCTGATAAGCGACGTTTTTCTGTGACGTCACTCTCAACTGAAGCTGAGACAGTATAGATTCAATGTGCTAGTGAGAACTTGTACGAGTCTCGCATTGTAATGACTATTCTAATTAAATTGTAAAGTTCACGTTTTCGTTAACCTACAATTCTACATGACAACTGGGTTGTCTTCAAGACACCTTGTGGCAGCATGGCTGTCCGGGTGTCTGCGATAGCCCAATTGGTAGAGGCGTCGACCATGACAGTCGAGGTTCCTGGTTCGAATCCAGGTCGCAGAATTTTTCCTTCCATTTTTCGATAGAAAAATCATTGCCTGATGCGTTTGTAGAATCATCTCTAATATTTAATTATTATTATTATTTAACTGCTACTCTTGTTGCTTATAATACACTTACTTTCTAGTTTGTTAGTAAAATGTCAAATCAGAAGTTACAACTTGAATTTAAGATGTCGAAGGCAATTGCAAAAACTGCGGAAGAAGAGAAGTCTTAAAACCGAATTGCATCTGATTTCGGTGTTCTAAAATGTTCATTTAGAAATACTGCTTAACAAAAGTGAGCAAGAAGAGATCTCCAACGAAAGCCTGAATCAGGAAGACCAGGCACTACCACAGAAAAGTGGATACGTTATCAAAAGCAGAGCCCAGGATAACTAATGTGGATTTGAAACGTGAAAACCAAGATAGCTTCTGGAATAACATTAGTATTTATATAACAAAATGACGGCTGCCAGATGGAGAATTAAATGACAACCGTTCGGAAAATAAAATCCCATATTAAAAAAAAAAAAAAATTCGCATTATCCGACTTGCTTATACAAAACGTACAAGCACTGGACCTCCAACGACTGGGTTAAAATCTTACGTATTTATGAATCCAACAATTTTCTGTTACTTGGAAGCGATGGCATACACAGTATTACTGGTCTCAAAAAGGAGCATTTCAATATAAAACATCAAATCCCACCACTGAGGCATGGAGGAGGATCTTTGATTGTGTGGCATGGGTCCACTTGTAGGTTTTTGCTAATATGGACAAGAACATATACAAACATCTTATACAGAGCAACATGTATCCCCATTGAAAAAAATTTCCGACAGGACAAAGACCTTGTTAAGCAACAGGTTTCAAAAGAGATCAGCGTTTTTGACTGGCCATCGCAATCACCCGACTTCAAGCATATCTCCGGAAAGATAAGGATGTATCAAACTTGGATGAAAATTTGCAGATGCTTCAGGAAGAATGCGTTAAAATTCCGTTAGAAACTTTGACAAAGTTAATCAATTCTGTGCACGGCAGATGTCAAGAATAATGGCTATCCTACCAATAATTGATGTTTGAAATGATTTCTGATTTTTTTAATTTATTTTCATATTGCATGGTATTATACCGGGTGTTTCAAAAATGACCGGTATATTTGAAAAATGTAAACGGGCAGCGACAGAAATACACCGAGAACTAATTTCGAAAGTTTGCCTGCCTGAAAATTTACTGTTGTCCCAAGCATATTGCAACAAACGGTGTATTTCTATCGCTACCCGTTTAGTTTTATTGATTTTTCAAATATACCGGTATACCGGTCATTTTTGAAACACCCGGTATAAGTATGTTTTAAACTCTGCCTTATTTTTTGAACACACAGAAAACATCTTACTATTTTTTACAGAAAGATACTAGTTTATAAACTAGCAATATTCATTTATAGAAATGTACTCTAATTTAATCTAAAACCTCTTAAACAAACACGCTAGTCTGAATGTTTTATTTAAATTTCAAGCCAAAACACACGCGTGCCTTATTTTCTGAGCATTATTGTACAGGGTGATTATAATTAATGTTTAAGTTTCAAAACGCTATAAAAAAAGAACCACTCAGTAGAATGACGTCCAATTGGAATGGAATGTTATTGAAGAAGGGGGAAAGCTTATGGCCTAAGAAAAAAAGTGGGTCCAAATTTTAGCAACAGATGGCGCTGTAAGCGTCAGAATTTCGACTACAAATGACAAAAGAATCGTAAAACAAAGGCTAAGGTGTAAATTACACGTTAAACCAACTGTACTGTTCAGTGTGCAAAGCAACCATCAAAACGGTTTTTTAAATTGCGGGAGACTGGCGCAAAACATGTTCAATATGCTGTCCAGCGTTCTGAGCAACAAGTTGAAATCGAGAAAGAACATGTTCCACAACTGATCGAAGTGTCTCCGGCGTCACGTTCAGAATGTGTTGTGCAATGCGTGCCTTCAATTCCGCTAAGTTTTTATAACAAATGAAATGAGTCGTGCGCATGACAGGTATTTTCATTTACATATTCTGACGCTTACAGCGCCATCTGTTGCTAAAATTTGGACCTCCTTTTTTTCTCTTATGCCATAAGCTTTTCCCCCTTCTTCAATGACATTCCGTTCCAATTGGACGTCATTCTACTAAGTGGTTCTTTTTTTATAGCGTTTTGAAACTTAAACTTTAATTATAATCACCCTGTATATTGTTTATACACTTTATTAAGAAAATGCTATACAGATTTTACCTTTTTACCTTTTACCTTTATTTTTAAATTCGATTTTTTACTTTTTCTGAACTTTTTAAGGTGAAAGTGTGTGCTTTAAAATTTTTATTTTATATATTTTATTTTATTCTTTTTAGTCTTTATTTATAAAAAAATTGACGGAGGCTCTGGTGACTGCCAAAGCCGCGGGTTTTTAAGCCGTAGAACTACTACTGTATGTTATCATTGGTTACTGTTAGTGTGTATTTTTTGGCGAAAAAAGAACAAAATTTAAAAAAAAAGTTACTATATTCAATTACATTACAATTTTGTGAAGAATGGGTCTGTGATATGAAAAGTAACAATTGATATGAAATGGGGCATACCTGCCGTATTGATAATCTACCATTGAGTTATTGTAGATACAGTCTTGTATTGTTTTCCGTTTACACAAGTAATTGGGCCAGAACTCTATTCCCATTGGATTTTAAATTACGAATGCAGCAATCTCCTCGACTCCCCCCCCCCCCCTGTAATTGTTTTACCCGCCTACCCCAACCCTCTCTCCCCCTCGAGTGTTCTTCTAAGCTTCTTTAATCATTATACACACTGTCCTGAAGAAAGCCACGGCTGATCCACGAAAACATATATTATTTTAGTCAGATTTATTGTTTTGTTTTAAGAAATTAAAAAAAACTTCAAAGTTCATTTCTTAAAATAATTAATCTGTTTAAAATAATATATATTTTATTATTTTACAACATATTTTTAATAGAAAACTAGAAGCGAACCCACCCGTTTGTATAATCGGGATATAACCCATTGTTAGATTTTTTCTTTGTTGTGACAAGTCCACCGTCGCTGATTGTATATAAATGACTAGCTGATATACCCGGCGTTGCTCGGGCTCTTTTTAAATAAGCTAAATTATTAAATACCACCCAATGATTAAACAAAATTTCAGGTCCTTAGGCCTTTCCGTTCAAATGTTATAGCTTCAATTGTATTTGAGGCCGCCTAGGTCCCCGAGGCCTATATGAAAGTTTGCAATATCTGAATGGGAATATACAGGGTGATTTACATCGAATGTAAAATACTTAAAGGGGGTATT
>JAHWFO010080744.1:11007-22004 GCA_023313115.1 Rhysida immarginata | reverse complement strand
GTGTGTGTGTGTAGGTGTGTCACGCCCAGGCGTTGTTTTTTTGTGTCAACAATTCCCAATGCAAATTTAAAAAAATAAATATTAGTCTTGGGGCATGCGTATAGTGTTTTTGAGAGGTGGTCTCTTTGATGTGGTGCCCTAAGTGCGACAAGGAGTTAAGAAAGGGTATTTAAGTGGTGTCCTACTTAGTGCTTCTAAATCACAGCGAGTGTCCCGTAGATGACATTTAAGTGAGTGCTGCATGTATGTGTGGATTTGTTGACCTCGAAACTTCTTCGTTCATGCGCCGGGTTTTCTTCATCTTTTAGCTTAGCGATTAGTATCGTCAAATGTATGTTGCGCCCTCTATTCATTGAGTTAACCGGCCTTGGTGAATAGACGTAATCGGTCTTCAATTTCTTGCTGTTACTTACCTGCTCTGATAGCAGGTCTTCCATCCTATTCTACGCTTACTTACCTGGACTGGACTTCCGCCGTTCTTCTTGGAAAGTTAAAGTACTTTTACCACAATAGTTATTTTACAGTAGCTATGCCGCCGAGTTAACCTCGCCTCGGTGCTTACGCTACTGCCATCCACTAACTGTTTCAATGTAGTCCTAATTCTCGGAGTTGATGAATTTTCAAGTCAGAGCGCCATCGTGTGGTCAACAAGGACAGTTTTACTTACCTTCATATAATTCCACTGCAATCTGAATCTGAACTTATTCTATTATATATTCCAATTATATTAATACTGCAGCTAGAGTATTTATATTTGAATAATTATTTACAATTTTTATTTGAATATTCGAATAAAAATAATCTTTATTTTCATTTATACTGTGACGTACCAGGCGTGCTTGTAGTCATGTGAGTCCGGCGAGGGGGGGGGGTGTTATTTAGAAATCTTACCTGTGTGCATTGAATTGGGTAGAAAATAGTTTGGAGGCCATAAATGGAGTGTTTTTGAGGGATTGAAATGTTTGTAAAATGTAGTTTTATTTTGCATATTTATTTGTTGTGTATGTGTATCGGTATTGTTGTGGCTGATGTTGTTTTATTGTCAAGAGAAGGGTGATTGTTTAGGGTGTGTACGTTGTTGGCGGCTGTAAGTGTTGATATGTTTTCTGAGAAGACTAACGCAGCTTCCGAAGAAGTATTGTTGAGAGAATTTCGGAGAATAAGAGCTTATGTGTGAATGTTGTTTGTTGCGCGTGTGCGTGTTTTAAGTTCTGTTTTTTTGTTTACATTTTGTTATTATGTTATTCCATCGCTGATTGCCTAACGAGATGGATAATTTGATAAGTAGAATTAAATAATTGGGAATGTTTGAAATGGACGGAAACGACACGATAAGTGTTTCAATTATGATATATTCTCAGAATAAGGAAATTGTTTTGTTTTATTGATCTTTTGAAATGTTTTTTTAAGAAAAATAAGTTGTATAGGATCGTTGCGAGAATGACGGAAGCAAGCAGAGTCTGAGTGCAATGGAGCGACGCCGATAACGGGGCGATGGAACGGAACGATGTTGACTTCGGCCGGTGTGTTCTCTGAAGTGTGTAAATATGGCTTGGCGTTATAATATCTGAGCAGCAGAACCTCCTGGTGAGTGATATCATTCCAATTTGATTAGCGGCAGAACTACTAAGAGGGAAAAATCAGAATGTTAGATGCGGCACCTCCCACCGGATCTCACGTGACTGAACAGTGGAAACAATTACCCTGCAACGTTTCTGTTGTCCTATGAAAGTTGGAGAATTCTTAGATATTTAATTATCTCACCATTAAGAGTAATCTGATCTCTTTTCTCCGTTGTCACAGTACGAAATAGCAAGCTGTAAATTTGCAGAAAGCCTGTTAACTAAATTTGATAAGTAATGTTAACTGACGCACTTATGGGAAATCTGAGGCGAGCGCTAAAGCAGCACAAGTGAAGAAGCGGAGCGGTACCCTCGCGCCCAGTCGTCGCACCATAAGATATTAAGCACGAGTAGCGACGCAAAACTGGCGCGCGTTTGGGGCTCACCAGTGCCGTTCGCACGCTTGGTTGCTCCGTCCAACTAAGAAGGGTTTCCGTGCCTCTCCCTTAGTTGGCTAATTAAAAGGGGTGCGCTGCGCTAAAAGATGCGTAGTGTATATGAATACTTAATTCAGGGGACGTGAGCAAGCAGAATCAAACGTGACGTCACTGTGTAGAGAGCGAGTCTGCCCCGCCCTTCTAATTAGCCTCTCAATGGCAGTAGGCAATCGTTTTCAGATTTCCCCATCGAGTCTCGAAGTGGAGACGAACCCGTTACTGATTTAAATAGACTATTTAGGTTAATGCATGGTATATTAACTTAAAGCGCTTAAGGGGCCCCCTAGTTTGACGATTTTAGCTTATAGGTTTGAATATAAAAATGTGTCACATATTATAAAGGAGAAAAATATGAATAAAGATATGTATCAGTATAAAACGCAAAACTAAGTTCTCGCAGATTATTCACTGGCTCCGAACCCCTGATTATTTCATTCTCCGGTGTTGTTCATAATATATGCACACTTGTGCATTACCTGGGGGGTGGGATCATCATAATACGTTCTCGCTATTATGTTCAATTAACTCTGCTTACAGCCACGTGACAATAGCGGAACAATTGTGGTAGACAGAGACGTGGTTAAAGATGTTCGGACATATATATATATTTTTTGCCCACCCTACCACACCCAACGATTTTGATGTCAGAAACTGGACTAAAGACGCTTGGACTTAGTTAAATTTTTTTTTTGTGCCCACCCCTCCGCACCGAACTATAGTGATTACCTCAACCTGTTGGACTGGTGTCTAGAGTTTCGCAGATAGCAGAACGATTGAGTGACTTTTCTTTAAAAAAAGAAAATTTTTGGTATCCTGCTTGAATGACGGCGCAACTAACCAAGGTGTTGAAGCAGCTAGTAGTGTCACCAACGCAGAGGCTAGTAAACATTATCGAACTCTCGACGTTCTCAGGCCTACTGGATGAGGATCCAGATGTGTTCCTAAATAATTTTGTGTTTGAAGCTAATAACAAAGTAATCCCCTACGAGGAATGTATTCGTTTTATACGAGGCTATTTGAAAGGCGTAGCGAAAGACTTGTATGACAGCCATGTAAGCCGTTGCTTTCTAACATGGACGCTATTCCGAAGTGAGTTTCTGCGGGCGTTTACCAGAGGGCAAACCCAGCTCTCTCGGCGGACCGACCTATTAAAACTTAAACTAAAAAACAATGATGTTACCGAATTTATAGCAGCATTTAGAAAACTGCTGAACGGACTGACCAATGCCTGCGAGTGGGAAAAGCAGGGACTACCAAAGGAGATGGCGGCGAAAGTCACGCTTCAAAGGTTTACGACAATGGAACAGGGAATTGCCTACCTGGAGCGATGGTACAAAGCCTATGACATCGAAACGGTGAATCCCGAACCTGAACCGATGCAATTGGGGGCTATAAATATTAATTTGAAACGCGTCGGCTATCATGACTTCTGAAGGAATGTATTCTACTTTCAAGTTGCCTTCTTCCGCTTCATTTTGGATAAAAGAGTAACGAAGAGCCATATGTTTGGTTCTGGGACTTCGTACCTGTTGCATCGTAGTAGCAATTGCAGCCTGATTGTCGCTTTTGATAATCAAAGGGGTTTGTATATATTGCTCGAAGCCCAGTTCTGTGAAGAGATTTTGGAGCCATTTTTCTTCTTTCACTGCTTCACAAATTGCGAGGTATTCTGCTTCGCAGGTCGATAGTGGGATGACACGTTGTTTTCTGGATTTCCAAGAAATGGCACCATTTGACAGTGTAAAAACGTGTCCGGTAGTAGACGTAGAGTCCGGTAAAGTGTTCCAACTAGCATCTGAATATCCACAAAGTTGGGCTCCATTGGCGATATAGGTCAGACGCAATTTTTTGGTCTTCTTAAGATAACGTAGTACACGTTTTGCCGTTTGCCAGTGCTGGGTTGAATAACAGTTGTTAAATTGGCTTAGATAACGTACGCAATATGCTAGGTCAGGTCTTGTGGCCTGCACTAAAAACATGAGAGAACCTATTAGTTCCTGATAGGGAATATTTTGAGGGGGAGTGTCAGGATTCTTCTGCAGTTGTAGTCCTGGTTCAATTGGTCTTGGCATGGGTCTGCAATTCGTCATATTGAATCTTTTGAGTATCTTTTCGATGTATGCCTCTTGGTCCAAGGTGAGCTCTCGTTTTTCCATATCTCTAGTAACATGTATATTTAGTATTTGCTTAGGTTCTCCCAAATTTTTGAGTTCAACTTCTTTTCCAATTGATTGCATTACCTTTTCCAGTAGTGGTAATTGAGTAGTCATGGCGATTATGTCATCGACATAAAGCGCCAAGATGATGTAGTCTTTTTGTTCTCGTAAGACGAACACACATTTGTCAGAGTTGATCCGTTGAAAGCCTTGTTTGCGTAGAATTTCAATAAAAGTCTTATATCAGGTTCGTCCAGATTGTTTGAGTCCATAGATAGATTTATTCAATTTGCAGACATGATCATGGTTTTGGTTATGTTGGTAACCTTCTGGTAGTTCCATAAATATTTCCTCTTCCAAGTTTCCATGGAGATATGCAGTTTTGACATCGTATTGTCTTAACGTTAACATTTCTTCGTTCGCAAGTGCTAGTAATGCTTTGAGGGTTGTCATTTGTATTGCAGGGGAATATGTTTCAAGATAGTCTACGCCATAGGTTTGTTGGCAGCATAAAGCTACGAGACGGGCTTTGTGTAAGGTGGTGCCGTCTTCATCAGTTTTTTGTCGAAAAACCCATTTGGACTTTATAGTCTTAACATTCTTTGGTCGAGTAACTACATTCCAAGTGTTCATCTTGTGATGTGACTCAAGCTCTCTGCTAATAGCATCCTTCCAATCAGTTTTTTCAGTTGAAGTTATGGCCTCTTGATAAGATGTAGGTTCATTTTCGATTGCGTGCATCACATTACAGTAGGATTTTTGACTTTGTATCACATTCATTATTTCATGTTGTTTACGTGCGCGTGTAGAACGTCTTGGTTCATTCATTATGGCTGCTGTAGTCCCTTGGTCGTCGTCGTCGTTGAGGGAAGTTGATCTTGTTGAACTTGGTTGTCCGGATCAGGTAGTCCCTCGTTCGGTGCTTCATGCTCGTGAACAACTGGGTTCTCAACGGGGCAATAATGTACTACAATATCGTCTGTTTTCATTGAGGTTGGTTTGACATTCAGTAGATCTGATCCCAATTTATTCTCAAGAAAACAAGGATCACGAGAAGGGAAGATTTCGTTCTTCTCGGGATCATAGAGTCTGTAGGCTTTACGATCATTATAGTAACCTACCAAAATGCATGGCTTGCTTTTGGGATCTAATTTCTGTCTCTGTTGTTTTGGGATCCACGCGTAAGTTAAGCATCCAAAAGTTCGAAAGAATTTTACCGTTGGTTTACGTCCAGTCCAAAGTTCCTCAGGTGTTGTGTTTGGGCGAGCTTTGGTTGCGATTCTATTTCGGGTGTACGTTGTTGTAGACACTGCTTCTGCCCAGAATGTTGTGGGTAGCTTACTTTGGATGAGTAGTGTTCGAGCCCCTTCGATAAGGGTACGGTTCATTCGTTCGGCTGTCCCATTTTGTGAAGGGGAATATGGAGCGGTTTTCCCATGTTTTATCCCTTTAGAAATAAAGTAGTTCTTCAATTCTTCATTTAAAAACTCACCACCGTTGTCCGAGCGACTGTTTTTCACCTTCTCTTTGGTTTTACGTTCAGCTTGTTCTATGAAGTCCTTGATGAGGGTTGAGACATCACTCTTATGTTTCATAAAGAGAGTAGATATGTGTTTACTAAAGTCATCTACGATAACCAGCATGTATCGATTGCCACCAAGAGATTCAGGCATAGGTCCACAAACATCAGTGTGTAGTAATTCTAATAAACGCCTTGCGTTCGTTTGCTTTATTGTTTTGAAAAGAGATCTGACATGCTTTCCAGCAATACATTGCTCACATTTCGTGTCAGTAACGAGACTCCCACTGATTTCAAGGTCGCGAACAATGTTGTTTTTAGCCATGCGTGAGAAAAACGTTTATGCCACAAATCAACATTGGAAGTTTTTGCGATGGCCAAAATCTCTTCTGGAGGTGCGACAACAGCATTCCTTTTGTGCGATGAATACTGTGTCAGTTTCGGAGGTTGCATGACAGATATCATCTTCAACAGTAATTTTAAAACCACATTCAGTGAGTTTACTTACTGATATCAGATTATCACCGAGTCCTGGAATGAGCAATACATTGTCGGCACGTAGTATTTTCATTTCCGAGTTGACATAAGATTCGAAAATGACAGATCCAGCTCCCACTGAATTTTTAATTGTTCCATCTGCTAAAACGATTTCCTGTACGGAGTCAGGTGAGAAAGTTCGCAAGATGCTTCTGTCACCAGTCATGTGCGAGGTTGCACCAGAGTCAATTAACCATTTCTTATCGTGAATGACAATGTTATTGTCCACTGCGAGCGTTTTAGCACCAAAAGCATGGTCAATTTTTTGCGTGTCGCCAGAAAAACCAGTCTTGCTATTTTCAAGATGCATTTCGTTTTTAGCCAGCTTGACTTGATGATGCGGCGGGTTAGCACGCTTTTCATTCGCTTTCATTTTGCCGTCGGCTGTAACGCCATCTTTGGATGGGTTTTGCGTGCGACAATATTTAGCAATATGACCGAATTTTGAGCATCTATGACATTGAACTGACCTGTTTGTTTTTCCATCGAATTTCTTAAAACGATGCTGCACTCTCAGGGCTGCTCCTCCATCTCCGTCATCTCGTTGACGATGTTCTTCTTGTATCAGGGCGTGGCGAACTTTATCGGGGTTTAAAACATTAGCACTGCAAGCATCAAAGCTTCGCGCGACGCTGTACAGACTTCTTGGAAGACCTTGTAGAGCCACGGATGCGATTTCAGCTTCGTCGATCGGTTCTCCGAGAGTTCGCAATTATTCAGCCAGTGATTCGACTCGTTGCATATATGTTATAGCCTTGTCTCCTTTGGCCCATTTGATGGAGTGGAAATCACGCTTAACACTCAGTCTCTTTTCCAGTAAATGTCCTCTGTTGACTTGCTCTAATCGATCCCATACGCCTTTGGCAGTAACTTGGTTGATCACGTAACTAGTTTGAATAGTGGATAGCAATTGCACAATAATGTTCATTGCCTGTCGATCGTTTTTTGCTCCAAGCCTTACGCACATCCTCTGTTTCGGCAGCTGTTGGGGGGTGATCTGTGATCACGTTCCACAGTTCCTTGGATTGCAGGTGTAAACGCATTTTGAACATCCACGTTGCATAATTGTCAGTGTCGAGCTTCTCAATTAGAGCCATGGGGGTGGCTCCATCGATGGCGGCCATCTTAAGACTTGAATTCCGCACGTAGGCTCTTCTCACAGAATGAAAGTTTTCGTTGAGCGAAATAACAGTTCATCCGCGCAGTGGAAGCGTGCTGGGCCCATAACCATTTGTTAATTTGAAACTATCTTATGATAATCACTGTTGAAATAGCTCACAGATGCGTTGAGTATAACCATTGAGAGAGCGAGACAAAAGTGACACGTACAATTAGTCTTGGGTGAGAGTAACGAACTTGTGATTTATTTACAAAGAGGGAGAAAGGAAAAAAAGACAAAAAAAACGGGATAGTAGCGCCATCCATTGAGGGCACAATAAAAATAGAAGAGTATCATAAGATTAATACAAAGAGAAAGGATACATTTTGGGTGTTATAACCCGCAAATCTAACATTAAAGAAAGAGCCCTATAGGCGAAGAAGGCCCAATGAGAAAACAAAAAGAGATATAATCTGTTTTAACTGCCGAAAAGTGGACATATAAGCAAGGATTGCAAAACTAAACAACGACCGCGAAAAACCGGAGCGAGTCCTCTTAATGCGATTTTTAACGACCATCGCAAAGATCTGTGTGTTATAAGACTAAAAATTGGAAACGGAGAATTTAAAACATTAATAGACACGGGCGCATTGGAGAATTATATTAATACGTCCTGCGCAAGAAAATTGAAATTAAAAACTGTCAAGAATGATAATCAAAGAATGGTCACCTACGCAGATGGGCGTCGACAGCAAGTCAAAGAGTCGGCCTTCCAAGTACTGGTATCAAGTGGTAAATATAAGGACAAACTGAACTTCCATCTATTGCCCCTACATAACTTTGATATTATTATTGGATACCAATGGATATGCAAAGTGGATCCGTTGTTCAGATGGAAGATGCGGCGCTGCGGAATTGTTATTAAAGGAAAAAGACACTGGCTGCCGCAATGGAACGAAAATGTGTGCTCTACGGTGATGTCAATTCAAGAAACCAAATCTGTGCTAAAGGAGAAAAGTTTCCAGTGGGCGTGTTTAATGCTAATAAAAGAGGCCACACCGAAACAAGAGGAGGCTAGCCGAGCGGGTGATGACAGTACAGGGATATTAGAAGAGTATGCAGAGATTTTCCGGGAAGAACTACCAACAGGGCTTACACCAAGGAGAAACACTCAGCACCGTATTGAACTGGAACAGGTAGTGGCACCGTTCAATTCGCGCCTGTATCCATTATCCCAAGATGAGGAAGATGAGCTTCAAAGGACAGTACAACAGCTAATAGGTAAGGGGTTAATAATTCCGTCCACCTCATATTACGCATCGCCAGTACTCTTCGTCAAAAAGAAAGATGGGTCCCTACGTATGTGCATTGACTACCGTAAGCTAAATGCCATGACAAAAGACAACCTATACCCTATACCATGTAGGGTATAGGGGTAAAGTATTATACGAAATTAGACGTGCTCCAAGCATACCATCAAATACGACTAGATGAACGAGACTCGTACCTCTCCGCATTTAAAACTCGATTTGGATTGTTCGAGTATAAGGTAATACCCTTTAGACTAAAAGGAGTGGCGGCAACCTGTTCAAAGGCTATGAATGAAGCGCTGGGAGAGTTTATTAACAAGGGCGTCATCTATTATTTCGATGACATTCTCATCTATGCCCAATCTTTGAAGCAGTTATCCCAATTAACATGCAAGGTACTCGAAAAATTGAGACAAAACCGCTTCTTCTTGCGTAAGAGCAAGTGTGTGTTTGGAATTACGTCAGTGCAGTACCTGGGATTTGACATAAGCCAAAAGGGAAAAGCGTGCGAAGAAAGAATCACCAAGGTAATAAAGGAATGGTCAAGACCCATCAACATCTCGCAGCTTCGGGGTTTTCTTGGTACGGCCCAATTTTATAGAGCTTTCGTACCAAGATATTCAGTGATCACAGAGCCGTTGTTCCAACTGTTAAGGAAAGACGAGCTATTTGTGTGGGGGAAGGCGCAGCAACTAGCCTTCGAGGGGCTGAAAACAGCATTCACGAAGCCACCCATCCTGAAAATATTCGACCCCAAAAAGCCATTCCATATAATGTGTGATGCGTCTTCAGTGGCTATAGGCGCGGTTGCAGCTCAACAGTACGGGTCGAAATTATTCCCGTTAGCTTATGAATCAAGTCGGTTTAGGGAGGGGGAACTCCATTTATCGGCGTATAATAAGGAGCTTCTGGCCATACTCACGTGGCTCGACTATGGAGGCACTACCTAAAGCAAACGCCAACGGCAATTTATACGGACAATCAGTCAGCAGGGAAGCTGTTAACTCAGCCGAAACTTTCTCAACTACAGGCTGCGGTGCTCCAAGATTTATTAGATTTCAACGTGACTTTGAAACATATTAAGGCCACAGATAACTTCATGGCAGACGCCCTTTCAAAATGGGCAGTGACAGAGCATCAGCAGATCGACAGCATCCAGGACGGCTTTTGGGTGACTCAGGAGCTGGCGAGCGTGTCACGTGGTTTTCAGCGGAGTCACGAACTTCCGAAACCGAGAGGAGAGAATGACGCACGTGGAGAAAGGAAGTCGACAAGAAAGCCACTCCAAAAGCACGACGGGAAAGAGGAAGCGAGTGGAGGAAAAAGGCATCATGGCGGCACCAAGAGCGTTCGGGTCGGAGTGCTCCTGAGAGATTTATGGAAAAGAATCTGACGGAAAAGTCCCGGAGAGGAACGGAATATTTACGTGCGGACGAGAGAGAGGAGAATTCGCCGAGTAGGAGAGCGAATGTAAACCCGCCACGTGGGAAAGTTCCGGAGGAAATGTCGTTCGTCGCCAGCGAGCCGGCCGCCTCATATCGACAGCGGGACGACTGCTCAAAACGCCAGGTTTCAGCGCAAACGTGTTTGGACGAGGACTGGGTGAGCGTACTAGCTCGAATATTGGAGGAGCTCGTTAAAGATTCGTTCAGCGAAGCCGCAGACGGTAAAACGGAAGCGGAGTACGACGACGCCACGACGTTTCTTCTTCCTAACGGAGACGAGGACGCAGAAGGCCCGTCGCCAGCAAGAGGATCTCTTCAAGGTGGCAGCATTCCGTTTTTTTTACGGTAGGACATTAGACATTTTATATAGTCGTATTTCAGTTGTCAGCAACGCAGTCACTAACGTTACTGTAACTGAGATAACGACACGTTCGTCTCAAAGGCGGTTATGCCGAGACGACGCGGTTGAGGGGGACGAGAATATTACTATATTTGGTGTGTTCCCGTGGACTCTGAACTCTTATCTGACAGATGGTATTGGAGGAGTATTTTCGGGACAGCAGATTCCCAGTCATATGATCTGATAATGAATGGACCCACAGTTTGCTTTATTTAGCGTGGAACTTAATATTTTTGCTCACGCCGCAGAGGTTATTGTTCTTTTCGGCGGACGAGTCTGGCTTTGTGACTATGAGTGTCAACAGGAATATTGAATTTATAGAAGCGTCTCCTATCTTTGATAAATTGTTATTTGGGTACCAGTAGTGCTGCAGCTGGCCGTGTTCAGCAAGAATGTGCATCGAGCCCGAGGTGAATCGACGAGAGGTACTACGGAAATTAACGCAGAGTTCTCAACAGGAAGAATCTGTTTC
>JAHWFO010080744.1:0-10997 GCA_023313115.1 Rhysida immarginata | reverse complement strand
GTGTGTGTGTGTAGGTGTGTCACGCCCAGGCGTTGTTTTTTTGTGTCAACAATTCCCAATGCAAATTTAAAAAAATAAATATTAGTCTTGGGGCATGCGTATAGTGTTTTTGAGAGGTGGTCTCTTTGATGTGGTGCCCTAAGTGCGACAAGGAGTTAAGAAAGGGTATTTAAGTGGTGTCCTACTTAGTGCTTCTAAATCACAGCGAGTGTCCCGTAGATGACATTTAAGTGAGTGCTGCATGTATGTGTGGATTTGTTGACCTCGAAACTTCTTCGTTCATGCGCCGGGTTTTCTTCATCTTTTAGCTTAGCGATTAGTATCGTCAAATGTATGTTGCGCCCTCTATTCATTGAGTTAACCGGCCTTGGTGAATAGACGTAATCGGTCTTCAATTTCTTGCTGTTACTTACCTGCTCTGATAGCAGGTCTTCCATCCTATTCTACGCTTACTTACCTGGACTGGACTTCCGCCGTTCTTCTTGGAAAGTTAAAGTACTTTTACCACAATAGTTATTTTACAGTAGCTATGCCGCCGAGTTAACCTCGCCTCGGTGCTTACGCTACTGCCATCCACTAACTGTTTCAATGTAGTCCTAATTCTCGGAGTTGATGAATTTTCAAGTCAGAGCGCCATCGTGTGGTCAACAAGGACAGTTTTACTTACCTTCATATAATTCCACTGCAATCTGAATCTGAACTTATTCTATTATATATTCCAATTATATTAATACTGCAGCTAGAGTATTTATATTTGAATAATTATTTACAATTTTTATTTGAATATTCGAATAAAAATAATCTTTATTTTCATTTATACTGTGACGTACCAGGCGTGCTTGTAGTCATGTGAGTCCGGCGAGGGGGGGGGGTGTTATTTAGAAATCTTACCTGTGTGCATTGAATTGGGTAGAAAATAGTTTGGAGGCCATAAATGGAGTGTTTTTGAGGGATTGAAATGTTTGTAAAATGTAGTTTTATTTTGCATATTTATTTGTTGTGTATGTGTATCGGTATTGTTGTGGCTGATGTTGTTTTATTGTCAAGAGAAGGGTGATTGTTTAGGGTGTGTACGTTGTTGGCGGCTGTAAGTGTTGATATGTTTTCTGAGAAGACTAACGCAGCTTCCGAAGAAGTATTGTTGAGAGAATTTCGGAGAATAAGAGCTTATGTGTGAATGTTGTTTGTTGCGCGTGTGCGTGTTTTAAGTTCTGTTTTTTTGTTTACATTTTGTTATTATGTTATTCCATCGCTGATTGCCTAACGAGATGGATAATTTGATAAGTAGAATTAAATAATTGGGAATGTTTGAAATGGACGGAAACGACACGATAAGTGTTTCAATTATGATATATTCTCAGAATAAGGAAATTGTTTTGTTTTATTGATCTTTTGAAATGTTTTTTTAAGAAAAATAAGTTGTATAGGATCGTTGCGAGAATGACGGAAGCAAGCAGAGTCTGAGTGCAATGGAGCGACGCCGATAACGGGGCGATGGAACGGAACGATGTTGACTTCGGCCGGTGTGTTCTCTGAAGTGTGTAAATATGGCTTGGCGTTATAATATCTGAGCAGCAGAACCTCCTGGTGAGTGATATCATTCCAATTTGATTAGCGGCAGAACTACTAAGAGGGAAAAATCAGAATGTTAGATGCGGCACCTCCCACCGGATCTCACGTGACTGAACAGTGGAAACAATTACCCTGCAACGTTTCTGTTGTCCTATGAAAGTTGGAGAATTCTTAGATATTTAATTATCTCACCATTAAGAGTAATCTGATCTCTTTTCTCCGTTGTCACAGTACGAAATAGCAAGCTGTAAATTTGCAGAAAGCCTGTTAACTAAATTTGATAAGTAATGTTAACTGACGCACTTATGGGAAATCTGAGGCGAGCGCTAAAGCAGCACAAGTGAAGAAGCGGAGCGGTACCCTCGCGCCCAGTCGTCGCACCATAAGATATTAAGCACGAGTAGCGACGCAAAACTGGCGCGCGTTTGGGGCTCACCAGTGCCGTTCGCACGCTTGGTTGCTCCGTCCAACTAAGAAGGGTTTCCGTGCCTCTCCCTTAGTTGGCTAATTAAAAGGGGTGCGCTGCGCTAAAAGATGCGTAGTGTATATGAATACTTAATTCAGGGGACGTGAGCAAGCAGAATCAAACGTGACGTCACTGTGTAGAGAGCGAGTCTGCCCCGCCCTTCTAATTAGCCTCTCAATGGCAGTAGGCAATCGTTTTCAGATTTCCCCATCGAGTCTCGAAGTGGAGACGAACCCGTTACTGATTTAAATAGACTATTTAGGTTAATGCATGGTATATTAACTTAAAGCGCTTAAGGGGCCCCCTAGTTTGACGATTTTAGCTTATAGGTTTGAATATAAAAATGTGTCACATATTATAAAGGAGAAAAATATGAATAAAGATATGTATCAGTATAAAACGCAAAACTAAGTTCTCGCAGATTATTCACTGGCTCCGAACCCCTGATTATTTCATTCTCCGGTGTTGTTCATAATATATGCACACTTGTGCATTACCTGGGGGGTGGGATCATCATAATACGTTCTCGCTATTATGTTCAATTAACTCTGCTTACAGCCACGTGACAATAGCGGAACAATTGTGGTAGACAGAGACGTGGTTAAAGATGTTCGGACATATATATATATTTTTTGCCCACCCTACCACACCCAACGATTTTGATGTCAGAAACTGGACTAAAGACGCTTGGACTTAGTTAAATTTTTTTTTTGTGCCCACCCCTCCGCACCGAACTATAGTGATTACCTCAACCTGTTGGACTGGTGTCTAGAGTTTCGCAGATAGCAGAACGATTGAGTGACTTTTCTTTAAAAAAAGAAAATTTTTGGTATCCTGCTTGAATGACGGCGCAACTAACCAAGGTGTTGAAGCAGCTAGTAGTGTCACCAACGCAGAGGCTAGTAAACATTATCGAACTCTCGACGTTCTCAGGCCTACTGGATGAGGATCCAGATGTGTTCCTAAATAATTTTGTGTTTGAAGCTAATAACAAAGTAATCCCCTACGAGGAATGTATTCGTTTTATACGAGGCTATTTGAAAGGCGTAGCGAAAGACTTGTATGACAGCCATGTAAGCCGTTGCTTTCTAACATGGACGCTATTCCGAAGTGAGTTTCTGCGGGCGTTTACCAGAGGGCAAACCCAGCTCTCTCGGCGGACCGACCTATTAAAACTTAAACTAAAAAACAATGATGTTACCGAATTTATAGCAGCATTTAGAAAACTGCTGAACGGACTGACCAATGCCTGCGAGTGGGAAAAGCAGGGACTACCAAAGGAGATGGCGGCGAAAGTCACGCTTCAAAGGTTTACGACAATGGAACAGGGAATTGCCTACCTGGAGCGATGGTACAAAGCCTATGACATCGAAACGGTGAATCCCGAACCTGAACCGATGCAATTGGGGGCTATAAATATTAATTTGAAACGCGTCGGCTATCATGACTTCTGAAGGAATGTATTCTACTTTCAAGTTGCCTTCTTCCGCTTCATTTTGGATAAAAGAGTAACGAAGAGCCATATGTTTGGTTCTGGGACTTCGTACCTGTTGCATCGTAGTAGCAATTGCAGCCTGATTGTCGCTTTTGATAATCAAAGGGGTTTGTATATATTGCTCGAAGCCCAGTTCTGTGAAGAGATTTTGGAGCCATTTTTCTTCTTTCACTGCTTCACAAATTGCGAGGTATTCTGCTTCGCAGGTCGATAGTGGGATGACACGTTGTTTTCTGGATTTCCAAGAAATGGCACCATTTGACAGTGTAAAAACGTGTCCGGTAGTAGACGTAGAGTCCGGTAAAGTGTTCCAACTAGCATCTGAATATCCACAAAGTTGGGCTCCATTGGCGATATAGGTCAGACGCAATTTTTTGGTCTTCTTAAGATAACGTAGTACACGTTTTGCCGTTTGCCAGTGCTGGGTTGAATAACAGTTGTTAAATTGGCTTAGATAACGTACGCAATATGCTAGGTCAGGTCTTGTGGCCTGCACTAAAAACATGAGAGAACCTATTAGTTCCTGATAGGGAATATTTTGAGGGGGAGTGTCAGGATTCTTCTGCAGTTGTAGTCCTGGTTCAATTGGTCTTGGCATGGGTCTGCAATTCGTCATATTGAATCTTTTGAGTATCTTTTCGATGTATGCCTCTTGGTCCAAGGTGAGCTCTCGTTTTTCCATATCTCTAGTAACATGTATATTTAGTATTTGCTTAGGTTCTCCCAAATTTTTGAGTTCAACTTCTTTTCCAATTGATTGCATTACCTTTTCCAGTAGTGGTAATTGAGTAGTCATGGCGATTATGTCATCGACATAAAGCGCCAAGATGATGTAGTCTTTTTGTTCTCGTAAGACGAACACACATTTGTCAGAGTTGATCCGTTGAAAGCCTTGTTTGCGTAGAATTTCAATAAAAGTCTTATATCAGGTTCGTCCAGATTGTTTGAGTCCATAGATAGATTTATTCAATTTGCAGACATGATCATGGTTTTGGTTATGTTGGTAACCTTCTGGTAGTTCCATAAATATTTCCTCTTCCAAGTTTCCATGGAGATATGCAGTTTTGACATCGTATTGTCTTAACGTTAACATTTCTTCGTTCGCAAGTGCTAGTAATGCTTTGAGGGTTGTCATTTGTATTGCAGGGGAATATGTTTCAAGATAGTCTACGCCATAGGTTTGTTGGCAGCATAAAGCTACGAGACGGGCTTTGTGTAAGGTGGTGCCGTCTTCATCAGTTTTTTGTCGAAAAACCCATTTGGACTTTATAGTCTTAACATTCTTTGGTCGAGTAACTACATTCCAAGTGTTCATCTTGTGATGTGACTCAAGCTCTCTGCTAATAGCATCCTTCCAATCAGTTTTTTCAGTTGAAGTTATGGCCTCTTGATAAGATGTAGGTTCATTTTCGATTGCGTGCATCACATTACAGTAGGATTTTTGACTTTGTATCACATTCATTATTTCATGTTGTTTACGTGCGCGTGTAGAACGTCTTGGTTCATTCATTATGGCTGCTGTAGTCCCTTGGTCGTCGTCGTCGTTGAGGGAAGTTGATCTTGTTGAACTTGGTTGTCCGGATCAGGTAGTCCCTCGTTCGGTGCTTCATGCTCGTGAACAACTGGGTTCTCAACGGGGCAATAATGTACTACAATATCGTCTGTTTTCATTGAGGTTGGTTTGACATTCAGTAGATCTGATCCCAATTTATTCTCAAGAAAACAAGGATCACGAGAAGGGAAGATTTCGTTCTTCTCGGGATCATAGAGTCTGTAGGCTTTACGATCATTATAGTAACCTACCAAAATGCATGGCTTGCTTTTGGGATCTAATTTCTGTCTCTGTTGTTTTGGGATCCACGCGTAAGTTAAGCATCCAAAAGTTCGAAAGAATTTTACCGTTGGTTTACGTCCAGTCCAAAGTTCCTCAGGTGTTGTGTTTGGGCGAGCTTTGGTTGCGATTCTATTTCGGGTGTACGTTGTTGTAGACACTGCTTCTGCCCAGAATGTTGTGGGTAGCTTACTTTGGATGAGTAGTGTTCGAGCCCCTTCGATAAGGGTACGGTTCATTCGTTCGGCTGTCCCATTTTGTGAAGGGGAATATGGAGCGGTTTTCCCATGTTTTATCCCTTTAGAAATAAAGTAGTTCTTCAATTCTTCATTTAAAAACTCACCACCGTTGTCCGAGCGACTGTTTTTCACCTTCTCTTTGGTTTTACGTTCAGCTTGTTCTATGAAGTCCTTGATGAGGGTTGAGACATCACTCTTATGTTTCATAAAGAGAGTAGATATGTGTTTACTAAAGTCATCTACGATAACCAGCATGTATCGATTGCCACCAAGAGATTCAGGCATAGGTCCACAAACATCAGTGTGTAGTAATTCTAATAAACGCCTTGCGTTCGTTTGCTTTATTGTTTTGAAAAGAGATCTGACATGCTTTCCAGCAATACATTGCTCACATTTCGTGTCAGTAACGAGACTCCCACTGATTTCAAGGTCGCGAACAATGTTGTTTTTAGCCATGCGTGAGAAAAACGTTTATGCCACAAATCAACATTGGAAGTTTTTGCGATGGCCAAAATCTCTTCTGGAGGTGCGACAACAGCATTCCTTTTGTGCGATGAATACTGTGTCAGTTTCGGAGGTTGCATGACAGATATCATCTTCAACAGTAATTTTAAAACCACATTCAGTGAGTTTACTTACTGATATCAGATTATCACCGAGTCCTGGAATGAGCAATACATTGTCGGCACGTAGTATTTTCATTTCCGAGTTGACATAAGATTCGAAAATGACAGATCCAGCTCCCACTGAATTTTTAATTGTTCCATCTGCTAAAACGATTTCCTGTACGGAGTCAGGTGAGAAAGTTCGCAAGATGCTTCTGTCACCAGTCATGTGCGAGGTTGCACCAGAGTCAATTAACCATTTCTTATCGTGAATGACAATGTTATTGTCCACTGCGAGCGTTTTAGCACCAAAAGCATGGTCAATTTTTTGCGTGTCGCCAGAAAAACCAGTCTTGCTATTTTCAAGATGCATTTCGTTTTTAGCCAGCTTGACTTGATGATGCGGCGGGTTAGCACGCTTTTCATTCGCTTTCATTTTGCCGTCGGCTGTAACGCCATCTTTGGATGGGTTTTGCGTGCGACAATATTTAGCAATATGACCGAATTTTGAGCATCTATGACATTGAACTGACCTGTTTGTTTTTCCATCGAATTTCTTAAAACGATGCTGCACTCTCAGGGCTGCTCCTCCATCTCCGTCATCTCGTTGACGATGTTCTTCTTGTATCAGGGCGTGGCGAACTTTATCGGGGTTTAAAACATTAGCACTGCAAGCATCAAAGCTTCGCGCGACGCTGTACAGACTTCTTGGAAGACCTTGTAGAGCCACGGATGCGATTTCAGCTTCGTCGATCGGTTCTCCGAGAGTTCGCAATTATTCAGCCAGTGATTCGACTCGTTGCATATATGTTATAGCCTTGTCTCCTTTGGCCCATTTGATGGAGTGGAAATCACGCTTAACACTCAGTCTCTTTTCCAGTAAATGTCCTCTGTTGACTTGCTCTAATCGATCCCATACGCCTTTGGCAGTAACTTGGTTGATCACGTAACTAGTTTGAATAGTGGATAGCAATTGCACAATAATGTTCATTGCCTGTCGATCGTTTTTTGCTCCAAGCCTTACGCACATCCTCTGTTTCGGCAGCTGTTGGGGGGTGATCTGTGATCACGTTCCACAGTTCCTTGGATTGCAGGTGTAAACGCATTTTGAACATCCACGTTGCATAATTGTCAGTGTCGAGCTTCTCAATTAGAGCCATGGGGGTGGCTCCATCGATGGCGGCCATCTTAAGACTTGAATTCCGCACGTAGGCTCTTCTCACAGAATGAAAGTTTTCGTTGAGCGAAATAACAGTTCATCCGCGCAGTGGAAGCGTGCTGGGCCCATAACCATTTGTTAATTTGAAACTATCTTATGATAATCACTGTTGAAATAGCTCACAGATGCGTTGAGTATAACCATTGAGAGAGCGAGACAAAAGTGACACGTACAATTAGTCTTGGGTGAGAGTAACGAACTTGTGATTTATTTACAAAGAGGGAGAAAGGAAAAAAAGACAAAAAAAACGGGATAGTAGCGCCATCCATTGAGGGCACAATAAAAATAGAAGAGTATCATAAGATTAATACAAAGAGAAAGGATACATTTTGGGTGTTATAACCCGCAAATCTAACATTAAAGAAAGAGCCCTATAGGCGAAGAAGGCCCAATGAGAAAACAAAAAGAGATATAATCTGTTTTAACTGCCGAAAAGTGGACATATAAGCAAGGATTGCAAAACTAAACAACGACCGCGAAAAACCGGAGCGAGTCCTCTTAATGCGATTTTTAACGACCATCGCAAAGATCTGTGTGTTATAAGACTAAAAATTGGAAACGGAGAATTTAAAACATTAATAGACACGGGCGCATTGGAGAATTATATTAATACGTCCTGCGCAAGAAAATTGAAATTAAAAACTGTCAAGAATGATAATCAAAGAATGGTCACCTACGCAGATGGGCGTCGACAGCAAGTCAAAGAGTCGGCCTTCCAAGTACTGGTATCAAGTGGTAAATATAAGGACAAACTGAACTTCCATCTATTGCCCCTACATAACTTTGATATTATTATTGGATACCAATGGATATGCAAAGTGGATCCGTTGTTCAGATGGAAGATGCGGCGCTGCGGAATTGTTATTAAAGGAAAAAGACACTGGCTGCCGCAATGGAACGAAAATGTGTGCTCTACGGTGATGTCAATTCAAGAAACCAAATCTGTGCTAAAGGAGAAAAGTTTCCAGTGGGCGTGTTTAATGCTAATAAAAGAGGCCACACCGAAACAAGAGGAGGCTAGCCGAGCGGGTGATGACAGTACAGGGATATTAGAAGAGTATGCAGAGATTTTCCGGGAAGAACTACCAACAGGGCTTACACCAAGGAGAAACACTCAGCACCGTATTGAACTGGAACAGGTAGTGGCACCGTTCAATTCGCGCCTGTATCCATTATCCCAAGATGAGGAAGATGAGCTTCAAAGGACAGTACAACAGCTAATAGGTAAGGGGTTAATAATTCCGTCCACCTCATATTACGCATCGCCAGTACTCTTCGTCAAAAAGAAAGATGGGTCCCTACGTATGTGCATTGACTACCGTAAGCTAAATGCCATGACAAAAGACAACCTATACCCTATACCATGTAGGGTATAGGGGTAAAGTATTATACGAAATTAGACGTGCTCCAAGCATACCATCAAATACGACTAGATGAACGAGACTCGTACCTCTCCGCATTTAAAACTCGATTTGGATTGTTCGAGTATAAGGTAATACCCTTTAGACTAAAAGGAGTGGCGGCAACCTGTTCAAAGGCTATGAATGAAGCGCTGGGAGAGTTTATTAACAAGGGCGTCATCTATTATTTCGATGACATTCTCATCTATGCCCAATCTTTGAAGCAGTTATCCCAATTAACATGCAAGGTACTCGAAAAATTGAGACAAAACCGCTTCTTCTTGCGTAAGAGCAAGTGTGTGTTTGGAATTACGTCAGTGCAGTACCTGGGATTTGACATAAGCCAAAAGGGAAAAGCGTGCGAAGAAAGAATCACCAAGGTAATAAAGGAATGGTCAAGACCCATCAACATCTCGCAGCTTCGGGGTTTTCTTGGTACGGCCCAATTTTATAGAGCTTTCGTACCAAGATATTCAGTGATCACAGAGCCGTTGTTCCAACTGTTAAGGAAAGACGAGCTATTTGTGTGGGGGAAGGCGCAGCAACTAGCCTTCGAGGGGCTGAAAACAGCATTCACGAAGCCACCCATCCTGAAAATATTCGACCCCAAAAAGCCATTCCATATAATGTGTGATGCGTCTTCAGTGGCTATAGGCGCGGTTGCAGCTCAACAGTACGGGTCGAAATTATTCCCGTTAGCTTATGAATCAAGTCGGTTTAGGGAGGGGGAACTCCATTTATCGGCGTATAATAAGGAGCTTCTGGCCATACTCACGTGGCTCGACTATGGAGGCACTACCTAAAGCAAACGCCAACGGCAATTTATACGGACAATCAGTCAGCAGGGAAGCTGTTAACTCAGCCGAAACTTTCTCAACTACAGGCTGCGGTGCTCCAAGATTTATTAGATTTCAACGTGACTTTGAAACATATTAAGGCCACAGATAACTTCATGGCAGACGCCCTTTCAAAATGGGCAGTGACAGAGCATCAGCAGATCGACAGCATCCAGGACGGCTTTTGGGTGACTCAGGAGCTGGCGAGCGTGTCACGTGGTTTTCAGCGGAGTCACGAACTTCCGAAACCGAGAGGAGAGAATGACGCACGTGGAGAAAGGAAGTCGACAAGAAAGCCACTCCAAAAGCACGACGGGAAAGAGGAAGCGAGTGGAGGAAAAAGGCATCATGGCGGCACCAAGAGCGTTCGGGTCGGAGTGCTCCTGAGAGATTTATGGAAAAGAATCTGACGGAAAAGTCCCGGAGAGGAACGGAATATTTACGTGCGGACGAGAGAGAGGAGAATTCGCCGAGTAGGAGAGCGAATGTAAACCCGCCACGTGGGAAAGTTCCGGAGGAAATGTCGTTCGTCGCCAGCGAGCCGGCCGCCTCATATCGACAGCGGGACGACTGCTCAAAACGCCAGGTTTCAGCGCAAACGTGTTTGGACGAGGACTGGGTGAGCGTACTAGCTCGAATATTGGAGGAGCTCGTTAAAGATTCGTTCAGCGAAGCCGCAGACGGTAAAACGGAAGCGGAGTACGACGACGCCACGACGTTTCTTCTTCCTAACGGAGACGAGGACGCAGAAGGCCCGTCGCCAGCAAGAGGATCTCTTCAAGGTGGCAGCATTCCGTTTTTTTTACGGTAGGACATTAGACATTTTATATAGTCGTATTTCAGTTGTCAGCAACGCAGTCACTAACGTTACTGTAACTGAGATAACGACACGTTCGTCTCAAAGGCGGTTATGCCGAGACGACGCGGTTGAGGGGGACGAGAATATTACTATATTTGGTGTGTTCCCGTGGACTCTGAACTCTTATCTGACAGATGGTATTGGAGGAGTATTTTCGGGACAGCAGATTCCCAGTCATATGATCTGATAATGAATGGACCCACAGTTTGCTTTATTTAGCGTGGAACTTAATATTTTTGCTCACGCCGCAGAGGTTATTGTTCTTTTCGGCGGACGAGTCTGGCTTTGTGACTATGAGTGTCAACAGGAATATTGAATTTATAGAAGCGTCTCCTATCTTTGATAAATTGTTATTTGGGTACCAGTAGTGCTGCAGCTGGCCGTGTTCAGCAAGAATGTGCATCGAGCCCGAGGTGAATCGACGAGAGGTACTACGGAAATTAACGCAGAGTTCTCAACAGGAAGAATCTGTTTC
>JAHWFO010080739.1:0-17105 GCA_023313115.1 Rhysida immarginata | reverse complement strand
ACGTCTTTTTTGAAAATTAAACAATCAACATCTTTTTAATGTACTGAATAAATAGCTCCCCTGAGTGGATGCCCCCTTACCGTGGGTCAGGGGTTTGGGTTTCAGCGATTCTGTGAGCTATGCTGGTTGTAGCACTTCTACTTTAGGGTCACCTTTACCAGAAAGATCATGATTGAGAAGTGAGACGAAGAGCATCCAAACAAACATATCCCATTATGTAGACGAATGAGAGAATTCATGCTGCTTCGAGTGTGGCACAGGTTAAAGTCACCCGCGTTTGGGAGTTAGGCAAAGGCTCTCGTTCGAAAAGTAGTCGATAGTCTCCCGGCTGTTATCTCGGAGCAATGCCGCCAAGAAGCCTCACCAGCGCACTCACTATGCACTTCGCGAAACGGTCGGGGGTAGCGCATGCATTTACCCAGGAGGAGAAACTGGTAAAGCGACAACGGGTTCGGGTGCTGTCAATCGGCACTTGTAACGTATTCTCCATGACAGGAAAGGAATCCTAGTTAGTGAAGGAAGCCAAGCGATATCGACTGGATATCATAGGTATTACGTCTAGGAAACGTCCGGGTTCTGGAGGCAGACTATGGTTTGGCAAATAAGGTATTCTGGCAGACCGTGCGCCGCCTCCGTGGAAAGAAGCCTCTTTCATCACAAACTATTAAGAGTTCAGATGGGAGGGTTCTGAAAACGGAGGAGAGCGTATTGCATAGGTGGAAGGAATACTTTGCATCTCTTCTTAATCCAGTGACAGCAATAACTGAGACTGATTAAGAAGATTAATTGATTGATTGGAGCGGAGATTAATCACGGTGTAGTAATTAGGTGTCCTCCACAAGTGTGTAGCGGAGTAGTAGGTGTCCTCCACAGGTCCAGCAGCGATGATATCATCTTTTCCTTGTATGTTCCTATAGAGAATCATGCCGTTGTAGTTCTGCGTTCTGGAGTTCCAGCTTGGGTGTTTGGCATTTATGTCACCAGCCAGGACGACTGGAGTGCACCACTGAAGAGTTCATCAAGCTCGCTAACGTCAAGATAATGTTTAGGTGAATTGTAGAGCGCCGCCACGAACTTCACTTCACCACAGGAGACGTCATCGATAATGATGGAGGCCGATTCCATACCTGCATAAGACTTGGAGACTACTTCTTGGTGTTGAATTCCCTTCTTAATGATGATCGCAGCGCCCCCAGAAGCACATCTTGCAGCATTTGAAGCTATACGATCCTTAAGATACACACAATAGCCAGGTAGTTTGAAGTCTTGGTTTGGTTTGAGGTGCGTTTCACAGAAGAAAGCAACGTCGATTTCTTGCTTTATCAAAAAGTTGTGAAACTCGATACGCTTTCGGGGAATGCCCCTAGCGTTCCATATCACGCACCGAAGTTCACCTTTGTTGATTACAGTATAACGTTTTGCAGCCATAGTATAATTAGTTGGTCGTAAGGAGCCCTCAACTGTGGGTAACTTTTGTCTAGATTAGAAAACAGATGAAAGATACGTCCTAATTGCTTAAACATACCTGGTAGGTCGTTAATGTTGAGGCCTTTATCCTCCGGCTTAGACACAGCAGCAGCAGAGAATTTGTCTGCCGTCACTTTGGAACTAGGCATCCTTTGAACCTGGGGGTATTTTGGACATTTCGTGTAGCTTGAAGTGTGCTGTCCACCACATCTGACGCACTTTGGGGGGTCTTGTCCTTTAATCTTGGGGGAATCTCTAGACTGGTGCCCCTCTGCGCATTTGTTGCAACGAGGATCTTCCGTGCAGCCCATGGATACGTTTCCGAATCGCAGGCAGTTGTAGCATTGTAGTGGCTTCTTGTTCCCTCGAAAGGCCTCCACTAACACTGCCAGCGGCCCAATACGTGTGATGTTCTTCAATAATTGGTTGTGTTCGGTGTTCAGGAGCAGAACCAAAACCATCGGCATATCAATGAATCCTTTGGCTTTCCTTAGTCGGATAGCTTTCTTCAGTCGGATGGTTTTCCTCAGTCGGATGGCTTTACTCAGTCGGATGGCTTTCCTCAGTCGGATGGCTTTCCTCAGTCGGATAAATAGAAAATTGAACTGAATCATCAGCAGCAATTGTATCATGAGAATTGTCTGATGGAACAGGCAGAAGCGACTGAGGAAATTGAGTTAAATTATCACTATTAACAGTGTCTAAGTTTTCAAAAGGAAAACGAAAGGATTCATTACAGGCAGCCAGGTCCTTCAAGATCTTCCACTTATCTTTATTTGATCGAATCCTATGAGTGTAATGCGTACACCGCCAATAGAGGGCGCTGACCAAGAAGGGGGTCGGACATGGGTAATAAGACCGGAAGCATGTGGGATTTTCAACCAGATAGCTAGCCCCGCCCCCCCCCCTCCTCGGCTGCAGACTGACGACGAACGATGTGCGAAGCTGTGCTTCTAACCGGGCACGTGGTCCTCGATACGAACTGATTAATTCTGAGTCTTTTTATAATTTATGTATTTGTATACAGCTCCAATTCAAAATATTAGAATCATGAGTAGATTTCGGTTTGCTTAGAAGTCATCGTGTTTATTTTGCGCGTAGATATTGAAAATACTGTAGTTTCTTTGAGTTATATGTCTAAGAACCTCAGCTTTAAATGTTCAAATTAAATATTCAATAAAAATTTAACTTTCATTTAAGAGAAAAAAAAATTGAAATCACCTAATTAGAATCTGAAGTTTTATTGGTTCAAAATATTAGAATCATTGTCTGATGATCTTCAAATGGCTTGTCGAGAGACTATGCAAATTGAGGGATGAATAAATTAACATTGTCCGTTATAAAAGTCACTCAAGATGTTATAATTTCATTGCATCTCATTCGCGAAATGGGTCGGAAAGCTGATATTTCGGCAGCTACTGAAGACGTTATCATCGTTCTTTATCAACAGAAGTTGACACAATGAATAATTGCTGCACAAGTCCAATGTTCACAAGCGACTGTATGTAAAGTCTTGAAAAAGTATCGGAATGGTAATTCACACTCGAACAACGGCCGCAATAGTGGAAGAAAATTGTCGACAACGCCTCGAGACGACAGAAGGTTAAAGAACATTGTTAGAGTATCAAACATCTTCATGCACGTTGGATCCAGTGTGGAGTGCATGTATCTTGCTCAACAACTTTAAGACGACTGCATGCACTTTAAGTTCCAGTCTCGAGTGCCTAAGACAAAACCACTTCTTTCAAAGAAGCAAATGCGAGCTCGCATGAGGTGGTGCAAAGAACGACCTCTATGGGGTCAAGATGATTAGAACCGTGTTATGTTCTCTGATGAATCTATATTCTGTGTTTGCCATGGAAACCAAGGACCTCGTGTGTGGCGTTTGCGTGAAGAAGCGTTTCAAAAAGAGTGTATGAAACGTTCAGTTAAATTTGCCATGTCGGTGATGGTATGGGGGTGTATGACAGGAGATGGCGTGGGAAAACTTTGCATATTAAACTGTCGAGTAAATGCGAATGTGTATCAGGAAATTCTCGAAAATTTCATGTTGCCTTCTGCTGAAGATTCATGTGAAGAAAACCTTTTGTTCCAGCAGGATGGTGCGTCCAGTCACACCGCAAAGACAACTAAGGAATGGCTTCACGAACGCAATATTGATGTGCTTCCTTGGCCTTCAAATTCACCCAATTTAAACCCCATCGAGAATTTCTGGAGCATAATGAAAAAGAGGCTTCAAGTTGAAGTTCCAACCAATAAACGTGAACTTATTGAAGGTTTAAAAAAGATATGGTCCTGTATTACAAAACAACATTGTGCACAGCTTGTCGGTAACATGCAAAATCGATTACGAGCTGTAATCAAAGCAAAAGGGGATGCCACTAAATATTGATGTATAGAATTGTGTTTTTTGATTTAATAGTATAAGTTTTGAATGCATTTAGATGATGATTCTAATATTTTGAACCAATAAAACTTCAAATTCTAATTAGGTGATTTCAATATTTTTTTTCTCTTAAATGAAAGTTAAATTTTTATTGAATATTTAATTTGAACATTTAAAGCTGAGTTTCTTAGACATATTATAACTCAAAGAAACTACAGTATTTTCAGTATCTACGCGCAAGATAACACGATGACTTCTAAGCTAAACCGAAATCTACTCATGATTCTAATATTTTGAATTGGAGCTGTATTTGTTTGTAATAAAACCAACCACAAAATATACAACAAATGGTAGCAGAGCGTGGTCACTGTGGTTGGCAATGCAGCTAAGGAAAACACGTAAAAAGCACATGGCAGCCATTCTCGTGAACGAAAGCAACCCACCTCGGAGATCGACGATTCTCGCAGCCCGCCCGTAAGAAACAGGATCCCCGTTGCACCAATCGCCATCGGAAAAATCAAAGACGACAACCCGATCTCACTGTCGACGTGCCAATCATAGCGAAAGTGATCAAAATCCAGGGAGAAAATGTGGTGAACCAGCGTAGTCACAAACATGGATCAAGTCGCTAGAATAGAACAGAGAACTATTCGACATGGAAGTTCAAGGTAGGAACTGTTTTGCGCGCAAAGGGGTTGTACTAAGCTGTGATTGAAGGGGACGAACCTACAGAAGGAAAGGATGCTGAGTTAACAAAATTAAAAAACGAATGGGAAGAAAAGTATTATGAAGCCTTAGAGATCATAGCCTTGACCCTACTCAGTCGCAAGCCAACCTTTACATAAGAGAGAATAATGTAACGCCAGTCTTTGGAAACGCATTGAAGAAAGGCATGGGGGCGATTTAGAAAATAAGAAAGTTAATGTTTCGTGCTGCGTTAACTGTGGTGCCTTTTTCAGGAAAGTCCAGTAAAATCGGTCATTTGCGATCAAAAAACACGGTCAACATCACCTTTCTCGTGCTGTTTGCAATTGCTTTTGATTTTTTCGGGCGTTTTGTTGTTTGGACGAAGCGATCACTCGCAGAGCTTCGAACCGCGAGCTATCGTTCTTTCTCACTTGATGCACCTGCGGTTTCGCAGTTGTGGAAAGCAAAAACTTACGATCCTCCAAGTCATCTTTTTTTTCCCCACACAAATTTTCGTTTTCATTTGTACGACCCTTATAAATCATATTATCATCAATGGGCTTAATTAGGTCTTTTCAGCAGAGAGGAGGGGTAGAGCACGCGCCTGCTCCAATATTCCTTCCGACAGGCAGAACAACTTCCGGCAAGCTGATCTGCCACAAGTCACCTGCGTTTTTCAGCTACAGCAGGCGAGTACATATTCGAAATTCCCGATTCCTGCTGCATGTAAATCAGCCTTAACGAGCGAAGAAATACTGCGTTATAGTATTTCTTCATCTGTGATTATAGGCGCTCGTTAAGGCTGATTTACATGCACGCATAATCGCATAATGTGTGTTGCCCGATGAAACGCTGCATCCTTATTATGGAGGCTTACATACACCCAAGCGTTCCTTCTGATCATAGCCTATAAGGATTAATCGTTGAAAGATTACGTAGGTAATAATTAAAAGGCTATCTGCATAAATAATAATTCAAATTCAAATTCAAATTAAAAATTATTGAAAATATACAATTTACAATGTACGATGGGAGTTCAATAAGTAATGCAACACATTTTTTTCTCGGCCAATTTTTAAAAAAACTGGACATTTCTTGTGGAACATTTTCAAACATTTCCGCTTCGTCTCGTAAAGTTTCATTGACGTCCGATATGTGACAGCGCTATAGTGAGCTGTTAAAGTGGCGTCTACAATGGAGGTGCGTTCCAAACAACGGGCAGTGATTGAGTTTCTTTTGGTGGAAAACCAGGGCATCTCAGATATTCGTAGGTGCTTGCAGAATGTCTACGGTGATCTGGCAGTGGACAAAAGCATGGTGAGTCGTTGGGCAAAGCGTGTGTCATTATCGCCGCAAGGTCAAGCAAAACTGTCTGATCTCCCGCGAACTGGCCGGCCGTGCACAGCTCTGACTCCTGCAATGTCGGAACATGCGAACACTCTCATTCTTTGCTTTCATCATTCTTTTGCTGAATGATGAAAGCAAAGCTTTCGAAAAGCGCTTACAGACTCATGTTGTATTTTTTCATTTTATTTTCGGTCTTTTTCTTTTTATGTTTGTTCAATTCCTGTTTCGTTGTGGAAAAAGAGTTTTATTTTATTCTTAAGTTAATCACTCTCATTCGAGCAGATCGACGGATTTTCATCTGTTTGGCCCAATGAAGAACGCAATCCGTGGGACGCACTACGCGGATGATGAAGCAGTTATTGATGCAGCACGACGTTGGCTCCGGCATCAACCAGTGGAATCGTACCGTGCAGGTGTACAGGCCCTCACTTCAAGGTGGCGTAAAGCCGTAGCATTGAATGGAGATTACGTTGAAAAATAGTGTTGTGTAGCTAAAAGATTGGGGAATAAAATGGTGTATTTGAATGCTAAATAAAACAACCCCCTTATTCAGAAAAAAATGTGTTGCATTACTTATTGAACTCCCCTCGTATAATTTAATAATAATAATAATAATAATAATAATAATAATAATAATAATAATAATGTATTTAACACTTTATTATTATTAATAATGTATTTAATGTAATAATCTATTATTAATAATGTATTTAAGAATCATAATAATAATGTATTTAATAATAATAATTTACTTAACACTTTTAATATTCATAATATTATTAACAAAATTTTTATTAATATTATTAAATGTATTTTTAACGGATATCTCTGGGCCCCGAGCATCCTTCAACTTCTAGGGGTTCGTGCCCCCAGACATCATAGAGATGTTAATATTTATCTTCAAACAATTCGTTGGCGCTCTAATATTTCTGTAATTGATCCAGCTTATAAGTTAGTTTTAGCTTTTAATGGTGGCAATTTTTAGTAAGAATGGACATGACATTTTTAACGATTCTAGTTTTCAAATTTTTAATTAGTCTTGTGATAGTGTCTATGCTAACTCCGTCATTGGATTATTAACCTTTGAGGGTAAGCCGCGTATGCGTGTTGATTAATTAATTAATTTTTCTAATGTAATTATCTTATTAAATGTACCTTAAATTTTTAATTAATTGGTGTTCGTTTATGTCTATGACCTTGAGCTTTTTATAAGTTCTCTCTTTAAATTTTTCTTTCTTTTAGTGAAATTTGCCGTTTTTGTGTTTCATTAACCCCGTTTTTGGGCTTACGCCTATTGGGGGACAACAAGGGGTTTAATCTCAGCCGATTCTGGCTGTCTGGTTCTCTCCCTGCCGTTGTTGTTACATTATTATTATTATAAATGTAACAACAAACAGGGATCAACCGGAGGGAAAAGCCCCGTGTTGCCACCAACAGGCTGAAGCCCAAAACTGGATTACTAGATACACATAATAAAATAATAAAAAACTAAGCTAAGATTATAGCAAAAAGGAGAATAATAATAATAATAATAATTATCTAGGTAGCTTTGAACAATGTGGGTTTAGCAAAAAACCCGGTGAAAAAATCTCATGCCCTGCCCCCTTTATCGAGTGGGTAAAGTGAAAGGTATGGCTAGCCGATGTAGACAAAAACCATACTTATTAGAAAACAGTAGGGCCTACATTTGGAAAATTAATGAGAATGAATAAGTCGTTACCCTGAAAAGTTAATTAACTCGCCCGGGCCTTTTCCCCCAGGAAAAACATTATGAAATTTGAAAACTGTACATGGGAAATGGGAAATGGGTTTTTCTGTTTTTGTCTACATTAACTAGCCATACCTTTCACTTTATCCACTCGATAAAGTGCAGGGGATGAGATTTTTTCACCGGGTTTTTTGCTAAACCCACATTGTACATGATGCTCTACAACTTTCTAAATAACACATGGGGTGTAACCCCTACCCCTACAAAATTAAATTGTTCAATATTTACCCCTTCACCCCCAGGGACGCGAAATGTTTTTATTCTGAATTAGGGGACATTAAAACCAAATAATCAATATTCATTCTCCCCCGAGCTGTTCCCCTTGAGTCGTTATTTGGACCTAATGACGGGACACCAATTATGAAACACCCTGTATACGGTGTGTCTGTTCTGGTCATTATCTATCGTGGATGTGTGTCTCATCGTGGATGTGTGTTAACCGCTCGCAGATGAGCTTCTTTTTGGACTTCTGGTTGTGATCTTGAAGTGCTCGGGTGCAAAGTCGCTGATCCTGGTTTACTATTAAGAGTGCATCGGTGGAATCTCCAAGAGGACTAACAAGGTAGGACTTTTTTAAGTCTTTTAAACTGTGTCGTTCTGAGTAGGTGCGTCCTTCTAAGGACGGCAAATCCCCGCACCACACATGCTTCATGGTGACATCAGGCGCTACGTCAAAATCTTCTTCATGTACTGTTAAGTGTGCTGATGGTAAAGTGTTACCTTATGAACTGGCCTACAAAGACGCGTATAAGGATCCGAGATTTCTGGCATTTGACATTATTATTAACGAACAACTTGAGGCATTACGTACTGAACTGAACAATAAATATCTAGAATTAGAATCAAGGGTGGAAGCTCTGTCCAAGGAACTTGGTAGTAAAATTGATAGTTTAAAAAAGGATGTTCTAAGTGCTAGTTCAGAGACTATCAACGGCCTTGCTAACCTTGGCAAAATTATCAAGGAGTTTATAGGCTCTCCCATTACTTCTGAATCGCCCATGATAGTGGTAAATCCTGATCCCATACATAATAATGAAAACAGTGCTGGAACATCTGCTTGCCTGGAAGCGGTCAACGAAGGAAACTCCTCACTACGGACTAGCGTCAAGAGAAGGCACAGAAATGATTCTGCTGACATTGATGGAGGTAATTCGCGTACTGCGCGGAATAAAAAGAACAAAAGTTGTGTTAGGATCGATAATATTCAATCCACTGTCAATATCAACGATAGTGTCTCTGTGGCCCTACGTGTTAACAAAGCTAAGCTTAGTTATTCCCAAAGCAATATCACCCCCCTGGAAAGGGAGCTATTTATATTCCTCCGATTATTATTCGTCACCATGGAAAACCAATCAAGGAAATTCTAGAGGAAATCACAAAGCACGTGTCTTTAGATAAAATCACCTGCCACACCTGTCGTAAGGACACTATTAAAATTAAGTGTCTTGATGAGGACACGCACAAAATTCTAGTGTCTGGAGTAAAGAGTAACGATGTGCTAAAAATTCAGCATCATCAGCTCAAATCAGAAAAGCTCCTGAAATACGTTGTCCGAAATGTTGACACAACGTATGATCTGGAAGACTTTTGTGATGACCTCAGGAAGGCAAATTATTACCCAGAAAAGGCAATCAGGCTGAAAAAAAGCAAACGGTTCCGTCGAAATGCCACTGGTGTTGGTTCTACTCCAAAACACTGAGCATAATAAGTCCTTTTTGAGTTAAAAGCGTGTCGGTCCTCTTGCTGTTATTGTAGAATTATTTAGAGGCAACAAAAATCCCTTACAGTGTTACAACTGTTTACGTTTTGGCCACGTCTCCCAAGGTTGCCCCGAATCGCCTAGATGTAACAAGTGCGCAGGTGACCATCAGTCGAGAGACGGTACCAATGTAAAGGGCAAAGACCCCCCTAAATGTATACGTTGTGATGTTCAGCAAACTTCAAGTTATACTAAGTCTCCGAAATATCCACAAGTCAAATGGATCAAAAGCACCAAAGTGGTTGATGGCAGAACCTACGCTTCAGTCGCATCCAGCTCTTCTCATTCAGATACGGTCGATCCAATCCAATTGCGCAGCATTTATAGGAGTATGGGTAACCTTCTAAACCTCTTTAAGGAAAGTGGCAACGCACTGCCACAGGTTGCGTCCCACGAAATCAAGAAATGACCATGGACAGACACCATTACAGAACAGTTACCCACGGAAAGCTTCGCTGCAATATATGGAACGCCAGGGGAATCTATCGGGAGCTCATCGAATATTACAATTGCCTCATAAATTGGAATATCGACATCGCTTTCTTGTGTGAGGCGCACCTGAAATCAACGCAAGCTTTTAACTTGCCTGGTTATCATGTTTATCGTAAGGATCGACCTCTGGGTAACAACGCCAGTCAAGTATTTGGTGGAGCAGCTATCATTGTCAAGGATGGCATTGATCATCTTGTGACTGTCACTCCGAATTATGTAGGAATGGAAGCTGTTTCCGTGATGATAAATGACGCTGACGCAGGCAAAATTAAATTCACCTCTCTGTATAATTTACCTAGGCACAAGCTTGGACCGTGCGAGCTTGATGAGCTGCTCTCTGGGCCCGTTCTAGTGGTTATGGCGGGAGACTTTAATGCTAAGCACCCTGCATGGAATTCCAAATGCTCCAACCAAAATGGCAATATCCTCTATGGATATACTCTAAACGAGATTGACACCTTCGTTGCTGGACCCTTTGATGACACGTACTACTGCGACCACTCTCCTGTCAGCGACATGCTGGACGTTGTAGTTCTTAAAGGATTCTTCAAGCCCTATAATATATTCACAGTCGACGACTTATACTCTGACCACCGTCCAGTGATGCTTATCTTTGAGAACTTAAACATCGATGTTAAGATTGGGCTTCACTGCAAACAAGACTGGAAACTCTTCAGGGATATCCTTAGAGAAAACAGCATTCCATATAAGGAGGTTATTGACAACGAGGATATCAATACCAATATCAGTTCTATTACTCATGTTATCAATGATGCTACAGCTTCCAGTGCTTCCACTGCTGATCGAAAGCGTCCTGAGCATCTCGACCTCCCTACTTATATCAGGCATCTCATACTTGAAAGAAATTCCTTTAGAAGGTTATGGCAGCGCAACCGACTTCCCTTCTTCAAGACGGAATACAACAGGCTAGCTCGCAAGGTCCAGGAAGAGGTTAAATCTTTACGTAATCAAAGATGTAGACGAAAGGCTAAAGTCCCTGTCAGTGCAGGACAACTCGCTCCGGGGTACTGCAAGGGATCTAAAAGGAAGCAGACTCATCAATTTGCCGCCGCTGCTTACCACAGATGGAAATGCTGTCACCAGTGATCAAGATAAGGCTCAACTGATAAGACAATTTACCACTCCTAGTGCGGACAACCCGGATAATTTCACAAATATTTGTCTTGTCAACGATGGATGTATCGCATATGAGCTCACTCATCGTCTTGCTACCTATGAGGACATTATTGGTGTTCATGAAATCTCCGATGTCATCAAGCATCTTAAAAGCAGGAAAGCAGCAGGTATCGATTCCATCACAAATAGTAGTCTCAAGAACTTGCCTTTGTTGTTGCGACTATTACCAGGGCCATGAATGACTGCTGGAGACATGGTTACGTTCCTGTCAAGTGGAAAGAGTCTGTTATCGTTACCGTACCAAGGCCTGGTCTAAACTTTGCTCTCCCTGTCAGCTATAGGCCTATAAGCTTGTTACCTATGCTATCAAAAGTGTTTGAACGCGTCATTCTTAAGAGATTTGACGGCTTGTGTGTGGCTAACAATCTTGTTCGTGAAGAGCAATTCGGCTTTTGCCCACGTCACTCCTGCCAACTCCAGATCTGGAGGCTTGTTGCAGATCTAAATACTCCTCTTAACTGCGCTAAATATGGTGGTCTTGTGTTTTTGGATGTCCAAAAAGCTTTTGAACAGGTTTGGCAGGAAGGCCTGATATACAAAATGATTACTTGTGGATTTCCGGACGTTCTTATTGCCTTGATTAGATCCTTTCTGTCGAACAGGATATTTCGTGTCAAGGTTGGCTGCTCCAAGTCTAACCCGTGTGACGTCAAAGCTGGTGTTCCCCAGGGTTCTGTCCTAGGCCCTGCACTCTTTAACTTTTTCATCCATGACTTCCCAACCTTTACAAAATACAAGCTGTATCTGTTTGCTGACGACACGTCCATCATGACCACTGACCGCGTTCCCGCGCATGTCATATCTCGATTGCAAAATGCCTTACATCAGTGCGAGAAATGGTTTGCTAAGTGGAGACTCAATCTAAATGTTGACAAATGCAAGGCGATGTTCATTACAAAGAAACTTCGGAAACCCTCCAGTCCTCTCTTCCTTTCTGGTAAAGAGCTCGAATGGGTAAAACATTACAAATACCTCGGAGTGGTAATAGATGCCAAGCTAAATTGGGGCGACCATGTCTCCTACGCCATCAATAAGGCAAAGAAGGCAAAGTTCAGTCTAGTAGCTCTTCTGGGGCGAAACAGCGCGCTTGGATTGGACTGCAAACTATTGCTGTCAGGACGGTAATCTGTACCATCTTGCTTTATGGTATGCCTGCCTGGGCAACAATATGTAAGTTCAGATGGAAGGACCTGCAAACCTTCCAAAATGTTACCTTGAGGACCATTGCCCAATTTGACAGGAGAGTTGCAACAAACACTTCTATTGCCGACGGTTTTGAGATACCTCCCAATGGGAATCACGTCCAGGAATTGCTGAAAAAGCTGCTTCCAAAGATGAAGGACCATCCCAATCCTCTGGTTGCAGGTTTCTTGAGCATCTGCTCACCTTCAGAAGCCTCCTTAGACATCGCAGGCCGCGTCACACCTGGACATCAATTTCGACGACATCCAAAAGGCCATATTTCCCGAATATTGGATCTCCTAGCTCCTCATGCCACTTGTCCCTCGTCAATCAACAATCAACACTATCGTCCTGATAGAAAGGGCTCCATCCTATCCTGTGGATGACTTAACTAGGTTTCATCTGGCTTCTTGCCAAGTTTAATGCACTTCCCATGGTTATCTTCTGGACGAGTATGGCAGTGAAAGCGTTGCTTTCGGACCACTCATTTTTTTTTTCCCTGCACTGTTCGATTGTCGATTGTACCAAATTACTCATATGGCATAATGCTGAGTTGAGTGATACTCAATTGAAGTACGCGATACTATCTATACCCATGGGGGTATCGTCGATACCAATTACTGATACTCGATACCAAAAAAATAAAAAAAAATACATTACTTATACATTAAATTTTTATTTATCCTTCTTCATTTTATACATTGAGTTTATGAATAGAAATTTATCTACATTTTTTGGGTTTAAACCTGATCTCTATTTTGAGATTAACTCTCCAGCTTTAGTAAATGCGCGTTCAGAAGACACAGATGTTGCACTAACACATAAATATTTTATTGCTAGCTGTGATATAATATTTTCCTCATGAACCTGCCAATATTTTAAAGGATTTTCGGATAACAAGGATAGCAAGAAACCACTAATGCACATCAAAATTTTATTCGAACGAATGCGCACAGTGTCTGGCTCCATTTCTTTCTGGATTTTCAGATCTTTTAACATATGCATCTGCAATGTAATTCTGAATAACATTTTGTATATTAATTTTGTTATCAGTGCTTTTAGTTGCCATTTCAATCTCTCTATCTAATTCAACCCAAATATTATCATTCACAGGAAAATCATTTTCATTAAGACATTCGTTGTTGTTGGTGACTAAATTACTATTAGGAAGTAAATTTGATAACTCATTTTTTAACATATTTCAAGCTCTGTCGCTGCTTTGTTTTGTTTTAAAAGTGAACTAAAAAAGATCAGCCCAGAATTAAGGAATCTGAGAAACATCACATGAAACTCGATATTTCAAACGAAGTATTGACGATACCAATACTTCGTCGATACCACAAGGATCGAGTATCGCTCAACACTAATGACATTGAATAATGAACCTAAAGGGTTCGAAATACGTATATGTCTAATTAAAATTCTTTTTGTGGACAAGAGGTTTTCTTTTGTTGTTATTAAAGGATGATTTGTTCGTTCGCCTGGGGCTTTAACAGTTTCTCAGAACAAGCGGAAGCAACGACTTCTTTATGTATCTTCAATACATCAGCTATTTTTCAATCGTTAAGGTCATTTAAGCTGTAGAGCATGCTACACGACCCAACGTTTATACGCGGCTGCTGGGAGAAGAAGCAGAGAAGCTGGGATGGCTCCAACCGGAAACGCTTCTGCCTGTCGGAAGCAACCATAGCGCACATGTAAGCCACGCCCCCAAGAAAATAGGGAGTGCAAGTGTGACGTCAATCCTGCGTGCTCATCAGTCACGTGACTCGAATTGGTTCCAAACAAGTCTTCTCGCTTCGGGATTTAACATTGGTTCCAACATAGAGATGAAATAAAATCGCTTTATATAAACCCAGTATTTATAACACTTATAAGATGTAAAATTGTTGAGTTCCTCATTGCTCAAGAAAGAGCCAAAACAGCGATTTACACATCTATTGTTTTCCAAAAGAAAGAAAGATGCGAAAGATGGCATTCTTTCGTTAAGTGATTAAAAGTGATTAAAAAGCATTATAATATTAATTTATAAACTATATAAGATTATGAAATGTCTTAATAATAATATAAATTACACAAATTGCCATAATAACTTAAGAGATGCCATTTTTACCGGCCGCCCGTTTCAACGTTACTAGTACGTATATTGCGTGGTTCCAATGTTTGGAATCAGCGATCCCATTTCCTAGGCTCTCGGCCTCTTCATCGCGCAAATGACGTCAGCTATGACGTAATCACTTGCACTCCATATACTAGATACGATCAAGCTAGCGCTGCATTGAGAAGCTATAGGGGCTCCAAAATGGCGGGTCTGGTGCAAAGAGTCGAAGAGGAAGAGCGATTATTAAATGACGGGAAAGGGAATAGACATGGCGAAAAAGCGTATAAAATATGTTCAGGAAAGGGTAAAAGCTATGAATAACGATCATGTTATATTTGTAACAGACAGGGGCATTTGGCAAAATCATGTTGTTTTAGAAAGGATGGGTCTTATGATAAGAACAATGGACAGTTGGGAAAAACTTGGTATAACTAGAACGGTAATAAGAGAGATAATCATGCTTTTGATGATCGTAAATCCCGGAATGAAGCTAAAATGGCATGTCACAATCATTCTGACAGCGTACATTCGGCATTAGGTGTAAATAGTGCCAGTAGGCCAAAAGAGAATGGCAAGATAGAGGGACTAAATAGGGAGCCAGAGGTAAATTATACCAATGAAAGCGAGAGGGCTAACATTAATAAAGAAACTTGGTGTCTTGATTCTAGTTGTATTTCCCATGTGACCTTTAATCAAGAATGGATAGAAAACTTAGAAAATGAAACTGGTCAAGTGAATATAGCTGAAGCAGGCTGGGAAATAGAAATACTAAGAAAGGGAGATATCCAATACACACTATGAAAACAAGTGATGGTAAGAAACATAAATTAACCATTCAAAACGTGAAATACGTCCCTGATCTAAATATAAATCTGTTGTCTGTTAGAGAAATTACTCGAAAGGATTTAGTTGTAATCTTTAATAAAGATGGCACTAAAATTAAGGATGAGGAAACTGGGACAACGATAGCAGAAGCAGCAGAAATTGTCCAGATGTACAGTCAGGTGCAAAAAGGTTTTTACCTAAGTCAAAATTGTTCGGTTTCCTTACAAAACTTCAATCCAATGAGATTGCTTTTTCCAGGTGTCTAGTCGAACATGCTTATTATGGAACAATTCCATTAAGTTTTTGCTTAGCATCGGGGGTAGGCAAGTTTTACGTCACGTGCTCAACTATGACAAAAAGATTATTTTGGCTGTTCTGTTGAGAATATTTGTTTTATTAATAATACATTAATAACGAAATAGATTAGTTTAACATAAATGGTGCACAGTATCGATATAATTATATGCATAATCAAGAGATAAGCTGATGCAGCGCTTGTTATGGAAGTGACTTATGCATGTAAGTGGAAGCTATTTTCTTTTGACTGCTGAAAAGGTTACAAGTCTCATTTTTTGTGTGTATAAAGTAATCAACGACAATTATGCCATAACCAATCGAAAATTAGTTTTTAATTTTTTATATACTAGCTGATATACCCGGCCTTGCTCGGGCTCTTTTTTGATGAAATTTTGCACTATCTAATGTGAATATACAGAAAAAATGAACACATGAAAAAAGCTTGAATTAATATAGTAAAAATTCATATTGAACAATCAAAAAGAATTCTTTTAAAATGGTCCCAATGGATGGTCTATCCAACTACTGGCCCTTCAGCAGTTCTACTCGACTTCGCTCGTTTTGGAATGAACTCTATAGCTGAATGAGTTTGACGCAGTGCCGGAGAAAAAAAAATGGAGAATAATGATCATTTTTTATGTATTTTCACATTCAGAAATTGCAAAATTTCAAAAAAGAAAGAGCCCTCACAAAGCGAAAATCGATAAAAACAGAAATTGTTTTATTTTTTGTTTTTGAAATATCCCCGAGAACCTTCCCTCCGAATTTCTTTGCTTTTTCTTTATTCCCTGCAAAGTTGCTTCAAAATATCAGAAATTTTGTGAAACACCACCGAAAATCAATTTTCTCCAGTTTTCGCACCCTTAAAATACGAATATTGATAATCGGGGAAACTACTAGAAATTTTGGCACGGTAGCTAGAAACCTTCCTGTAAAATTTCGCAGATCTGCGTTTATTGAAGGCGGAGTCAAGCGACCGAACGTGCAAGTCCTTTCTGCCCCTGCTGGGTGGGCAAGGGGTCCGAATTTCGAAAAACCATGTCTTAGCATGATGTGCGATAATGAGTTAGTGAGTGAGTCAGTGGATGTCCTGTTTTATATAGAATTTAATAGTAGAGAATATTAAATGATTTGACCAAAAGAGGACTTTTGTAAAAGTAAAGGTGATATGAATTAGTGTATATTTTATTAAAAATTAAAATATAGAATAAAGCATGATATGACAAATAACATGAAAAGTTTTTTAAACGCTCAAGTAAACAGATCAAATTGCACACTTGGATGAGAAAATTTTAATCTGTTTATGGTGTTCTTTACATATACTGTTTAAACTTAAACGAAATCAAAACCGCGGTAATGAACAAAAAGAAAAATCTATCCATAATCGGATTCAAATTCGGCTATTCAAGGCTGTAGGCAGAGACTTTAAAGATGCTGCTATCAGCCGCTATCGCTTATTATTGTCAGGAGGGAGCACGCGACGAGTACATCCCCAGCTATTTTCATACCTGCTATACCTGTATACCTGCTACCTTATTTTCATTCAGAAGGGACAGATCCATTCTAATCTGCCTTGACTTACAGTACAAGTACCGGA
>JAHWFO010080728.1:0-14214 GCA_023313115.1 Rhysida immarginata | reverse complement strand
TATGATGATGTAACAATGTATGACGTTTCAGTGCTGAGGCTTTCTTTATAGGAGGCGTTGCTCCTGCCCGGAACTGCCATGGCTTCAATTGGCTTCACTTTGGTGGCGATGTTTCAAAGGCACTGATTAAACACTCATTTAAACGATATTTCAAAGCAACAATCCAACCTTCATTGTTTCCAACAAACGAAAAGACACTGATTATTAAACTCCAAGATGAAGACAATGAAGGTTGGATTATTGCTCAAACTCCGATGATCAGATGTTTTCAGTCTGACCACCGAGAGAAAAGGCAGCAAATTGCAAAATTTCCTATTATATAGCACTTAAACCACGTATAGGTCATCAGCTGGCTGTAATTATATAAATCGCAGTGCAAGTATTGAAGTGGGCGCTATTATTTTTAACATAAATGAAGTAAATGTTTTAAGTTTACCTTTCATATATGTTTTTCAATACAATATTTCAATTTTGCTTATCTTGAAATGATCTTAGGCAACGCCTCCTGAAGATAAGGCCTGAGCGCGAAGACGTCAGACATTGTTATATCATCATCCGAAGATACGTTTAATCGCACTTCAGGGCTTATTATTGGTAGAAATGCGATTAAACGTATCTTCGGATGATGATGTAACAATGTCTGACGTTTTTGCGCGCAGGCCTTATCTTTAGCAGGCGTTGTATTAGCAGACAAAAATTGATAATGTTGGAGAAAACTCATCCTCAGAGCTGCCGTGGATGTTTAACTGATTTGTGATGTCATATAGAGTGATTGACATTTTAGTGGGTGGGGCTACATAGCAACTTATAAAAATTAATTTTAAAAACCTGTACGGTTTGAGAATTGAAAATATTTGTATATCTAAGAGGCGCGTATATATTTGTATATTTTTAAAAAAAAATCATGCATACACCCCATTCTATTGTTAAAAGGCTCTAAGGCCTTGATAATTGTTAAGCTCTAAGGCTCAAGTTAAGGAACACGTTGATCACCGAAAACAAAAGCGCAGAAGAAAGCACTTTACGTATTACGGGTTCCAGAGCGAAAATCTCGAAGAGAACGGAAGACTTCAGAACGGAGTAGAAGAGAGAACTACCGACATAAAGGAGCACAGATCAATGGGTAACGAAGTTCAACACAACAGGAAGCGTCTTGAAAAGGAACACCACCAGTATATTTTCCATTTCGAATAAAAGGATGGAAGATGTGTAACATGTTTGCCTAAAGAACCTCAAAAACTCTATCCGTGTTACCAGTCGTGAACGCGGAATACCTAGCAACGATACCAGTCGTGAAAGCTTTTCCTGAATACATGCTCAATCGCCTAGAAATAAACATGTATTTATTTCAAAGATAAGTGTCAGTGTCCAAATTTCATATTTCTGGAAAAACGAATAAACATAATTCGGATATGGGATATGGAAAAATCCCCGTGTGTCACAGAACACAAAAATGCTATAACGCTTTTGGAGACTAATTTAAAGATTGCTATTATTATTTTCGGATTACATTAGAAAAGATTGCTTTCGAAATATGCTTCAAAACAAATGGTAAAAAAAGTTAGCGATAAACAGTATCATTACATGAAGCAAGAAATGCCTTAGTCACAATGAGTCCGTAAATGAAAGGTTTATAAAATAAGCCAAGTTTTTTGTTAGGAAGCATCACTGACTACAAAAGTACAAATGTAACAAGAAAGAAATAAAATCTTTTAAAGAATAGCATTTTATCAAACATAAGATTTTTTCAGTTTTATCGATTTTAATAACACTGAATGTGCTGCAGCGTGTTCAAATTCTCGCCTAAACAGTTTTGTACTCTTCTCTGCATTATACTGCGAATCCTTTTCAAGAAAAGATCATTTCTAAATTGTTGATAAGCACCTTCGATCCAATGCTGTAATCTGCAATGATTTTTAAATGACCGTTATGTTATATGACAAATTTTGCATTATCTCGCAAACAGCTCTTTTTTTCAAATCCATGTTTACAAAAAAACATTTTGCTTATTTTAATACTTACTGTTCAACTTTAAATTTTAATCACCAGTTTCTGAAAACAATATATAGTATCAGTCAAAAGTCTGTTACCCTCCCTCCTATTTTGGATACAAACAAAGACATGTAAATTCTACTAAAGGCAATGAATAGATAGTTAAGGGTGACCTTTCTGATGCTGCACTCGGTTTAATTTCAACTATGCTTAATAGGACAAATCCAAATAGTATCTTCTAGGAAATAGACAAAATTCAGGCATCTCTGGCCGTTATTGTGTAGTGTTTTTTTATTAAGAAGCGGAAGAATGAAGCTACTTATTGTTTTACAATGTCCGTCTGTCCTCTTCATTATGTTCTCCATTTTTGGACGTAGAAGGTTAAAATTCGAAATGTAGCTTACCATAAGCATGGTCTGCGAAATTATTCAGTTTGGTTTTGTTTAGCTCACTGGGATCGGAGTTATTGGGGTGGGAGTTAGAGGGGACCTTCTTGTCTATCAGGTATATAGAGAAGGTCATTCATACTTTATGGAAACGATATTAAAATCACTTCTACGTGCGTGCAAATTTATCTGCGTGAACAGGAATTACGGGTAAGAAACGTCTAGTACATAAGAAACGGTAGGATTTTATTTTGTTTCATTGTAACTATGCCACCGAAAGTGGACCTTGATTAGAATTATCCTATCTGAGGAGAATTACTCGTACAGTCAAATAGTACAATGTTGTAATCAAAAAGGTCTTGCCATTTCAATTCCCGTGGTAAAGCTCGATCCGCAGAAAGAATGGGTCAACTGCCGGGTCCGAAAGCGCATCTCAAGAAAGTGAGGACGACGGACGCCAACACAAAAGACTATTGCTTCGAAAGTAGGAAAATCGTCCGCAACAATAAACAATTATCAACAGACATTTGAATCTTCGTTAAGTCCAGAAGCCGAAAGTTCATAAGCTTTTCTTGCCTCGCCACATCGCAGAATGGAAGGTAAACTGCCGAAAGCTTTACGAGAAATTCCTAGCCGGCCACGAGAGAAAAAAAGATTGTTGCGTTGGATGAAGCATGGCTCTACCTAAGCCGCCCCACTGGATTTCTGCGCTTTCGGGATGTTCAAGAGAGCCCTCGGGAAGCGACGCTGCAGAACTTTGACTGCCTTTGGAAAGCTGCGCAAGAAGAATGGGACAAATTGGACTTCATAGCCCTCCGAAACAGTCTTCTATCCTAGAAATACTGGCGTCGCGCTATTGTCAAGAACCAGGGGAATCAGATATAACATGACAGGAAAAATAAATATGGATTGTTAGACTAAAATTCAAAAAATGAAATCGTTTCCATAAAGCGTGAATGATCTTCTGTAGGTACGTAAAGGAGTGAAATTCGTTATGCAGATTTTTCTAGGCAAGATCTACATCCCTATGAAGTTTGAGGGCCATTGTGATAGTGGGGTCGGCGTTGTGAAGATAATAGTCATATGGGCTTTAGAACTACTAACGTTTTCAAGTGGCAACATGCGGCATATGATTCGTCTTGGAAATGATGAGAAACCTAAGAAGATAGAGCTCTTTTAATTTTCTAAATACTACGTTCGAGAAAATCAATTTTTGAAAGAAAAAAAAAATGGAGATTAAAAAGTGCAGATAAAAGGGGCAAAAATATACGAGCTCAGAGTTTCCGCTACTTTCCTAAACATTCCTCAGGAGGGATTAATCCCTGGTTATTGTTGTTATGCCATTTAAGAAAAAGGTGATTGTCATAAAGTCAAGGGGATAAGGAAATGTAATGACGTTCACATTCTCGAAAGGTCATGTCAAGAAAGAAAATACTTCGGTTGGAACAGTGTTGAAGAGTTAATCTTCGCATTCACTAATTCCGGATATAAATTTCAGTGTTGATAATTATTTCTGTACTTGAATATCTGCTGACATTTGTCCTTTCATTCTCGTTTAGATGGGAAAAAAAACAACCCTGAAGTGTTCAACATAATTAATTTTCACTCATTATGTTAGAGTCAAATTTACCATGCAAAGCTTTGCTTATAGAATTTTATTTTCCCTACCCAAAACGAAGTAGCATAAGAACTTAAATTTCAAAAATAATCATCAATTATTTCTCAAACATCGATTTTAATTTTCAATTTAATAATATTATTAAAAACGTCAATAAGAACAATTTATTTTAAGTTGTTCGTAAGCGATCAGGCTGTTATAATTGTTAAGATGGCAATCTTTTAATAATTAGAGTGAGAACCTTTAATATTAAGACAATGACGATTTTGAATGCGATATATTAAGTTGAAAATTTTCAATATCACATAACTCCATATTAATATCGAAAACAAAATCAATAAAAAGGAACCCAAAACGTGTTGTAGGCATAAAGATGTAATTAACACAATTTCACTTAAATTATCGGTTTATTAGCAGCTTTAGCAACGTGAGCTGTAAATAGCGGAAGGGCCGATTTAGCTACTTGATCGGCCCATCCAACCATTCGATTTAGCTATTTTATATGAATCCATATTAGGTTTAATATTGCTGATAATAAATACTTGTACAAAAGAAACGGGACTAGATATGTAATTTAGTATATGATTGGGCTCTGTTGATGAAATCTTTCGAAACGCGTCAACCACATAATCAGTTACATACCATATTGGTTATCTAGTCCCAAGTTTTGTACATTTATATGCTCATTAACGATTCCAAATTCTGCTTTCAACACCATGATTATCATGGTCTTTGTTCGACTATATCAACTTTAAAGAGATTTACATAGAATCTTTCGAATCAATTTTAGTAGTAAATCAGTCTTTTTCTGTCTTATATTGTTGATGGTTTAGAGCTTAAACAAAGGAAACATAAGATGTCGCATGTTAAGTTATCTCTATTGCTTGTTCAACAAATTCAAAACAACTGCTGCGTCACAGCTAAAGCTCTTTTTCGAAAATTGACATCTTGAAATAAATATTAAGAGGTATAAAGTCGGGTCTTAGAAAAATATATATTTAATTTGGAACTTAATGTTCCCGGCCCGCTTCCTAGCCAAGCTCCTGTAAACATTAAGCTTATTCAAAGAGGGCAAAGAGTACATTTTAATTATAAAAACTGTAAATTTCTACAAGGAAGATGAGGAAGAATAAGAAAATGAATTGAATTAATAGTTGCATCTCCTTTATCACACGCCAAAATTTACTTTAATAATTCATTCGACTTCCAACCTTTTGAAAATGAATCCATTAGTCAAAGTGCTTAAATGCATTAAAACAAAAGACAAACTTTTTAATTTACAAAATTTAAAGCACAAACCTTGCTCAGAGTTAAGAGTGCAAAAGGAGCCCGAAGAAGCGGTCTATCCAGTGGGACATTGGTTGCAATTGGAGTCTCTGGTTTAAAAGAGAGACAAATGATCCAGCGGAACGGTTAATCCACGAGACAATTACCCCAGTGGGATCGCAGATCGGATGAGACAACCGGTCTATGGGGGGTCGTTAGACTGATAAAACGATTGTTCTCGTGGGACTCCGGTCCAATAACGCCTTTAAGAGCACCGATTTCCAAATTTAGAAGAGAGGGTCTGCCGTTCTCCAAATGGGGCACATTCATATTCCCAATCTCTGCTATTGAAAGGAAAAAAAATTCCTCCACACAATCTTTCTGCTAACTTTTATACGGAGAAAATTCTTCGGCGAACAAGATAAAATTGATACTGTAAATCTCGAAATCCACAGAAGAATGTAACTGCAAAGGAAGTTAGAAGTATAGCCTCTTTAGAATCTTGTACACTTATCTAAAATAATGACAAAAGCATTATAAACAAATGGGCAATCGCAAGTTTAATAATCCATCAAAGCAATTATACTAGTTTCTACAATAATAATTAGAGTCGAGGTCGCAGAATTTTTCCTTCCATTTTTCAATCGAAAAATTACTTTTACCTATGTTTTGAGATTATCTCCAGTTTATAATTATTATTATTTATTAGTTTCTACAAACTTCGTAAAAACATTAAGTTCCTGAGTAAAACAGGAAGAATATAAGAAATCGATATCGAAAATGTCAACTGTGCTCACTTATGTAATCGAACAAAACCATTTATTAAAATCTTAGAAATCAATTTCACTTCGTAATTACTATGTAATGGCTTTAAAGAATACTTAATCGATAATAATTACGTTGGAGCCTCTCTAAAAACCAATAAAATCGTTCTAAATTTGTTGTGGTTAATGTAATGCTCTTAATGTTAAATTCTACACAATGCTCAATCACCCTTAAAATAAAGAAGCTACTCCAACTATCTAGGCAATCGAAATATGTTTCCCTCTTTTAATCCGATTTTAATGTAGAAATAAAGATTTATTTTAACTAATATCTTAAGCTGGATTCACACTACGACGGATTCCGCGACGGCTATTTCAAAGGCAAGCCAAATTCTCACAAGCTCGCAACACGTCGTGAAATGAATGCTGGGATCTGTGTCTTGCGCTCGTTTCGGGTGTCGAATATCCAAATCGGACATAGATTATTTCTTCCGATTTGTCCTAAAACACACTGTTGTAATCTATTTTGGTTATATTTGTAATTAAAATTTCAAACAGCATTTACTAGGCATTGATATCGAAAAGCATAGGAATATCGCCGCTCAGATCATCTAGTTAAGAGCAGCCATTAAAAAAAGCGAAAGAAACTTTCAGTGTTGGATAAAGCACTAGATAGATCTACAGTAGAATGCTCTAGTGTTGGACATTATATAGCGATGACGTAGATGCTAAGACATTTCTTGCCGTCGCGGAATCCGTCGTAGTGTGAATCCGGTTTAGGTCCACAGTCACCTAATTAACGTAAATTACATGAGCGCAATAAAAATTGTATATATAATTCATAATACTGTACTCGGATGAATAAAAGCCGATTAAAAATAAAATCTTGCAAACATTCCAAGAAGGAGCTTTTGCTGCGACAAAGGGATCGTCACGTGCGCGTGCCCATGTCAACAATTCTTAAAATGTAACCAGAGAGTAGCAGTGTATTCATTCTTGACGAATCAATTTTTATATGTCATGCTATTATCTTGATATTCTTTACGGTAACTGATTTAGCTCGTGCAATCGACTTGAAGGGGTCCACGAAAAAGCCTGAAAAGTTGATACAGCCGAGCTATGACCTTGATGATGACATTATCAAAAACAGAATTTGAAAAAGTTAATCCGTTTTCAAATTATGGTACATTCTTATAAAGAGCTTTTTGATTAATAGAAATAAAAGAACTGTGGACACCGGAATAACACCAAAGGAAGAAAAGAAAAAGAAATCACTATTCCACATAAATGAATTTATACGTACATTTCGGAGCTCTCTGTCTTCTTCATTGGTGAGATTTGTTGTTAAGGTGTATAATAATTGAATAAACAATATTTTCCTTCAAAAACAAGTAAATAATAACTAATATTTAGCTTTTCTTTTTTTTAGCTTTACCTGCTTTAATAGGTAATCTTTGTCCCCAAAATTTACCACAAACATGTGAGTAGGTAGGTTGTTTTGCCATACTAATAGAAATCACCAATGACGTATATTAAAGATAGACTCCGAAACCAGGCGCAACAAGTGAAGCAAATTGGGAAGCTCCACCGCCCAGAACTGTCATGGCCGAAAGCGAGTGAAGATGATGCAAAACACAGGGCTAAACATGAGAGTAGATGATTAATAATTCTTTTCAAACGCCGATCACGGAGTGATAAGTTTATCTTTTCGTTTATTTTGTATTTGAAGTAATTTAAATTTATTATATTTTATAAACCATTTTTGGATCATTGGTTTCAATTTCGTTTCGATCGTCTTTCAGTTACGTATTTTCATTTTAGTTACGTGTTTTTGATTTATGCTTGTGGAAAATGATTCCTGATCCTTTTTCGTGTCTGTTTGTACAGCTGTACGCAGAACAACTTTGAGGAATGGTTTTGAATTAATTATTCCTCGGGTCCAAAAATCTTCAAAAACAAAGCAGCCAGACAGCTAACTACTCCACGGCTCACACCTGCTTCACTTCATGGCTTCAATTTGCTACACTTTGTTGACGCTGTTAACAATAGGATTCGCAATCTATCTTTAATATACGTCAGGATTTTCTCGGCATATGCAAGTCAATTATTGTATACAAGGTGAGATCAGAAAATTCGGTGAAATGCCCATTAATGTGGTAATGGGAAATGTCCGACTCGCGGCGACATCCGCAAGACGTTCTTCTGTATGTCAGCTAAGATATGCAAACATACGTTCACCATTGTTGACAGGGGTACGTTCATGCGGCAGTGTTTATCACTGATAATGAAGGAGAGAATCAATACGAAATTCTGTTTTAAATTGGGTAAAACCGCAAAAGGGGGGGGGGGTTCTAGAAATTTAGGCGTCGACTTCTAAGGTCATTTTGCGCCTTTTACACAAGTTATATCTGTACGCGGCCCGGGACAAACACAAACATCCATGCCAACGGCGGGATTCGAACCCGCAGCCAGGCGGACTCGAGAACTAGAAAGCCTACGCCCTAGCTCTCTCGGCCATCTGGCCGGCAAACCGCAAAGGAAACCCACGAAATGTTAAAGACAGTGTAATAATAATAATATCTTGTACAGAGGGTAGATTATCGCAGAACGATAAACTGCGGTACTTACTCCTTCGAGGGAGTTTTGCGCCATCCCAGTGACTAACGACTGCTACAAGATAACAGTAGCAGCCGGGACCGACGGCTTAACGTGCCCTCCGAAGCACGGGGGGATTCATGATGGAAGAGCTGCTGGCGGACGAACAAACCAGCGGCTATCACCAGCTGCTGGACAACCAGAACTGGTCACTCAGCAAATGGGTCAGACTAAAGTCTTCCAACAGGTGTGCCCCAAATAGCCGTCCCACCCAGCAGTGGTCCTCAAGCCACTAGCTGTCACCCAGCCAGCAGCTAGCCGCGCCTGAAGTTGCTTAACTCCATCGATCAGCGAGCCAACCGAAGAGACAACCAGGCCACGGCCACCCCCTAAAGACAGTGTACAGTCAAGGACAAAAAAAAACAAACGCTCCCTCACTCTGTGCTGCTATATTTTTAAATGAGCGTTTACTACTTTTGCCACTAGTGGTCTGATATCGATTAGCATGTCAGTTTTTCTGCTGTATTTTGATTACAAGTGCACCAAATCCAAGATGTTGCAATCCATTGGGAAAATTGGAGCGCAGGCTGGACAAGTTTTCTATATTTTAAGGGAATCACAGTGGAAAAGATCATGCAGAAGCTATATTATCAGTCACTGCACTGTAATACTCATATCTTGCACGCAATATTTCGCAAAACACAATGGACTCCAACATTTGATCAGTTCATTCCAGAAAGATAACTGCAGAGACACATCTGCCAATCTTTTGGCGCTATTCCGGAACAATCCACGACTTTTTCGACCGAACTAATGCTAGGTGTAACAAGGAGGTCATCTTTGAGGCGATCAGGGTCAACAGAGAACTTCTACAATAAGGGACTACGGCAGCTAATTCATCGCTGGAAGAAGCCGTGGTCCTTGGCTGGACATATGCATAAAAAAGCTAACCGAAGATTTCTTCCTTCATGGTGATTGTAAGGACTTTATGACCAACTTTAAAATTAATTACGAGCAATGGAAATTTAATAGTGATCACAGCAGTGCTGAAGGGAAATGGTGATATGTGCGATCATAACTGCATTGTCACATGCAAGGCGGATACAGAATAGAATGTAATAGGCTTGTGTGGACTTTTTATTTTTAATAATGAAAGAGTATGTTTGCTGCTAAGGAGGATAAAATAACGTGTAACCTTTTTAGTGATAGCCATTCCCATGCGCTGCGAGCGCATACCAACCTTACACATTCTATTCAGAACAGAAAATCGGTGGAGAAATACGTTTTCCAAATTGGAGCAGTGTTCCTGGTTTAAAATTGAAACTGCAAGGGGCCGTACTGCAAAGGCGTGTGGTCAGGGACTTGCAGAGGCCTATGTAGCTAATGCATTACCGCACAGTACAGTTAAGGAGAGCGCTTGAACGCATTCAAGCGAGGACGTGCGAATGTGAGCGACGAGCCTAGCCCTGGCGACCCGGCGTTTCTGAGTTGCCGGCCATTAACCGGCAGTGGACTCTCGTGAGATCGCTTGTGAAACTGATCTCAGTCATCGACCATCCTCAAAATCCTTAAAAAGCAGCTACAAATGCGAAAAGTTTGGTGCATTGGGTTTTTCACGCTTACGGAGATTGAAACTTGGCAAAGTGTATAGACTTCTAGGTTCCATCTGGAACGCTCGTACGAAATTAAATTGAAAAGTCAATCCAGCTTTCCACGTCCAAAAAAAATTGCGTGTGAACCCCACAAACATTAAAGTCATCCTTATTGTTGCATATGATTGCGATGGTGTGATCTTTACTCCAGTACTCAACGACAAACTGTAAATGCTGCATACCATTCACATTTCTTGTAATACAATCTTCGTGAGGAGGTAACGTCGTCACTTTCTCACAATTCCACCTATTATCATCCTGTTGTCATATAGCCGGTGTTATCTGTAACCTGCTCGCAAATTGGGTTCGGGTTGGGAAATGTTGTTTCACCCTCCATAATCTCCAGATCTGTGACTTTGATTTATTGAAAAACTTAAGGAATCCCTGCGCGGCATTCGTTTCCACACGGTCAACGAACTTATGCGTGAAGTCAACCACTCCATCCAAGACAAGACATGAACACATCTAGTGTTGCTGACGGAATTATGAAGCTACCATAACGATGGAAAATGTTCATGAACAATGCTGATGACTATATTGAGGGTTTGCAAAAGGGAATTTGTGGTACCTCTTTCCTGTACTAATCTGTACCATTAAGATCATTGTTAAATTTCCAACCCTCGTATAAAGTAATATCCTGCTCTTGCTTTTTTCGTATACATTATGAAGACAGCTTGCTGTCAAAAAGTTTTCTACTGGCATGATGTGCATTCCTATTTTGGAAAATTGCGTTCACCAATGGAAGTCTAAAAGTATTTCAATTGTTTGAGGAAAGAGTTCAAACGAAAACAAGCCTTTTCATTCATTTTTTTTCTACAGTGCAAACCAAATTTTGTAGGATACCATTATCATTTATTGGTTCTTTCAAGCAGATTTTCAGAAGCCCGCAAGGAACTTTTATAGCAAGGATGCCCCTACCCCAAAAATTCAGCTTGAAAACGGAAACCAAGTTAATTTTGCAGATGTTCACAAACAAATCTATAAAACGGTTGTTAAGCACAAGTGATTGCAGGATATTGATAAACGAACAAAGAGGGACAATTGGTAGGGAATAATGGCTCAAATGCTCTTTACAACAGAGTGCACGTATCATCAAAAAGTAACAATTTTTAATTACCATAATAAATCTTATATATATATTTCAATATATACAGTATCTATCGATCTATATATAAATTGTAAACGCCAAATACAATCCAATCTCGATTGATTGATGATGTGTTGGTAAGTGTTGACCAATTTAAGTTGCCATTTAAATATTTGGCACAGAACCTAAGAAAAGTCGTTGTTAGGTAAATTTTCTTTTCAGGAGTTGCAAAGAGAAAAAAAACAAGATTTGCAAAGTCAACACGGCGATTGTATTTCAATCACTGGAGTATAATAAATAAGAAGCACAAAAGATCGAACAGTTTTCTGAATATTGACTTTGCTTTGATATATTACACTTGGCTCGGCGAGAATACTACGATGACGACGAAGGGGCGTCGGTGGACGGGTAGTCTGGCCACCAGCCAACCAGAAATCGTTTCAAGGGACGAAGGGTATAAAAGAGAAAGAAAAAAACGTTGAGAAGGGAATTAGAGAGGTTCAGTCACGACATCAGATAAGGCGGGAAGGTTTTTTTCTGCTATCCCCTCTCCTTATATATATATATAAACATATACAGCGTAATTTTTATTTCTGCGAAGGACGCTTTTTATTTATTTTTTTAAACTTTTGAGCGATTTGAAGATCGGGGCGAGTGTATAAGCGTAATACACTTTTTTGTATCCATGAATAAGGAAAAAAAGAAAAGAAAAATTCCGAAGAAGGAAATAACATCGAACTCATTTTTGGGATTTCTTACTCCGTCCTTACGATTTCATCAAGAGACTACTAACGTTGGAGAAAGGGAGAGGAGGGTGGGGGAAGAAAACGTTGTCAAAAGAAATGCATTAGAAAGGAAGAAAGAAAAACACAAAAAAATAAATTTATGAGCCTAAGCGACAGATTGATTCTATTTATAGGAGATGAAAAAAAAACCCTAAGACATTGAGAAATTAGATACTACAAGATAATCGAAGAAGTCAACATGAATGTTAAAAACGATTAATTAAATATAAAGAATAATTTATGAAACTTGTTTTATTATCTTTTTACGACAGCAAGTTGAACAAGGAACGACTTAGCGTTGGTGGCAACTGCGACATCAAAGCAATTGCAACGGACGACAACCGCGACGACTGAACCGCCAATGGCACTGCTGATCCCAAGTACTCCGGCCACGTTGTTGAAGCCTGAAGCCGTGGGAAGTGAAAAGGATTTAAGAGACCAACAGCAGGAAAAACGACCATACAGGCAGAAAAATGGGGGGGAAATTCCAAATACGACTAATAGAGTAATATAGAAGCGATGAAAGCGAAAAGCCGTACGAAGATGGCATTGCTAATTTCTATAACGAAATAAGCATGAGAAAGCGACCTGACATTCGAGCCAAAATTTATAATTTAGCTAGCTAACGAGATCTCGGGGATGGCGTTATCTTTTTTCGAAGAGTGTGGCAAAAGTCCAGGCTTCCGCGTTATTCGGATGAGCAAATCTGATTTCATTAGGATGAACAGAATAGGCCAATAAGGTCCTGCAAACCCCTCTGACGAGGCTTAAGTGGCATGCGAAGTCACAACTGCAAAAAAGAAGCAAGGAAGCGTGAATATTTCGTTAAAAAGAATTGCTTGTTAGCTGTACAATGAAACATTGCTTTACAGTTTTAAGTTTGTAAGACAGATTCACCAATCTTAAAGAATATACTGTTAGAAGAGGTCCAGCTTCAAATAGGCAAAACATGTTCAAGAGATAATGCCACGTGTGATCCTTTACAATTAATAAAAGCAGAGCAGACTGGTTTTATGTAAATTTCTAGCTTTTATGTGGCTACTCTTAAGAGAGACTCATCAATAAATATAAGTATCCAAACCATTTGAGTGAAATTTGAACTAGGGACCTGTAACACTGTATAGTTCTCACAACGATTAGTGGTAATCGGTTATTTTTCATTTTCACTATGCATACCGTTAAAATTTGATCGAATTCCAACGAGTAGTTTCCGAGTTACGCAGTCAACATCGTAACTAGGGATGTTATTACCGGTATTACTGTTACCGGTAATACCGGTTTTCTAACAAAAAATGCATTTCGGTAATACCGGTATTAAAAATTCATTAAAATACACCTATAAATGCTCTTTCTTCGAAACTACATAGTATGACCAAAAATGGAACTGTATAAAATATCTGTTGTAAGGTTCTAAGTAAACCCACTGAACTAAACGGTTTGAATCTACAGCACTAGTGCTTTCAGATTCACATGAGCGTTTAAAGTATCTGAATAAATCTAGTAAACTCTTTTATAGCCATGAGGGTTTCTACTATCTGTGATTTGTGTGTGCTGATTCTAGGCTTTCCTTTAAATAGCATATCCTGGAAGTTACTGAGAATTACTTTGCTTTTCTACGTGACCTTTGTCGCCTTACTAGTAATCTTAGTAACATACAGTAGAAACATTTAGAAACTTGCATGATGTAGTAGACTAGTTGTATGCAGACTCATTTACAAACTCTCTTACGTTTCAAAAGACGTTTTGTCCTTGTGTGCCTTTATACGAGACATTAAAACTAGTCGGAACAACTTAACTCTTTTTCAGAAATGTCAAAATAAGTTATACGAGAGGAGATCAAAAAGTAAGTTGCACTAACTCGCCGCAGGAGCGCGCTGTGTGTCGCAATCTTGAGCAAAGCGGAGAAAGGGACATTAACTGCGCAGACGTCGGATAGGACGGTTGCTGTACGTGCGGATCGGGAGCACATGTCCTTGTTCGCTGATTGGTTGCCGGGGATTGGTGTCATGGCGGATTGAACTTTCAGTTTCTTTTAGAGCTTATTAGTGGGTGCTCACAAGAATTTTTTT
>JAHWFO010080702.1:0-18133 GCA_023313115.1 Rhysida immarginata | reverse complement strand
ATTACATTAACTTTAGATAGGCAACTGCTGATGGGTTTTTAATTTTGCAAAGCTTGTTAGTGTAACTGTCGGGATAACTGACAAATCGCCTTATGCATGAAGAATTTGACTAAAGTTAATTTTAAGCTTTTACTTTGGGTTTTCTTGCACGTTTCTTTAACTCATAACTCTGACACGTGATATTTTATTACCATATAGGTTTTTTTTTAAAAATTATTTTGCATTCAATTTTGTGTTTTGGTCGTGGAATGAATGGGAGGGGGCGGTCAAGTGTTTTGTGTGTTCGTTGTGTCCAGGTATGGGTGAATTGGATGAGGAGTGTTTGTTCTTTAGTGCGTTGTTGTTGTGATGTTGTGGTTTGTCGTGTTTTACACTGCAATAAATAATTGTCTTTATAATTTTTAGTTGCAATAAGTTTTATTTTTTAACTTGCCTGGCCGCTGTCGCTCTTTTGCGACCTGACAGCGTTCAGGTATTGTTGGTTGATATTGTTATCGTACATGTTCTGAAAAAGCGGACGAACTTTTGTTTATATATTGTTGTGAACTTTTATTGTTTTTCTTTATGAGAGTTGAATTTTAGCTCTCAAAGTGAACGAGTGTCCGCTGAATGAGCTGTCGTTTTGCGACGAAGTCGATGTTGTGGAATGGCCGTCCGCCATGTTGAGAGTTCGAAAGCAGCGCAACCGAGCATTTCAAGTAGTTAAAGGCGAACAGGAATAATTGCATTTACTTCCAAACCTTTTCGGAATATATGCATTTGCAACTGCGAGTTTTACCGACATCGTACAGGCATTTTCCACTGTATGTGTGTTCCTTGCTCAACGGAATTCGCCGGTTCGATGCCGCCAGCGATGTGCGTAAGTGCCGCCATCGGGTCATTCAAACCGCAGCGTGTGCAATAAGAGGTCAACGTGGGCGAGTTAAGTTTTCCGTACTTTTATCGCCGCGCGTGGGTCCCCTCAAGGTGAAAACTTCGCATGTTCTACTATTGCAAGTCTGCCTTTAGGTGTGTGCATCATGTTGACGATCCTGAGAAAAACGCTTATCCGTAATGGCTCTTGATCGAGTGATAACGTAATAACGTTCATGCCCTATGTAAAGCAAACTGAATGCCCTCCAATTGTAACTTTTGCTGTGTAGAATAACTTTGTTGGTGTATTTACGTTCAGATAAGACTGGATATTTATAGAATTCAGTGAAAAGATCTTTAAGATTAAGCATAAGCGTATCAATAGGGTGAGGTGTGAGAAGATCGCGTGCCGTGGGTAATTCCATTTTGAGAGGATTTAAGGGGTGTGAAGGGAACTTAGTGACATGCTTCTCTCGCAGGGAATGGGAACTGGGGTTCCTGTGTTTCCCCCCAGTTGAACCAAAGGAACCACACTGCACCTTCTGGCGCTCAATTTGTGGAATATTTGACTCCCGTGTCCCTGGACAGAGGGCACTGGTTACTGGATAAGCCTTTTTTTTTTTTCCATGTACCCTGAGCATAATAGGAAATTTTGGAGAGGTGGACCCCGGCATCTGATTAATCACGTCACCTCGAGATGTGGAGCCAAATTTAGTGCTGCCACCTGGTGTACTTAAATCTAGAGGATACTAGTTGTCACCCGCGGCTTCGCCCACCCGCGCCATCTGTTGAGGGGAATTACAAAGGAAAAGCAGAAAGTGGGGAGGGGGGGGGGTCGTAGGGGGCTGATTTTTGGCAATAGAGCAGGTCCTTTATTGATAAACCTGCCCTGAAAATTTTAAGTCGCTAGCTCAAACCGTCTAGGAGGAGATAGAATTACAGATAAATAAACAAATACACGCAAGAGTTTTAGTATATAGAAGTAAATTATCCTATTTATGTATAGGGGGCCCCTTTTAGAATTGTTACTGGTTGAAATGACTAAGATAATTGAATATCTCTTTTATAAGTTTAAATATGTACATGTATGCAGCATAGAAGAAATAAAGCGTAGTGGTTGAACTGTACTCGAGTGTCAGTCAATTTGTGTAGTTAAGTTTACACACCTTTGACGTGTTTGCCCTCTGTGGTGCCTCAACCCCTGACTAGTCTCGTCCAACCGCTATTCCAGTGCTTAGCTGGGGGTTGATAATAGTAGTGGGCAGGCCAATTAAACAAAGTGGAGTACTCCAATTAAACGTTAAACAATCCTAATTAGGAGAGGACCCCGGGGCCTCAATTATTCTCCAAAAACCACAGGATATGCCCCCCCTTAAATAGCTTTTATTGGATCCCATTCAATTGACCTTTATCATAAACTCTCATTCTCACACCTTTTTAGCCTTCGTAGCCTTGACTACCCATATGAAAAGTAAGCATTTATGTATAGCCTTGACTATACATAAAAAATGGCGTCCCTTGGTCGTGTTGTAAGCATTTGTGATACGAGTGAAATTCATTTTTTTACATTTTCCATAGGTTTTTTACTACTTTATAGATTTTTATTATTATCTTTATTAATTTAACATACATTATTAACCTGAAATTTGTAAAATATAATGATTTAAATGTTTACTGATAACCTTTCATAATTTTAATTTCATAGTCATTTCCAAATTACCTATAAAATTATTTTCTAATGATGTTTATTTTTTCTCCTCACTCTGACAATTGGGAATGCAACAATATTTAACCATAGAAATAAAAATTTTGAACAACAACAATTAAAACTTTCACTTACGATACAGTCAACAAATGCCGTTAACACGTCCAGTATCCGCCATTTGCATTTTGTAAAAAAATCAGTGACGTTTAGTGGCAACCAAACAATACAGGGGATAAAGGAAAATTAATTACCCAACATCTCTGTATGACCCCTCTTAACTATAATCTTAGGCAGGCATTAACATCAATTATCCCCTAATAATCAAAGACTTCAATGGGTGGCCTAATTATTAAAAAGTACAGCAGGTTCCTACTGGTTGCAGTCTGTTCTCTTTTTGCCTTTTGCCAAATGTATAAGCAGCAGGTCCAAAATAACGGGAGATTTCAAGAGCTTAAGTGCAACAGCCTGGATCGCGTCGTGCCTCCTTTTTAAAATTTCGGCTCTCCTATTTGCTGGCTTGCAAATTGCAGCGTACAGGGCAAAGAGCAGGAGGAAGAAGGCAGTAACCCCCCCCCCCCTTACTTAAGTATTCTCATGAACAATTGATGAGTCTTCGAACACCACTCTGCCGATCACACACACGTCTCTACTAACCTACCCTGCAGATTAACAGACGCTTTGCACCCTATAACCTTCGTACTTCAATATTACTGGCTTGCTGTGAATTAGCAAATGAAATTAGCATATATAGCGCTAGCTACATTATACATTTATGTGCATCAAGCAGACATTATTTACTATAATGACAAAGGTCAGTCACTAGACTGAGGACGCTCCAGCAAATTTTTACGCACTTAGGAATGGCAGCATTTATCAAAGCCGGATGAATTATAGAATGAAACTACTTAGCAAAGAAAAAAAAAAACAGTCTCACCAAGTCGTCATCTCATGGGGATGTTTTTTTAACTTTGCAGCGAATATTGGCCACATTTGCATGGCCCCAATGGCGGCAAAACTTTCTTTTGGTCAGCTTCACACATCACATTCGGCTTTAAAATCCGAATTAAAACTCCACTAACATCAATGTTAAAAAAGCACAGGGCGTACAACATATACTGTTTCATTTCGCCGACAATGAGCGATATATGCAGACTATCTGTAAGGAATAGCTTGCTTCCCATAGCTACGACCTCAGCGCTGATTCCATTTTTCGCTCTCAACAACAACAAAGACATTTTTTATATCTCTAAGATTCTCAGAATCTCCCTGTTAACAAAGGACTATTATGTACAGGGTGATTCAGAAAGGTAGGTCAAGAATGAAATACCCTGTTCAGTTTGTAGCGGGGAACAAAATATTTCCTATAAACATGGGTCTGGAAATGCACCCTTACAGAGATAATGCAACTTGTACGAGGTAGAAATGGCATTATAATAAGTGTTCAAAATGCCGACCTGTGTATCGAAGTCGTTGATCTAGTGTTTGAAACGCCCGGCGATGTGGGTGATCATGGTCAGCAAAACGCTGTTGGTAAATCCTTTCCGCTTCAGTAGCATTACCCTGTACCTCGCCGTAGACGAGATGCATGTCTGCCAGCTCCGCATTAGTCAAGCGATCCATTGTACGACAATGGAGTTACACGTTTCGTTTCCTCTCTTTTAAAGGAGAGAACACGAACAAATTACATGTTTAGATCCTAATTTACTTGGACACTACATTGACGTCCGGGTAACGCACATCCATTCCTACCTCATACAAGTTGCATTATCTCTGTAAGGATGCATTTCCGGACCCATGTTTATAGAAAAAATATTGTTCCCCGCCACAAACTGTACATGATATTTCATTCTTGACCTACCTTTCTGAATCACCCTGTATATACACTACATTGTTACAGCATCCGCGGTGCTTACAATAATGGAAAACACAAACGACGACGATTAAATTCACTCACTTAATAAAACCAACAAAACTCTCATGCTATTTTTAATTACAGACAAAACTGGCATTGGCATTGACTGAATCTTCCACTTGGAGCAGTGCTTTAACAACTCTAATTACCCCACAAACTTTGACATGTAAGCTTCCTTACAATGTGCTAACACGACTATTGCCCTACTCCAAACAAAAATAAACAAACCCACACTGAATCACAGTCACAAAATGAGATACCGCGACCCAAAGGTTGCAGCGACCGCCATCAGAAGCCCTCACTAAATGTACAAAGGGCAAGCACGTAATCAACGCTAGCTTATGACTTGTGCTCACTGGGAATTCCTAGTTCTTAAATATTTATTGCTCCGTTTTTAATAAGTGCGTTAAATATTTCATCTGCAAAGTCTATCTTACTAAAATAAAAAGCAGCAAATAATCTGTTCAGATAAAAATACTATAATTTGCCAACACCTTAAAAATTATAAACTTCTACGGTATTCATTCAAACTAAGGTGCATCTCAACAGTTTAAAGAAACATTTTTTCGTTCAAAAGAAAAAAAGACTATTGAAGGTACATAACAAATGCTTTAATTACTAGCTGTACAAAGCACTTAAAAGAAACTCCTGAAAATGTTATTCACGAAAACATAATAGAAATAAAAATATTCAACAAAATGGAATTTTGCGTGTCTCAAAAGTTTAAAGAACTATCATCAGATGCTGAATGGAGACTTAAATTTGCGAGTGACAAGGTATTAATCTGTTGCTCAAGTAGTCATTTTTTTCAAAGAAAGCTTTTCTTCCACTCACAATTGACCTACGACAATGCCTCGCCAATCTCAATTCACAACCGATGAAATGGCTGAAATCTGGCAAATGAAAGCCAACGGACTATCTGTTGCTGAGATTGTCACAATTAATGGAAGATCCACAGCAGGGGTTTATAATGTCTTGAGGAGGAATTCATGGTTCCACCAAAAACCATGATCTAGTCGTCCCAAAGTTACCTCAACTCGCAATGACAGACGCATTGTACGACTGGCAGCCACACAAAATCTTTCTATTCGCCAGATACAAAACGTGACTGGGTTAAACATATCAAAATACACTGTACACCGGCAAATAATTGCGAGTGGGCATGCTGTCTACAAAAAATGATGAAGAAATCGCCCCTGGCTGCCAAGCACATTCAAGACAGGCTGCGTTGGGCACAAGAACACATGGTCTGGAAAGACGAACGGATGTCGGTGTTGGTCAGTGATGGAAAGAAGTGGAACTTGGATGGTCCTGATGGGTGGGTATCATACTGGCACGACCTACGACAGGAACCGAAGACCTTATACTCAAGACAACAAAGAGGTGGTAGGTGGTTCTGTCATGGTTTGGGGGGCTTCGCACTCAATGGTACACCAAATTGGCTTTCATCAGTGGAAGAGAAAATTCGCTGACATACCAAAAATCCTTACACAGTATCTGTTGCCAGTCTGATCATTTGTGTGGCCCGGAATTCGCATTCCAGCAGGATAACGCCAACATTCATGCTTCACGATCAACAATGGAGTGGTTCAGAAAACAAAATATTTACGTTATGACGTGGCCCCCAAAAAGCCCAGACCTGAATCCCATAGAGAATCTTTGGGGAATCATGTCTCGTGCAGTTTATGCCGGCGGACGTCAATTTTCTTCGACTGATGAATTGAAAGAGCAATTGAAGCTGCATGGTACAATGTAAGACCAGAAACATTGTTCAACCTCAAACTCAACGCCGAACAGAGTATTTGAAACAGTCAAGGCAAATGGTCGTTCAATTTAAGCCATGCAATGTTTTTTCAGTCGTTCTTTAAACTTTTGAGACACGCAAAATTCCATTTTGTTGAATATTTCCATTATGTTTTCGTGAATAATATTTTCAGGAGTTCTTGTAAAGTGCTTTGTACAGCCAGTAATTCAAGCATTTATATGTACCTTCAATAGAGTTTTTTCTTTTGAACAAAAACTTGTTTCTTTAAACTTTTGAGACGCACCTTACTAGACTTTATAACCCATCAACTTCACTTACAAGGGAATCCCTCGAACATGTATGTCAGATTTCCATCATATTGAAATATGTTACTCATCTGAAACTACAATTCGCTGCTTTCAGTGAATAAAGAGGGCACCGTTTTTGTTTTTTTTTGAAAAAATGGCAGCAAAAGTAGGATTCTTCCATTTTTAAACTAAAGAATAGATGACAGTTTAGGATAAAAATTCGTTCTAATAACTATTATGAGAGAATGTTATCTTGGATTGGTGCTCTGTGTTATAAACCCGATGTTTAAACTAATTCAACTCCTACTTAGCTCAGTTCAAGTAATGCCACGAGGGCAGCGCCACTTAAACTGAAAGTAGCAAATAGATGCTTGCAAAATAAGAGTGTGACATTTTGTTTCTTTCAAAATAAACCGCGAAAAAGAAAAAATTTGAGCATACATAACCATACAAAAGACTCCATTGTTAAAGTGAATAGGCTATGTGGGATTCCCTTGTTAGCTCAACTCCTACCAAGTGAAAACGCTTTTGAAATAAGCTGTACAGTCTATAATGGACTTGGCCGTCCAGAGTGGAATAGGGATCAGGTTTATAACTTGTGTGGGCAAGTTACAGTGCTTTTAAGTGAAAAGATTAATCGCTGGTTTTTAATTCATTAAGACAGCTTTGCAGATGAAATACCGTAATCTTCTACTATAATACGCCCCCTTGTATAATGAGATTCCACTTTTTCAGCACAAAAAGCCAGCAAAAATGCTATCTTTTCGTATAATGCGATCCCCATTTTTGACTCATGAGAAATAAAACATGCAAAAATATACAGGAAAAAAAAACAAAAAGTTTATTTTTTATATTTTTATAGCCTACATTGATAGGGAAAGCTTCCCCACTCACACTTCATCAAAAAAATAACAGAACATCAAATTTCTTAATGAAAAATCAAGTAATCTTTATTCAGTTTTAACGTTTTTCATAACTTGACTGTATAAGCTTTCTATATTTTGTAGCCTTTCCAGGGTGACTAGCAACCAGGAAAAGTCAGAATTTTACTAAATCACCAAAAAAATACGAAATAGGAACGAAAAAATGTCAATAACATTCTATCTAGATAGATTTTTTTTTTTTTTTTGCTGCTGATGGTCATGGAAATTAACGTGATCAACCGTTGGGAATCCAGTCAAAACCCCCCACCACAAAAACACCCAGGCATAAAACCCGCTGGTAAAAAAACCCCAGTGCAATGGAGGGAAAACCCCCCAGGTACAAAACCCCCAGAGTAAAAGCACAGAAGGAGACATAACCCACAGATGAAAAAATTTTATACAATAATAATAATAATAATAATAATAATAATAATAATAATAATAATAATAAATGTATGTGGCAATTTCTTTTTTTTTAATTTTCAAAATTAAATTTGATATAATTATTATTGGACATGTTGACACAAAAAATACTTATACGTATCTAATAAGAAAGCACCTATAAAACATTTAAAATTTACTATAATTTTATATTTATATACATGTATTATAATTTTATATATACGTATAATGGGACCCATATGCCCTAGAATCCCTTTAAAGCAGATACCAATACAATAAAATTGATCAAACCATGAAAAATTTTAAAATTAACAAACTATTACAATCACTTTAATATAGCTGAAACATAACTTAAAAATCAAAAATCCAAGGAATTTATAAAAGGATAATTTAAATTTTCCAGTTAAAATATTTTTAGCCTAAGTAAAAAAAAAAATTTTTTTATTATTTTATTATTATAATAATTGTGATTGTATTTGTGATTGTTCAGAAAGTGCATTAAATTTATTCATTAAATTAATCTTCAAAAGCATTTTTTAAAAGACACCCTCCCCCTCCCATAAGAAAAAAAAAAAAAAAACTTCAGGGAAATTTCAGGTAAGTTGATGAAAATGACCTACACATTATAAAAAAGTATTTTCATCTGTGAGCTATGTCTCCTTCCGTGCTTTTACTCTGGGGGGTTTTTTATCGGTGGTTTTGATCGGTGGGGGTTTTGATAAGACACCAGTTAGTTTGAGGCCTACACTGATGGGGAAAGCTTTCCCACTCACACTTCGACCAAAAAATAAAAGAACATCAATTTTCTTAATGAAAAACCAAGTAATCTTTATTCAGTTTTAACTTTTTTCATAACTTGACTGCATAAGCTTTCTATATCTTGTAAGCTTTGGTTCAAGGCAGTTTGGAAGTAGCGATCTTTGTGAGAAGTTATTTTCTTATTAGATGTTGCCCACGAGAAATTCAAATAAAAAGTGAATTAATTTATTGTATAATGTGAACTCGACACTGAATATTCTGTATAATGAATCTATAACACAGTAATTATATGTGAATTCATCAGGACAGTAGTTCGAAGCAGTTTGGAAGCAGAGACCATCAATATTGATGGTCTCTGTTTGCAAATAGCGATCTTTGGGAGAATTATTTTTGTATTAACTGCTGGCGATAAGAAATTAAAATAAAAAGTGCATTAATTTATTGTATAATGAACTGGACACTGTATATGCTGTAATTAATGTATATAGTAATTCCTTATGAATTTCATCAGGACAGAAAGCAACTTCGTTAGTTCCAGTTCGTTTGTTTAGGCTTTGGTTCAAGGCATTTTGGAAGTAGCCATCTTTGGGAGAAGTTATTTTCATATTAGATGTTGGCAACGAGAAATTCCAAAAAAAAGTGAATTTATTGTATAATGAACTAGACACTATATTTGCTGCATAATTAATGAATAATACACTGTAATTTCTTGTAAATTTCATCAGGACAGACACCCACTTCGTTAGTTTGAAGCAGTTAGGAAGTAGCGATCTTTGGGAGAAGTTATTTTTGTATTAGCTGTTGGCAACGAGAAATTAAAAAAAAAAGTGAATCAATTTATTGTATAATGAACTGGATACTGTATATGTAATATAATTAATGTATATTATACGGTAATTTCGTCAGGACAAAACCTCCTCCGGCCACAGTCAGTTGTTGCAGGGCTGATATTATCCTTTTGTTTAATGTGATCGAACAAATTTAGGCGCTTTTTTAGACCAAAATTATTCGCATTATAGTAGAATATTTACGGTATTTAACACAAAACAAATATTTAAGAATATCTCAAAAATGTTCGATGAGGGTTATATCCAATGCCAAATCTCATATTTAAATTATTGATGAAAACAGGAAAGAAAATTTCACAGCCATTATATCGTGTATTCACCATTACACTGTTGAGTGTTTTGCCAATTTATCGTTTACTTCCTCACATAGTTATCAAATTATTATACTGCATTTCTGCTGAAATATTAATAATATACATAGATTTATTAATAATAAAGAAAAACTTTCCTAATAAAGGCTCAAAATCACATTTCAGTCAAAACAGTTTAACATCACTCATTATGCCTACCTATCTCTGTTGCTAAGAAACCATAAATGGCATCATCCAACGCGATTCGAACTCTACTTCTTGCCTGAATCCATTAATCTCACCAAGGAAGCTGAACATCATTCACCTAAGTGAAAACACTTTTGGAATAGATTGTACACACGTTCTTGGCCACTCGCATCCATACTTGACAACTTCCAAACCAACCGACTTTCACACATCCCTTTCTCTTCTTGTAGTAGTAATAATTACCATACGTCTCAATGTCATTGTTGCATATCGAAAATATGGATTCAACTCTCCTTTTAGGATCATCTTCAGATAAACTGAAAAACAATATAATCAGCCTATTTTTCCTGCAATTTGGGCAGGATTTATGGAAAAAGTGTAGGTCAAGATTACCACTCAAACTCCTAGGGGGTGGGGAGGCCGAGGCAAATTTATATGCAAGAGAATTATGTGCTAAAGTTCACCAAATACTAACTCTGGACTCTACAGATTGAAGGCAGTTTAACACTACAAAATTTCCTCGTGAACATCCGATTTTTAAGCATTAAAATATGGAGCACAACATACTTCAAACGATTGCCTATTATGAGTTTATTATTTAATTTTTTGTAATTTTTATTTTTTATTACTTTTATTTTATATAATCCAATCATCCAGCCAGGGCCTATATGGCCAAAGGCTGACGACTTGGGTCCCTGGATGAACCTGGATCAACAACTGCTGTCTGATGATCGCAGCAGCCAGGGAGGGAAGGGGTGAAGATAGTGTGTCACTGATGGTGGCCCATCCAGTGACTAGCCATGCCTGATGTTATTTAATTTCACAGAAGTTGTTTGTTCAGTGAAAGCCCACCAGGCCATGGCCTCCACATTCTTATAATTTTTACATTTAAACTCTAAAAACAAATTTTCCAACTTTTAAATTTGCCAACAGCAGATGGCAAAAATGACAGCACTATTTTCTTCCTCAATGGATATCAGTGCATAACATCCAATCACTAGGTTGAGTCTTCTGGGAAGCTGTCCCATCTGTGTTATTCATTATCTAGGACACCACTAATCCTAGGAGTACTATCAGTAACAACTATTTGAATAAAATCTTGTGAACAATATATGCAGATGTACACCCTTTAAATGGTATGCTCCATTGTTCCCCCAAATAAAATCACAAAACCAAAGGTGTTTTTTTTTTTTTTTTTTTTTTTTTTTTATAATTGCCTTTTATAATGAGCAGATTCTCCATGAATTGCAATAGTACTTATATCATGATTGACATGAAATTCAACTGTGATAGAATTTGCATTAGAATCCTCATTTTATAAATAAATGATTTGTCAGTAATGTAGTTCCAAAACTGTATTAAAAAAGTATTAAAACCATTTTATTATAATTTCCGAGTCTAGAAAATTCGTGTCAATTATTTTCCTTCATATACATAACCTATTTCTAACAAAACTTTATACAATTAAAATTAGTGTAACTACATCAACATACCTTACTATTCCATAAATATATACTGAAGTTGATGAACTGACTGTATTTCTTAACGAGGTTCTTAATCGTATCAGGTTCCAGAAAATCATAGGCCTCTTCTTTCAAATACAAACTGGAAAATTAACATTAATTCAGATTTCATTTTCTTTCTTTAAACCCTCTCAAAACAGTTATATTCATTACCTAATAGTTGTTCCTCGTTTTAATGTATCTCCTCGTGGATCCTCTACTACAGAGAAGGAAGCCGAATCGGATTCCCAAACATGTTGTTTATCATCATTGTGTTTGGAGGTAACAACAACCCGATCAGCCACAAGAAAAGCAGAATAAAACCCCACACCAAACTGAAATATAATAAAACTTTTAGTTTTAAGAAAGGCTACAGTGCAATCTCCAAGTCCCTATGTGGTTTAAATTTTAGGTATAAAGTAAGTTAATGAATTGCATGTGAATTTTAATTTATCAATATGGAAGTAACAATTTTTTACTAACATTTTTCTGTGAACATCGATAGCACAGATCAGTAACACTTAGGAGCACGTCTTTTTGCTCTTGAGGCCAGCGAATCATGGATACAAATCTCGCTAAGGACATAGCTATTTGTGTTTGGTCCCTTAACTAACAGTTTGGAGACTAAGCTAGGCTGCAACAGGACAATCCCTTACTCAGCTGAATTTCAAATGGATTCAAAGATTATTAACAACAATCCTCAACACCAAAAGGTATAAGAGGAAGAGAAAAGATAGGTTTTGAGGTTACTCGCATCCACAATTGATTTTCAATTGCAGTACCTGAACCAATGGTTATGATCAGTTATTAATGGCTTTTCACTGCAGAGGGGCTTCATGATTGCACTGGATAATTATGTTTACATCTATATAGAAAGACATTGGCCAATGAATTTGAAATGGACATTTGATTTTTATTGAATTCTTTTTAGCCCAGATTATAACATGTAAATTACCTTAAGGCATTTAAGCACTTGTAAATGAATAAAAGATCAGGTGCACTCGAGATCAGCCTTGCAGTGGATATCCTATTTCTCTGTACAAATATTTTTAAATAAAGGCAGGCTCACTGCTTTGGACCACAGTTAACCATGTTAAGACATTGACTGCATTATTTTTCCAATGGTCGAATTATCTGGAACAAACTTCTTTAGAGAATCCAGTCAACAGCTAAGTTAGTTCCCCCACCATGCTTCAATGATATCACAAACTATTTTTCATACTTACTTACTTTTCAATCCTGCTTATCCGTTAGGGTCACGGGGGCAGCAGCCGTATGGAGGATCTACAGCAATTGCAATCTTCCACTAGAATGTCCTCCTTGGTAATAACCAAGCAACTCGAACCCAGATTCTCCATGTAGTCTAGCCAACTGGTTCTAGGCCGACCCCTCATGTCCACCGGCTTGGAAAACAACTGCATAGGAGACCAGTTTGCAGCATCCGTATTACGTGGCCATACCAGCGCAACTGAGATCTCTCAAAGCGGAGAAGTAGCGGCTCAACACCTAAAGACTCCCTTATTGTGCTGTTGTGCACTCTTATCTAGTATGGTAACACCTGCCACACCTCTCAGAAATCTCATTTTGGCCGCTTGTATCCACGATCGCACTCTTTTGGCTATTACCCAAGCCTCATGACCATAGTTGAGAATGGGGACAAAGACAGATTTGAAGACAGAGCTTGGGTTTGTTACCCAGCTCGCATTTCGTTACCACAGATCACCTCTGACACAGCTTGCTGCACCAATCCGAGCATCCAACTCTTTTCCCTGCCTCCCATCACTTGTGAATGCAATCCCAAGATACTTGAACTTCTCCATCTGTCTCAATGGGGTTACCCTAACATGGAGAGCGCACTGAGCAGGCTGTCTTGAAAGGACCAGAACCTGAGTCTTAGTCACATCGGTTCATTCTACCTTTTTCACATTTGGCTGCAAACTGGACTAATTCATGCAGAAGGTTAGTGCAAGAAGACCCAAGGAAGACAAGATCGTTAGCAAAGAGCAACCTCTCCACCATGCAGTCACCCACACAAATATGCTCATACCCTCAGCTGCCCCTGTCTATCCAGTCCATAAAGATAATGAACAAGAGGGGCGACAGTACACACTCTTGACGGAGTCCAACACCCATGGTGAACAGCCTTGACTTATGCCATTTAAACATCGCTTGGTTGGCATGGATTCAGAGAACCACAAAGTGCAGACAAGGTGGTGATCAGTTGATAGTTCTGCCCCTCTCCTCACACAAGCATCCAACAGTGATCGGAATAAGTCAGCTGATACAATCACAAAATCAATCACTGACTTCTGGTGCATAGCGTCCCTATACCAGGTATACTTATGAACATCCCTGTGCTGGATGAAGGTGTTTGTGACGTAAAGTCCATTGTTACAACAGAGATCCAACAAGAACCTCCCATTTAAATCGGGGTCACCATTCCTCCCAATTACGCCTTTCCTTGTCTGGTCATCAGTCCCTACGTGTGCATTGAATTGAAGTGGCGCACCAGGATGACAGAATCTACACTCCCTCTCCCGCTAAGAGCAGCATCAACATCCAGAAAGAGTGGGTACTCTGCGACTGCATTCAGAGCGAGAGAGAGAGAGAGCGAGAGAGAGAGAGAGAGAGAGAGAGAGAGACCATTTCCCTATCTGAAGCCTCAGGAAACGCAGTCTTCAACCTCAGGGGGTCCAAAGTACAACATAATCCACCAGCCGGGGACTTGTTACACAGTCAAAATTGTAACAAGTGCTAGTTAGTACTCACAAGTGAGCACGTCATGATGCTGAATGAGTAACTCGGAAACTTCTTGTTGGAATTCAATCAAATTTTAATGGTATACACACTCTTGTGTACCCTGTTATTCCCCCAAATTTCATTAATCTAGGCTTTACAGAGCCTGAGTTAACTTGCTGATCTTTGTGGCACCATTTTTATTTCTGTTCATATCTCAGTTATCGTTCAAATTCGGACCCATGTTCATATGAACTTTTTTGCTTAGAATCACCCATACTAACTCCCCTAGAAGTTTGTACAATAAATTCTGAGACACCCTGTATAAACATTCTGGATATTCTTCGTCTCAATTCTCAACCTTTCTCGTAAGGGTTCCCTGAAGTAGCAGTGCTACAACCAGCATAGCTCACAGAATCCCTGAAACACCCAAACCCCTGACCCACTGTAAGAGGGCATCCACTCGGGATAAAAACTGATTAAAACCCCTGATTTAAGTTTAAGGGAGCATCCACTATTTTGCATAAAAACTGATTAAAACAAAATTATATACTTTTCACAGAAAATTCATATTAGAAAATTCAGTGGCCAATGTATAAATATTAAGGAAAAAATCATTACCTGTCCAATCATGTCATTTGCTTCCTGTTGGTTCTCAGCTTCTGAAAGTTTACTCAAAAACTCACTTGTCCCTGATTTTGCAATAGTACCCAAGTTGTTTATTAATTCTTGTTTAGTCATTCCAATTCCTGTGTCAGTTATGTGAAGGACATGGTTATCTTTATCAGCCTGTAAGATTTTTTATTTCTCAGTCAAAAACTTTTATGCATTTTTTATTTTTATTATTTATCAATCATTTTTCAGAGAATTTGCATTCAAAAAATTTTAAGGTAACTTAAAAAGTGCATACTTTTATTCTAACAGAGAGTTCCGATGTACTACGTAGAGCATCAGGTTCAGTTAATGACAGCAACCTGATCTTATCTAGTGCATCAGATGCATTGGAAATTAGTTCTCTAAGGAAGATCTGTGGGGAGAAAAAACTTCAGCAATTCTCCTTATGCATAAAATATTAAGAAAGTTTGGACAAAGTTTTTACCTCCTTATTCCTATACAAGGAATTTATAATTAGCTTCATCATCCTATTGACTTCTGCTTGGAAGGTATGCTTTTCAGCTTTATCTCGCATTTCTTTAATTTGAGCGACATTGAGACCATCAAGCTTAATTGCTTCTTCCTCTCTAACAAAGACAAAAGAAAATAATTCAGCTTTTTATCATTAGAGTAAAACATTTTAATATAATCTGATCTTTGAACAAAAATTTAAAATAAATGACAATACAACCATTCCAATGAACATTTCATGCATGTGAATTAAAAAAGTTTAAGCACTTAAATTCTTACTTATCAACTTAAGGAAAACGCAATTTGTACAAGACTAATATGCCCAAGCCGAATTATTCTAATAAACTAGTAAGCTCAAATTTAATTCAATGAATCTACAACCAGAAAATCTAAAAATCTGTATACAGTCAGGCCTCAGATATTCGCGCTTCGTGATTTGCAAATTCACAGATCCGTGAAAATTTCTTTGAAACTGATTTTATTTGCATACGTGATTTTTTCGCATATCCGCATTCATTTACTCATTTTACCTTACTGCGAATGCAAAAGAAACTGCAGCCAATGCCTGTTCTATGAATTAGTAGGGTTAACATCAGTATAATGTACTGTAAATATGATAGTGTGACAAATGTGCATTGTGCAATACTGTACTCTATTTTTACATCAAACATTTGTTGTGTTTTTTTTTTTTTTTTTTTAAGCGCAATGAATTAAGTTAACTTTTAAATGAAAAAGTGTTTGGGAGCACGAGTAAAGTCATATTTAGGGTTTCAGCTATAGAAATAAGTATATATTAGAGTTCTCACATTGAAAAGTGAAATGGAGTTCACTTTATCGTGCTCAATAGATAGGGACGTCAGATATAATACTTTATAATCTCATGCACGATCTGTGAGCTGCTTTTTTCACTCAAGCCTGTTTGCAACTGCTCGTTGCAGCCTATTGTTTAAGTGCCAGGATTTAGGAAATTAGAGCATTTAAAAAAATTTTTCCCTACCAATCCCTATCTATTGAGCGCGATAAAGTGAATTCTTCCATTTCACCTTATAGTGTGAGAACTCTACTATTTTAGTGACTATACTAAACATCCACGAATCCTCCTCATATGCAACAGGTCTGACTGTATTCCATAATTCTGGAAATAGGAGTTGAGAATCCTTGAGAAGAACGAAAGTGCATAGGAAATTCAGGAAAATTTGGCTTCAATCTTGCACTAACAATGCAGGCCTGGTTATGACTTATAAGAAAACTATTCAAACCTGTATAGGGAACTCTGTGCACAAACATATCTTGGAAGCAAAGGCTTTGTGCATTGGCGGTAGTGAGAAAAAAAAGCATGGCACAAGCTGAAAGCAAAATCGTTAATGGCAGTCATCAAGGAATTGCAGTTGCAGCAGTGTTAAGCACAAAACCTTAATACTGCATTTTTCAGTCTCAAAATAATTTATAAGATGAGGTAAGCATCCATGAATATTTATTTTATTTAAAATTCTAAAGCATCAATTCAATTGTCGTCTGCCACTACTTAGCAAAAAATAGCTCCATTGCTTTCATGTGAAGTGGATTGTGCCTACTGTCGAGTGGTGGATGAAAGAAGTTCAGTCAAGCATATTGTCAGTGAAATATATACAAACATGGCTTTAACTATGGCATAACAATGGAGTCTTTGTATGGCTATAAGAGTTTAAATTCTTTCGTTTTCACGGTTTAATTTGAAAGAAACAAAATTTTGCAATTTTTTATGTGGAAAGCATCAATATTTAATTTTAGGCGAATAAAATATTTCAATTTGGTGTGAAACAGATACAGGTTTAGATGGTTCCCTTGTTAGACTGCCTACATGAGAATTTTGCCACTGGATATGATGTGCTCAATGGTTTCTTTGGTGAGATGGCATTTTGTGCAAGTCCCATTGGTCAAATTCTTGACGAGTTTTCTGTATGTTTTGTCTTAATAACCTGGCCTTGTATGGCAATCATGGTTCCTTAGTTTCTCCAGACTCCCTTCACTCAAACAAAAGCTCGATTTTTTTTTTTCAGTGTCTGGCTGATTGAGGTCATAAGGAGGTCTACCAGGAGCCATGATTGCAGGAATGTTGTGCGTTCTGCATGCTTTCAGATTTTTATCAGCCATTCAGATTGCTTACACTGATGACGTGTGCAGTTATAGAGTAAAAGAATTCTTTGAGTGACCGAGTCCATTTGTGATATAGTAGAGTCTCCATATAGCAAACATCGATATAATGTAATTATCTCTATAACGTAAGGATTCTTCAGTTCAGACAATACAGTTTAAGGTACGTTTTAGCTCTTAATTATGAAATTTAGTTCGCGGATTTAGCACGACCCAACAGCTAACAAACAAAATTATCGCAAACAGCCAACAAGCAAAGTTAAAAACAAGTTTTTAAGTCACAAAATCTGCCCAGTCGGCTGCGGCTGTGGCATTGGGCTCATTTTATCGGCAAAATTACATAAAGTTCTCGAGCACAACATTATTACACCAAACAACCCATAATGCACTGCACAGCAAGAATGGCGGCCTACTGATAATTTTTTTAACATGCTCTGCACATTTAAACTTATTTTCTGTGAGAATCAGCACGAGAATTTCTGTAACAGCTGTCGAAACTCGGAAGAAATTTTATATTAAAAACTTTAACATTTCTTCATTACTAATTTATATTATGTAACGTTTAAGCCCATAAATGTTTTTGTGAAATGCTAATATTACTGAGGCTAACGATAAAACACTCGTCGGCCTTAATATACACGCTTATGAATAAATTTTATCAGTATTTTTCCATAAAATACTTATTGC
>JAHWFO010080700.1:49200-70535 GCA_023313115.1 Rhysida immarginata | reverse complement strand
AATGGTGTCAACACGCAATGCACCAACACAATGCAAGGATCAACAATATATGTCTCATGACCAACAATGCAAGGCAAAGTTTGCAATATAGAATTCAATGCATAGAATTCCTGTTATTCATGCTTTTTTTAGAAAAGAGAGTTCTTAGTACTTAACAATTTCTTGAAAATCTTTAAAAATGATCAGCAACTGGAAATAATAGAGAGTTAGCAGACTATTTAGAAAGAGTGGAAAGACGACAAAAAAGCACTCCTTTAGCTCCGTGCTGTATTGAGCAAATGGTAAGCAAGTAAATAGAAGAATCAGCGACCGCTAGACTACACAAAGCGATGAATGGCCAAGTTTTGTTTCAAGACATCGAAAGAAGAAGAAAGGAAATTGCAACAACATCAAGTGTATATCTAAAGTAAGATTACGTGAGTAAGAAATTATGTAGACTAGCAGTGGCATCCTTGGAGAGGTCCATCCATTGTGAGCCTTTAAAAATTTTTTATTCGGTAAAACAAGTCCCGGTATATCAACTAGAACGGATTTTTTCAGTGAAGAAGTAAATTAATGTCTTTCGAATTTTTCTTAGAATGGATAGTCCCTTCTCTCCATATTGTAGTGATTGAGTTATTATTTAACCAATCTGGAGGTTTAATTTAACTTTTGGTATTGTTCTGTTTACCTACAAGCGTAATTATCCCGGGCAACGCCGGGTCCTCTGCTAGTCAACAATATATGTCTCATGACCAACAATGCAAGGCAAAGTTTGTGCAATATAGAATTCAATGCATAGAATTCCTGTTATTCAGGCTTTTCTTAGAAAAGAGAATTCTTAGTACTTAAAAATTTTTTGAAAACCTTTAAAAATGATCAATAACTGGAGATAATGGAGAGTTAGCAGACTAATGAGAAAGAGTGGAAAGACGAGAGAGAAAGCAATCCTTTAGCTCCGTGCTGTATTAAGCAAATAGTAATTAGAAGAATCGGCGACCGCTAGATTACACAAAGAGATGAATGGCCAAGTTTTTGCAACAATATCTAGGGGAACATGTAAAGTATGATTACGTGACTAAGAAATTATTTAGGTTATCAGCGGCATACAGGGAGAGGTCCCTCCATTGTGAGATTTAAAAAATTTTTTGCGAGATTTCATTATGAATTTTTACTGTATTAATTCTAAGCGTTTTCATGTTTTTATTTTTAAGATATTGCAAAATCTATCTATATATATAAAGAAGGATGTTTGTTTGTTTGTGGGTTTGTTTATGAGTTTGTTTTTTATACAAATCTACAGTTTTATTTCGATCTTGATAAAATTTCGCATACATGACCTTCAAAGCATGAGGAAGGTCACTGTCTACCTCAGATTTCGAAAAAATAATAATTATTGATAAAAAATCGATAATGATGGTTATGGCAGGGCATATTAATGAGAAATATCTCATGACCAACAATGCAAGACAAAGTTTTCGCAACAATAAATATCAACAATGGTATTAACACGCAATTCACAAACACTCTGCACGGACCAACAATATATATCTCATGACCAACAATGCAAATAAAAGTTTGCGCAACAATAGGTATCAACAATGGTGTCAACACGTAATGCACCAACACTATGCAAGTATCAACAATATATGTATCATGACCAACAATGCAAGGAAAAGTTTGTGCAATATAGAACTCAATGCATAGAATTCCTGTTATTCAGGCTTTTCTTAGAAAAGAGAATTCTTAGTACTTAACAATTTCTTGAAAATCTTTAAAAATGATCAGTAACTGGAGATAATGGCGAGTTAGCAGACTATTGAGAAAGAGTGGAAAGACGACAGAGGAAGCACTCCTTTAGCTCCGTGCTGTATTGAGCAAATGGGAAGCAAGTAAATAGAAGAATCGGCGACACTAGACTACACAAAGTAGTGAATGGCCAAGTTTTTCTTCAAGACATCGAGAGAAGAAAGGGAACTGTAACAACATCAAGTGTACATCTGAAGTAAGAATACGTGAGTAAGAAATTATTTAGACTAGCAGTGGCATCTTTTCAGAGGTCCAGCCATTGTGAGCCTTTAAAAATTTTTTTTTCGAATTTTCATTAACAATTTTCATTACTGTATTAATTCTAAGCGTTTTCATGTGTTTATTTTTAACATATTGCAAAATTTGATTTAATTTTTTGAGATTGTTCTGTGTACCTACAAGTTTAATTATCCCGGGCAATGCCGGGTACCTTTGCTAGTTATATATACAGAAGAAGATTAATTATTAGCTTTGGTTATTTTATTTGTTTATCATTTAATTAATGTATTTTTATTTTATTATTATATTTTAATAAAATTTTAGTTATATTATTTTAATTATTTTTAATTTTATTTATTTTTATTTATCCAATTCCATTATAATTTTTTTTGTTTACTCATTAATTAACCGACTTCAAATAAGGAGTTTATCAATTCGACGCGTATGTATGTAATATTGTTGGATTATTGTCTATTTGGGCTTTTAAATAAGTATGCCAATTTCCTATGAGTGTGTATGTATGTATCGTAGCACCCAAGAAATCAGAATTTTGGAATGAATAAGGTTTCGAAGCAAAAAAAAAAAAAAATAGAGTGCGAAAATTTTTTGTTTTTCTTGGCTGCTACAATGAACTTTTGGGGGGAGATTTCCCTATGGTGAGTGCCCCTTCTTCGACCTGTGATGCGGCAAGCTTGACAATCGCTGGGACCCACGACGCTTTGGATCTGAAAATTAAGGAAATAAAAGTGATATACAGATAATAGACGATAACGACGAAATATCGTGTCTCAAAGTCTTACCTTCATTGTTGTGATTATGGATTGTTGCATTCAACTGAAAAAGTAAGCTTTGTTAAGAGGGTAACCAAGGACAATGAACGGTTAAGTTTTTGTTTTTTTTGCGTTGCGACCGCCACGGAGGAGGGAAGCTTTGCTGGAGCCGGGAGTTCTCTAATGCCTATGGAAAATGGAGCTGAGACGGCCAGCTCTGCCGACAAACGATGAGATACAGGTCATAAGAGCTAAAGCTTAATTAAAGATGAACGTAGCAGGCTACGTCCACAAAAAAAATCAAGTATTCCTGCAGATGATTTGGCCTAAACCAGGAGAGATGTTGATTTGGAGCAGCGCATTCGAACGATAGGCCCAGGAGGTACAGGACTGAAACGCACGGAACCTTCAATAGTTCTGGTTCGGGTCCCAATTTTGTTGGCCATAACCTCAATGTTATGAACCTTTTACCTGTCCGAAGTTTTCCCCCCCCCCTATGTTTTCCTAGGGTTACGAAACGTAGAAATGGAGACCTTGAAGCTGTACGATGCCGTCTTGGGACGCCAGGACGAACAGCGCAATTTCCGCAGATAAAAAGCATGAAATGTTCAGGTCGTGAGTAGGGTTAGGTTAACGGGTGACCCTTACTAAACAGATTAACTTACCTCAAGGCAGCCCTGGACCCAATCCCTCCTAATCCCCCCCCCCCCCCGTTGATCTTAATTACCTGAAGAACTTTATCTGACATGCCCTAGAAGAATAAGTATAAAGAGAACAGACGTAAACTAGTGAAAAACTAATAATAAAGGGTAGGCAAAGGGAAGTTAAAAGAATGAACTTAAGGAAGCAAAAGAGATAAAAGGACAATAGAGATTTAAAAATAAAAAAACAAACCAAATCAGTGTACTCATCCAAAAGGTTAGAAGTGCTCTATACTCTGCCAAGGGAAGAAAAATTCCCGAGAGTCTTTCGCGCGGTGCACTTGTTATAAATATTTGTAAAGGATATTTAATGTTGGTTATTTGCTATAGGAAATTTGATTTAAATAGACTTATTTGCTCATAATTAAGGATAAAGCATAGTTAAGACCCCAGGAGGGAATTTTTCGAGAAGGACTTAGTAGATAATATCTTTTAAAGATTACCTTTAATCAATTGTGTCTTTAATCAATTATTTCTTTTTCTCTTCTATTATTTTCTTTTTTTTTCTCTGCACCCTGCAGGAAGAAGATATATCCAGCCCTTATTGTAAGAGCGCAAGAATTATTAAAACTGAGGGAGCGCATTTATTATATTCCGTTCTTTATTCAAATGTATTGCAATTAAGCATCGCTAATAAACTTTACGACTCTCAGGGTTATTTGTACGAGATCTATGGTGTACGGCTCGTTCATTCGATAGTAGTAAGTACCAATAAGCGGGAGGGCTCTGAAATTAGTTCACTCGGAGAACATGGACTGCAGCGGAATCCCAGCGACACTCGAGAAGTGACAACTCTTGATAGCAAGACCGTAACTGTACAACTCAAAGACAAAAGTTTAGCAATGAGATAAATTTTGATCTTTCTGAAACATAAACTTCAAATTTTACAGAAAAACACAAAAATAATTATTTTATAAACATTATACTGATGAAGAATAACATTGTTACTTCTCAATGCATTTTAGCAGCAGGTTTTGAAACAATAATTTTTCTGGAAAACAATTATGTACCCTTGTTACCCTGAGACAAAAGTTTAGCAATATGCAAACCCTGAGACAGAAGTTTAACAATTTCTGTTTTGTGGGGAGTAAAATCCTGTTTTTTTATAATAACACATGGAAATTAATGAGATTCTACATTAACTGAAACGGTGATGGGTTGGTTTTTAGTAGCATAACTGGTACTGGTACCAAAGTGAACGCATGAAGACTCAGAATGCTTAAGGCAAAACAACTGATCAGTCAGATTAAGCAGGCAGTCATTTATTTATCCAAGTAAGGAATGAATCAATGGGACATTGCAAGCAATTGTAGATTAACCCAGCCAGTGTTTCCCGGACCCTCTCAAAATTCAGAGAAGAAGGAACTATTGACGTACAACACGATCAGGACGTCCACAAAAAACAACAAAGCGCAATTTGACTATGCTGAAACATTTTATAACCAGAATGCGTAAGCATATAGCAAGGAACATAAGAGAATGGTGTAAAATAATTAAGAAAAATGTTTCTTCAAAAAGGACGATTTGATGCATAAAGGAATTGGGCTACAAATTTTACTCACACCCACTATGAAAAAGAAAGGTGTCCAGCGGTGAAAAAATGTTCTGAATGGGATGTAATGGATTGAAAAAAAGTTATATTTTCTGATGAGTGTCGATATTGTGCAATCAATGATGGTAAAGAAACTGTCATTCGTAAGTAACATGAAGGGTTATCTTCTGGATGCATTTCAGGAACTGTTAAATTTCCTTTTAATGCTGAAGGACTCGGAAGGCTTTGCCTAATTGATGGTAATGTTAATGTGAAGAAATATACTGAAATCATGGATGATCATCTAATTCTGACAATGCAGTTCTATTTTCCTGAAAATGATTATGTATACCACCAGGATGGACCACCAGCTCATAGAGCTAAATTTTCAAAGGAATGGCTGTGGCAGCACGATGTTGGTGTTCTGGAATGGCCAGTGAATTCTCCTTACCTTAGTGCTGGAGAACAATAAAAAAAGATAAGAAAGACACATCTAACATCTCTGAAGTCTCTAAAAGAAGCTTCATGAATGCTTGGGTGGATATCTGAGCAGAGGAGTGTAAAAAACTGGTTGATTCAATGCCACGTAGAATACAGGCAGTTCTAAAAAATAAAGGTGTTAGAAACTTATGGGTAACTTTTTTTGATATAAATTGCTAAACTTTTGTCTCCGTGAGACAATGATAAACTTTTGTCTCCGTGAGACAATGATAAACTTTTGTCTCCGTGAGACAATGATAAACATTAAAAAACAAACAAACTAACATGTTAATAGTGTTGTAAATAATGCATTGAGAAGTAATAATGTTATTTTTCATCAGTATAATGTCTACAAAATAATCATGTTTCTTTTTAACATGATAATGTTTTAAGGCTGGACATCTGTCTACAAAAAACATGATGCGAAAACTGACACCAAAAAGTGTTACGGAAACAGTTTTCCATTGTTGATGCACGTTTAACCATGGTTGGCGCCGGCTTGAAGCACACGCCAGAACTGAAATGACACGTAACCATTGTTGTCTGAGCAACAGTTTTTAGTAGCACATTTGCGCGTGCTCTAAACGTTAATGAGATGGTGCGCGTGGAGGACGATTATTGAAAGGGCAGAACGGTCTCTAAATCAAAAGAATTTTATTATTCGTACGGAGCTTATTTATTACGATAACTTGAAAACGAATTAACTTTTCCACGCACGGTTTTCACCAATCCATTACTATGAGACAGAGCACGAACAAGTACGAACGTGAGATAGCCAGAATAGGTACGTGCTCTAATGGTACCATTAAGGTACCCCCTTAACAATTTCCTATAACCAGATATGGCATGTAATATATCATACAAATCGTCACGACGTCTCATGAACGAATATATAAAAAAAATAGTGATAGCAGATATTGGTCTAGTGGCACGTGCACGTGTATTTCTCATGAATGAATATAACGCGTAAATAACGATAGTGTGAATTGTTTAGTAGCACGTGCCCTAATGATACCATATGGTACTGCTTGAACATTTAATGCTAAGATATGGCATGTAATATATCAAACAACTCGTAACAACGTGTTATGAGTGAATATAACGAGCAAATAATGATAGTGGGAATTAGTTTAGTAGGACGTGCCCTAATGGTACCACATGGTATTATATGGTAATGCCGGAACTTTTCAATGCTAAGATATGGCAAGTAATATATCAAACTACTCATAACAACGTGTCATGAATGAATATAACGGGTAATTAATGGTAGTCGGAATTGTTTAGTAGTGCATGTTTTAATCGTGCTTTATGTTAGAAAGATATTGCGTGTAATTTATCAACCAACTCCTTACGAGTTGTTAGACCTATTGTTATCCATAGCTTATTTGTATCAAGAGCATATTGCTGTTAGGCTTAATAGTATCTAAAACTAAATGTTGTGAGACATTTTGCTAATTAGTAGTAGTTAATCGCTTGCTTCAATAGTAGATGGTAACATAGAAACACTTTAGTAATTGAATATGAAAAAATAATATATGCTTACACATAATGCTTCAGCAATTGAGGCTCACTTCGTTTAACCTTATGTGGGAATGCCTACAAATTAAAAAAACTTTTTATTTGTTCAAATATATAAAGAATAACTAAACTCTCCATTTATCCTTTCAGTTCTTCAAGTTTTTTTGTTTAAATTCTCTCTATACATTTGTTTACTTAAATAGTAATTTACAATTTAGTTTTCATATTTATATATTTTTTTCTAAAGTGTTTTAAAATGTTGGTTAATTCTATATAACCATGTATGATGCTATAACACGAAAATGTGCTCCCTTTATCCGCTTTGGCGGTAAAATCATTCTTGCTTAAATCTTTACTACAGAGATATTATGGAATATATTAAAGTATGGCAATATATTAAACTATACTTCGCTCTCTTACCTAGCCATGTAATGACCTACTGTTTTGTTTTCAGCGTTTTGAATGAAGACTAATGAATCTTAGTGTATTGGAATAAACTCATTTCCATTACAATAAATATATTTTATATTTCACAATTTAATTCATAATTTATTATTTTGAAACATTTAGATCTTTTGTTGGTTTTTGAAGTCTTCAACTTATCTATAATTTACGCCCTGGTTACATAATTTCATGTACTTTGAAGTGCTTAATTTATTTCTACAAATTCCTTCCTCTCTATAGTTAAGAATAACTTTCCGGCTAAAGAGAGCGATACGGGTGATGCAATAATTTAAATTTTTCATCATACAAAATACGCTCTTTTTAAGATTTTAGATACTACAAACAGCTTGCACGTGCCGCGTTTGTTTTCCCGCATTCGATTGTGACCACAGACGCGAGTAGGAGAGGAACCTTCCGTATAGACAGTATGTTTACTCGACATATCGAGAGACTCGATACTCGTGGTTATATTTCATACTTCAGTTATTCTAAGCCCTTATTCAGTTTTACCGATGTGTACATGATTCTGTAGACCGGTCCACTGATAAATAAATAAAAGGTTTATATACTGTATAAAATATTTATTTATTTGTTGCATCTAAAAACATTATCATGATTCAATGTTTCGGATTGCAGATTCGAAACTAAGTCATCTTTTTTTCTGTATAATTTAAAGTTTGTGTTTAATAGAGATTAGAATTAATCTCATTGCTAAACTTTTGTCTTTGAGTTGTATGTATGTATGTTTGTCCAAGTGTTTCTCAAACTAGAAATCTAATTGCAATAATTCTTTTTCTTTTATTGGATTAAGTAGCTTTCAACTTAGGGAACAGTCCAAGTTTCATCAAAATCGGTTCCGTGGTTTTCAAGATATAGACTGATATAGCTAGGCGATAGTGAAAGTTTCATCAAAGTCGTTTTTTTAATACTCTGTTTAATATTGTATGCTTATAAAGAGTATTATTTCAAGTTTGGATTCAAACGTTTTTGTGCATCTTTGGATTTTATGGTCTATAACCATTAATGTTTGAACTTGTCTTATTTTAATCTTAAACAAATTTAAAAATAAAACCGTAAATTCAGTGTGAAATTTTATATTATACGAATTATCCTTCTTTTAAAAATAACATAAAATAATTTTAAAATAAATTAAAATAATCTTTGAAATAACAAATTTAGCGTAATTTTAAAGTAATATGCATTTAAGTTTGAAATGAATTTAGTCTCCTTATAATGGGGAAAAATTGTGTAATAATAAAACAAAATTAAAATGAAAATTAAAGTCACCAAGAAAGTAACAAAGTAAGATATATATCAAACAAATCGTAACGACGAGATAGAAGTGGTTATTCATTACTATTTTCGTCAGTCCATGAATATGGTGCATGGCACGAATCAATCACAAATATCTAAATCTGTTCAATAGCACGTGCACAAATGGTACTTTACGACCCCATCTCTCAATTTTCAATGGAGAGATATATTAAGTAATATATCAAACAAATCGTAATGACGAGATAGAAGCGGATATAAATTACTATTTTCGCTAATTGATAAATATGGTTCAGGAAATGAACCATTTTGAAAATGGCTGTAATCGAAACAATGGCACGTGCTCAAATGTACCCTTATGACACCTTCAACCATTTTCAATGATAAGATATACAACATAAGTTGTAGTATGTAATATATCAAACATATTAGGATGATGTCTCATGAATGAATATAACATAAAATTAATGATAGTCTAAATTGGTTCCAAGGAATCTGGTTTAGTGGAACCATTATGGTTCATTGGAACTTTCAATGCTAAAATATGGCATGTAATATATCAAACGACTTGGAATGATGTGTTCTAAATGAATACAAGGTAAAATTAATGAAAATACAAATTGGTTCAAAGGTATGTAGTTTAATGGTATCATTATGGTCCATTAGAAACTTATAATGTTAACATAGGGCGGTTAAAAATATAGTTCCTCGAATGGTTTATTTTAACCTTTCGGTACTTGGTTATGTCATTCCTTAATGGTATATTAAGAGCCCGAAGGTGCTTTATGCTATCCGTGTAGGGAAACGTGTCTGTCTGTCTGTCTGTAACTCTAACTCCTCCGAGGCTATGAAAGATTTTCAAAAGCAGTTTTCGTCAGTCGATGAATATGGTTCATGGCACGAACCAATCACAAATATATCCTAAATCGTTTCATTACCACGTGCACAAATGGTACATTTATTTTCTCACATAGTAATTTTCAATGGGAAGATATATTAAATAATATATCAAACAAATCGTAATGACGAGATAGAAGCGGATATAAATTGCTATTTTCGCCAATTGATAAATATGGTTCCGGGAATGAACCACCTTGAAAATGATCGTAATCGAAACAATAGCAGGTGCTCTAATGGTACCCTTATGACACCCTCAAAAATATTTAATGATAAGGTGGACATTCAGACATTGAAAAGGTGGTACCTGTCGCAGGGACTGAAATTCAATGAAGCTAAAACTACGATCATGTTGGTTAACAATCAGAATGTTAGTCCCTCGTTCACTTGTAAAATTTTAGGTTTAGAGTTAAACATGAAGTTATCATGTAAAGAAATCATTGAGTCTTTATTAATTGAACTTAATCGCCGTAACTGAAATTTTGAATTGTACTCGAGAATCATGTCCAAATCACAAGTTTCATGTCTATAACGTAATCCAAAATGTAAGTGTAGTTAAGTAATTTTATGGATATTTTGGGATCAAATTGTGCAGATTATGGATTTCATGGACCCTCCCTTTTCCCTCTCAATTATAAGAAAGGACCTGTTAAGCTCTATTACTGATTCATGTTTAAATCATTAACTCGTCTCATCATGTTAGATTAGTTAAAAAACCAGATTGTAACCTCTTGTATTTGTCCCATTGGGATGTAAAGTTATAAATAAATAAAATAAAAAAATAAGATATGGGATGTAATATATCAAAGAAAATGGGATGATGTATCATGAATGAATATAATGTAAAATTATTGATAGTATAAATTGGTTCAAAGGCACCTGCTTTAGTGGATTCATTGTGGTTCATTAAAATTTTCAATGCTAAAATATGGCATGTAATATATCAAACAATTTGGAATGATCTGTCATAAACGAATATGGTTTAATGAATGTGGTTTAATGGTATCATTATGGTCCATTAGAAACTTACAATGTTAACATAGAGCGGTTTAAAAATATGGTTCCGCGAATGGTTTAGTTTAACCTTTCGGTACTTGGTTACGTCAATACTTAATGGTTTTTATTATTGATCATTTTGTTGATTAATTTGTGTATATATGCAGGAGAGCATATATATATTAGGAGAGCATAATGGTCTTGCTCTCTGTATAAAATTAAGTATTTTATTTACCTTATTATTTAAAGGAGTTTTTGAGAAATAATGAGGTAAATTATTCCCTTGAGTTTCCTTTTCATATACTGTATACTAAATAATAACATATTTTGATTTTTGCAAATAGATAGATCTAAAAATTGTAGTTCTCCTTTTTCAAACTGATGACACTTGAAATCAAATTGGGAATTTGAAGATAAATAGGAGGTCAAAAAATTTGCATATTCTGAATTAATAATGACCAATGTATCTTCCACATAACGTAACCAATAAATAATGTTATGTGAGAGGGGAGAATTATTAATAAAGTCAGATTCCCAAGGTCTCAAAACTATGTGAGTTAGAATTGGGGAGAGAGGATTGGCCATGGGAAGACCATTATATTGCCTATAGATCTTATTGTTGAACATAAATTGGGAATTTTCCATGCATAAATTTATAATGTTTAAAATGTTCATTTTTACCACCTCAAAAATAAATTTATTTCTTAATTTGATGATATCTAAAACAGGAACCGAGTTGTTATTATACATGTCCTTAACGTCTAAAATATAAATGTGCCATGAAGGTTGTTGGGATAGTTCGTTATAGCAGTATTGTTAAGTTTATATTGTTAAGAGATTAAGTTTTATCGTATTAAGTTTTGTAGTGTCAAGAGATGGAGTTACTTAAGTAAGAGTTTAAGTCCCCCCCCCCATTGTTGTTAACAATAGAAGCATTATAAGTTGTGTTCTAATCACGGTCTATAGATATTCATGGTCATCGAGCTCCATTGTTAAAATGAAGTTAAAGTTTCTAGCTCCCGGTAGGGCGGGAACTCTATTGAAAAGTGGCGCTGCATATACAATCTGCCCAACTGCGCCGGCAACGCCACCCTATCGGCAGACAGAAACTTCATTTTCGTATTTGGTTTCAATGAAAATCTCTATCGCAGGTTGCGGTCGGGAATAGTGCGATCTATGCGGCACCTGGCGCGATCTTCTTTCCTTAGCTTCTCGAAACAGTGGAAAATGGCCGAAGCTCGATGACCATGAATATCTATAGACCTTGGTTCTAATGAAAGCAAGGAGCTCTTGGAAGGCCTTGTGTTATGTCAACAGGAATGTAACTCAATAGCATTCTTGTTTATAGTGTTTTGACTATTATTGAATTAATTAAATATTTTCCAGTTTTTCTGCTTATTGCAAGTATTTTTTAGTCACCATTTACATTGAAAGAGCGATCCACAACAAAGATTTCATTTTAATAGTGCTTAAAATACTTTTTACTTGATAAGAATTTTTTACTGTATAAATAAATGTAAAAAAACTGTTTCAAAAAATTAGATAAAAATTGGGCTAGTTTACGTGTAGCCGCCTCGTAAGTGCATGCAATAGGTCTGACCGGAAAATTTTCTTTGTGAACCTTGACTATTGTATAGAACTTATTCAAACCAGACATCCTGGGTTTCAACCTTTTTACTATGTCAGCATCAATTATGTTTTTTTTTATAAGATCTAGTCTTTTTAATGTTGCTTTAAATAAAATTTAGAATTATCTTTGGATCCGATCTTAAAAATATAAGGGTTATTCTTTATGCAAGCTTCTGTTTTATTTAAATAGTCCTCTTTGCTTTGTATGATCACCATCCGGCCCTTATCCGCGTTACTAATCATCAATTTATTTTCTTTAATGAAGTTTTTAAATTTTTGATGTGGTGTTATTAGTTTTATCCTTAAAATAAGGTTTCCCACTAATTAAAGCTTTTAAGCATGATCTTCGTACTTGCTCGTTGTTATTAACAATTTGTAGGGCTTGTTCTATATCCCTAAATTTATTTTCCAAGTTAATATTATCTTTCAACGCATATTTCAGGTCAACATTTAAGATTGATAAAAATTCACTTGGAATGGGAATGCCAGATAAATTGAAGACATTGGGAAATCTGTTACTCTCATCCCTCTCATTAATTGATTCATCTCTATTAATGCTACTTTCTGTTTTGTGGTTAAGATTTTCTTCCTCATAAGAGGGAACATGTGATTCGAATGATCAATTGACCATGTTCGGACTACGATGTAGTTGACCCTGATGAAGATATTGATGGCATATATGTTTGTCTACCCCGAGATTAGCCAATTTCTTACATATTTTGTGTTGTTTTATAATAAAATACTCTGCATTTTTTATTAATGATTAATTCAAGCAAATATGATTCACTAATTTGCTTCTTTAAGAGAGCAAGTAATTCCTTTAATTCTTTCTTTATAATTTTTAAATTTCTGAAATGATTTTTGATATTAATTTAATAATTTTTCTCTGAGTTTGAAAAATGACATTGTGTAAATCGTAATTTGAGGAAGCGTATTTTAACAAGGCGAATCTCGGGGTGACTGAAAATTTCAGACAGGTTTTTAAAAATCTTATATGACATAATATCTTAACTTTCTTATAGGATAATTGACAAAATGATTTGATGTCTTTATATTGCTTGGCATAGACTTCCCGAAAATATTTAAGAGGTATCATAATAACAATTTGAATTATGTAGGTTGGGTATAGATTAAATATAAATATATGGAAATCCTCCTAATTTATACTTTATTTATTAACCCAACCTAAATGGCACATAGATCTTTTGTCCTTTCTGAATCCCACCCCCGTAATTCCGACCCCAGTGCACCAATCAAAACCAAACTACAGTAAATACTGAAAGTGGACATGCCCATTGTCAAGGATTTTTAAGCGAAAAGAACAGAGCAAACGGGGGGTGAAATTGTATGAACAATTTTAATTAAATTCTCTTGGAATTTTATAAGTTGCTTGAAATTAAAGAGACTACAATTCAATAAATATAGTAATGTAAATCAATTTCAGTCCAACTCGTTGGCTGTGTCGTCTAACAGCTAGGTGGAATCTTGAATACTACTGGATTTAGTTCCTAGACTAGCAAAGTCGTCGACCTGGAGTGGGTGAGTATTGTTGATACGGGTAAGTTTTTGAGAAATGGCGTCCAAGCAATGAGAGGGAGTGGCCAGCGTCGTAGGCACCGCAAACTCGAAGGCGGCAACCTATCTAGGTAAGTCGACCATGGCGGGAGAACTGTTTGGAATAGATTCATGGATTAATTGAATGCCGAACACAAGTAAGTATTTATTTATTTATTTATTTACTTTTAATTTTTACAATTTACCTTACGGGGTCCATATGGCCGATAAGGCCGACAAGTAGGTCCCCGAAGGTAACCAAGATAAAACTAAGTTCAGAAAATATATAATAAAAATGGAGATAACAAACAGGGAAAAGAAGAAAAAAAAATATGATTTAAGTTCAAGGTAGATAATTAGACATTAAAAAAGTTCGAATTGCTTTCCTAAATACGACATACGGAAATAATGAACATATATTAGACCAGCATCTGACCCCGGAATATGAAACACATCTGCGCTCAAAGTTCTTCTTAGTTAAGGGCAGGCTGATCGCAGTCTTGTTGCGAGTAGTGTAATTATGAACATCTGAGTGTTTCCGTATGGAAATGGGAGATGATAGGATTAGCATTTGATTAATAGATTTGTATATAAAAGAACATATTTGAATGAAATAAATTTGGCTAATAGTCAAAATTCCTAGAGAAGAAAAAAAGTGTGAAACAGTATGAGGTTTAGGGAGTTTCAAAAGGGTACGGAGAAACCATTTCTGCAGTTTAAGGAGTCTAGTAAGATTATAAGAGGTAGTGGACCCCCAAAAATAATGCCAAAACATAAAGAACAATGAATCAAAGAATAGTAAAGGATTAATAGAATATGTTGTGGGAGGAATTGAAGTCTTGAAATCATCCCTTGATTTTTATTTAATTTAATGAGTAAGATGTCAACATGCTTATCCCAAGATAAATCGTGAGATAAAGTAAGGCCTAGATATTTAAATGAGTTAGTAGTGTTAAGGAGATGAAGACCATAGTAAACAGGAGGATTAATAGGAATGCTACGTTTGTTACGTTGATAGAAGAACATAAGTTTAGATTTATCGACGTTAACTGATAATGAGTTGGCGGAATTCCACAGTTTCAAATTGACTAGCAGGTGGTTAATTACAGAAATAAGATTCGTGATATTTAGGTCAGAGAATAGAAAGGTGACATCATCAGCATAAAGTATGGAAGGAATAGGAGAAAGAGCCGTAATTAAATCATTGATAAATAAATTGAAAAGAAGAGGAGAGAGAATAGAACCCTGAGGTAAACCTTGATTCCTGACTAAAGTTGTCGAAGTCTTATCGAAGAGAACCATGAAGTAACGACGGTCCGTTAACAATTCAGTCAACCAATTAAGGGGGAGGCCTCGAATATTGAAGAAAACAGATAGTTTGAAAAACCACAGAGGAAGTGGGATAGAGTCAAAGGCTTTAGAGTAATCTACAAAAATCGTAGCAATGTATTTGTTTGCAGACATTTCGGCTGATAAAAACTCTAAGAGGTCAAAGCAGGCTGTATCGACATTGCGATTCGGCATAAACCCATGTTGCGAAGAATTGATGAAATTGTTAATATAAATAAATTGAGAAAGGCGGGAATAGAAAAGTTTCTCAAAAATTTTCGCGAAAATCGGCAAGGTAGAAATAGGGCGATAGTTCGAGTAATCATTAGAGTCACCTTTTTTTTTTATTTAAGAAGTTAATATTCATTAATTAGAGTACTAAGTCCTAATCAATACTAACGGTACCAGAAGAGGATGGTCCCGAATCCAAGGGCGTCCGACTATGTCAGTGAATGGGACGATCACTTCGATTGCCTCCACTTTCCACGGGAGAATGAATGAAGGGTCTTGCTTCGAAGGGCGTATGGGTTCCGTATTCGACGTCATCGAGCGTGGGGTGAAGTTGGGCGACGAACCTAACACTCCTGTGTAAAGGCTTTCGGATGAGAGCTCTGAAGCGGACTCGGTAAGATCCGCTCGCTCCTCGATTATCCTCGTCTCTTCTTCGTCTTGGAAGGCTGGACCCGGCAATACAACGCATGTATCGTTGGGATTTGAAACACTCAATTATAATGTCATTAGTTTTATTAAAGTCTATCTTCGAATGTGTATTTAATGTATTAAACAGTTTCCTACTTTGTTGTCGTCCAGGTTTGGAGGGCTCCTGGCTAGGGCGGGCCTTTTGTGAATGATCCTCGATGCCTTGACGGGGTCTGCGAGCATTCAACGGGCGACGGGCGAACTACCTTTGGCTGCACTTCGGATAAGGCCTTCGGTCCTGGTCTCCTCGATCGGATTCATCACTTAGGTTTCCTCGGGATATGCCCCTTTCCTCGGCAGCGGACTCTTTAGTCGTAATGGTGGGAAATGCACAAGAAGAATAATTATGATTATTTATCTTACTGTCCTTTCGTTTCCAACTTGTTCTCCAACGGCTAGATCGAGGTCCGTGCTCTCCTCTGGACTTCGGAGCTGATGGATACTCCAGCGGATACCCTTATGATGATCTTAAGTCAGGATATCAGACGCACATGCTGTAAAAAGTCAAGCAGTCCTATTGGCGTGCGCTGCAGAAGTGTCTGACATCTAGTGGTGATGTGGAAATTAACAAGATGGCGCCTTTAACGGGTACAGATTCACTGAGTTTTTACAGCGAATGGTTGTATTCGTGAATATAGCTTCAAAATGAGGAGAATCAATAACACATACTGTTGTGTCTGGCGTTATAAGTCAACAGCAAATGTAGAAAACAGTATATATATGCACACATTTCCCAAGGATAAAACTTTGAACCTATTCCCTCAATTAACCTATTTTCTTCCTTACCTACATATTTGTAGATATCAGCTAGCGTAACATTGAATGCCATTCATTTTGAGTACTGGAAAATCAAAATTCTCAAGGCAGCACAAGCTTAGCAAGCTGTAAAATACCCGTTATCTCCGCCATTTCCAACAGATGTAACTCCATCTATAGGCGGCTGCGCACGCGAATAGGACTGCTTGACTTCTTTAAACGTCTCAAAACGAGGTTCGTTCGCCCATTAAAGGGTCGTCAGAAGACTGAAGGAAACGTGAAGTAATAGACAATATTCCTTGCAGCCCTCTCCTGACGACACACAGACGCTTCGATGACGTGTAGCGCCTCTTGAACGCAAGAGGACCCAGCCGAAACCATTCCAGGAGCAGAAAGAAACGTAGATGCTTTGCACATTTCTTCCATGCACTTGCAATAGATGGATCTCTACCTGTTGCTCTTTCCCATCGTGCTAACCATATCTTTTACGAGAAAGGCTATGGTGACGGCCAGGTCCTTTTTAAACGGTTCGCTGATGGAATCATCCACTAGGAACCGCGCGAACTGGTATGAGAATCTCGTCAAACCAAAATGATGTTTAGGCGGCCCCAAATGGTTTGGGCGAACGAACACTCTGAAAAAAAAAAAAAAACACGATTTATCGATTCAGGGGACCCACAGACTTGGCAACCTGCAGATCCAGCCACTCCCTACTGATGAAGGCGTTGGAGTGTGTAATAACCATGATGCAGTAACCGCCATTCATAATTAAAAACGGTTTTTTCAAAGGCGAGGTCATGGATGTTCTTAAGGATCGCTGTCCATGGATGTAGACGGATGATATCTGGCACTGTACCCTGATCCGACTGCAGGTAAAACCAGGAGAGGCACAATCCTCCCCAGTCCTGTGGATCCAATTGACGCAAACCAGGTAAAAAATTCTTAAGATCTTGTAAAAAGTCCGGGAAGCGAAGACAAATAGTCACTGGCAATGAGGATGGCACTCTTAGCCTATTCACACTGAAGTTCAGATGTAGGAATACAAAGGCCGCCCAGACGGGACATGGTACCAGAAATATCCGAATCAAAGCCACCCTCTTTCAAATGAGATAAATATCCGCTTTATTGGGTGACACCTTTTGTTACGTGCCAGTTGGCGTCAAGTACAGCCAAAGTGGAAGGAGTTGCTTAAGGCGCTTTGGCAAGATAAATACTAAGAATTAAATGACTTTCCCAACCCAGAAAAATTGACTTTAATACAAAATAAATTACTGAATCCCAAACAAGAAATTAACGTACCAATAATTGACCACACAAGTCCCTTAAAGCAAATTACAAAGCCCAAAAGATTAAATTTATTAATCTTTAAACCGATACTGCGGAAAAGTTAAAATTAAGACAAATTCCAAACAAAATGTCTGGTTTATTACACCAAAGAAAATAAGAAAAAATAAAAAAGGTACAAATAATTCTTAGCATACAAGACGAAAACAGAGACAAGAGATACTGATAATCACAAAATGTTTGGAAAATAAAAAAAAATAAAAAAAAAAATCCAGTTCGACAATCATTACGGGGACAACAAGCGACGGGAAAAGCACGACGATGGCTACGTGTGGGCGAGACGAACTACACGAAGCACGATGACGACACTAACACAAGCAGAAACGGCAAACGACGAAAGCGAAAAGACGAAATACTAGAAGGCTGGAAGACATCCAAAAAATATATATCCGGCCGAGGTACCTGCAAAAGATCAAAAGAACAGTAGAAAGGAGAAGGCAAGCCAACCCAGGGAAGGGGAAGAACTAAAAGTAAACTAATAATAAAAGGAGAAAAGACGAGAGGGTTAAATGGTTAGTAAAAGGAAAGGAAAATGGGAAAGCTTACCCAACACCTAACCTGAGCAGCGTACCCCGGGGCGGGAAGGCGTAGGCACATCGGCGGTCGCACGAGAAAAGCATGGCAGCGATGAAAACAGCTAATACTACGACGGAGCAACACGAGAAACACCAGGAACCGGGAACACAGTTCCACGACGACGGGCTATTCAAATACAAAAAAAGGCTCGGGGTCGCTACAAGTTCACTGGGTTCCACACCAAACGTTGACGTCGGCAGCTGAAAATACACTTGAACAATAGGAAATTACAAAATAGGTAACTAAAACATGATTTGGACTAAGCTCCACGAAGTCCAAGCTCAAAGACGTTGTCCATGACTGACAGTTTAAAACATAACATAAAATGGACTGCCTCTTCCATTTTTAAAGTCCAAACAAATTTCGTGAATGAAAATACAACAGCGCTGGGTCAGCAGACGAGCTTGTCTCAGACGACCAGACCAACCGCCGAATTTAGACTGAATTCCAAAAAACTCCAAGACCAAGGAAAAAAGTAAGAAACTCGTGACCAAAACCTCGAGGCACGAGAAACGAGCAGAAGATCGCGGGGAAAGAACACTATAACAAACGAAAAGGAAGAAAGCATTGTTAAACAGAAAATTATACAGAAAATAAGACGACTTAAATGAAAACTTAAAAACGATCAAAGAACGATCATTTTTAGACTGAGAAGCGGCCATCTACCAATAAAAAGTTTTTTATATAAAATAAAAATTTATCCCACCGATAAATGCTCTTGTGGTGCTCCGGAAACGGTGAAACATGTAATTTTAGAATGCCCCAATTACCATCAACAGAGGGCGCAAATGTTCAATCACCTGGCTCAAACCCACACTACACCGTCTTTGACAAATATCCTCCTGTGTACCCCGGGGAAAAAGCAAGTGAAGAAGAATATCATTCATGCATTAATGGATTTTATTAGTGACTCGAATCTAACACTGAAAATTCTCGGCCCCTTAAAACAAAATTGATTAACCAACTAACTAATTAATTATCTACCAGTAAATGTATAAGTGAAAGCAGCTTGTCCCCCTTTCCATTGGGAGATGCGAGCTGAAAACTGAACTGAACTGAACTGAAAACTTAAAAAAATAATAAAAACAACCTAACAATACACGTTAAAAAAGATCCTAGAGCAAAACGATTAAAAAATTAAAAATAATAATACAAAAACCAAAAAGTTTTTTTTTCCTTTTTTGCCAAAAAAAGGCCCGTTACACTTTGTATCCCCACACACAGTCCACAATTGATTTGCGAATTTTTTGTAAGTCTTTATACGCAGGCAGAGTGAATAAGCATTTAGATGACAATAGAGGAAGTATATGAGTCTTAATAAAGCGCGCCTTGACAAACATGGAGGTGGTGAATCGAAAATTTTTATCAAGGCGGTTTAAACATTTCTCTATCGCCTATTGCTAGTGACTGGAGTCCATAAACGACAGAAAGGAAAAAACATATCCCAGTACCGTAATCTGGCTACACCATGATATTGGGAAGGCACTCAGCAAATCTGTTGACCACTTCCCAATCGCAATGCCCTTCGACTTAAGGAGATTGATGGTACTCCCTGTTGATTTACTAAAACAGTCAAAAGACACTTTGTAGACCTTCAGGGAATATGCATCCGAAGCAAATAAAAGGAATATGTCATCGGCGTACGCCAACGTTTTGATGTTGATTGATGCAACTGGAAGCTCATATCCTCTTATGCCCATGTGGCGGTTAAGATGTTGCAGCAATGGCTCAAGATAAAAGACGTATAGGAGAGCAGACAATGGACACCCCTACCTAACGCCTTTCAACAAGGAAAAGATGGCAGAAATGAGCCCATTGATCGCCACGCACGATGTAGCCGAAGAATATAGTGCTGAGATACAAGCAGCAAAGGACCGATGACGAAGTCGGCGAAACACCTTGAATAAAAATTGGTGATTCACCTTATCAAAGGCCTTTTCCTGGTCCAAACTGAGGATGGCTAGAGTTCGTTGGCGGGCACGAGCATCCTCCATAATACAATTGATGGTCAGTAAATTATCTGTCATCCTGCGTGATGGAATCGAGCAGGATTGCCCCGGATCATAGAACTCGTCAACATGTAACTTGAGGCGGTGTTGAAACACTCCAGTGAAGACCTTATAATCTGTATTGAGCAAGGTTATTGGTCTCCACTGAGTTACGAGTTCTGGAACCGGGCCTTTGGGAAGCAGAATGATCTTCCCGATAGAAAATTCAGGTACGATAGAGGAGGGATCTTTCAGGATGGAATTGAAGACCCGCACCAGGAAAGATCCTAAGTATTTCCATGTGGCTGAGTAGAAGGAGTATGGAATGCCATTCATATCTGGGCTCGATGAATGACGATTCCCAGCCGACAGAAGCCTTAAAACTTCGTCTTCGGTAAAAGGATGAGAGATGAAGCCATCCACTTCCTCAGCAAAAGGTTTTAATGCGTCTACCCACTGCTCCGTTGCTGGCGACGGATCAACCGGATTAATAAAAAACAAGGCCGAAGGAATGTCGGAATCAGCCTTCACCTCACCACTTTCCACAATTAATCGTCGACATTTTTTTTTTACCCGCTCGCCGTTTCTCCTGAGAAAACTGCCGATGCCATACTACGAATGTCGGACGCCGACGTGATTTTTGCTCGGAGCGCAGCACCAGCAGCTTTCCGTACCATCATCAGCGCAATAATTTCGCTCTTAATCTGGCGAATATCCTCATAGAAGTCTTCAATCCGGGTTGAGTTCCGAAGAAGTACCAAAATGTTCTGCAATGTGAGGAGATAACGACGTCTACGTCTAGCAGCATCTATGCCGATCCTTTGGAAGAATCGCCGGATCTTAT
>JAHWFO010080700.1:32707-49190 GCA_023313115.1 Rhysida immarginata | reverse complement strand
TTACAGGGGAAAAGGAGTTTATAAAAAAAACTGTCCATCCGGGTAGGTAAGATTGTAGCCTTATTACGAGGGAGCCAACTTGATCTCTTGCAACAACAGGATGTCAGGCCTGTACAGGGCAATAAACGTTAAAATCACCGACTGCTTGAACAACGAACCAAGGGAACGAACATTCAGAGAAATGATTTTCAGGCTGAGGAGTTAGATTGCTATCGTTGACTCGTATCCAAAAGTGACGAAGTTCTCGAGGATGTAGAATGAGTCTTTGCAGTCCTTCAGATAGGTGAACGAGCTCGAAGCGACGATTCATGCTACTGACTCGAGCTACTGTCTCTCCCAGATGATGAGGACCTTGTCTCGTCCCTTCTGCTGCTTCTGCGAGGCTTCTGTTTTCGTGGGCTGGTGGTCGATGGCTGCCCACTTTTTGTCGTAGACAACGTGGACAAACTGGACCTGGAGCCGAAGATGACTATCCCCCATGGGTAGGTGGACCCACTGCCTCTACTGGTTGTGACGACGGAAAGGATGGAGGAGGCCTTCTCCGTCGAGCTGCCGTCTCCCTGCATGACGATATCCATAGATGGCTGCAGAGATTTCGGGCACTCCTCGACGATTGGTGGAGGTGGAGGCGGGGGCAACATCGCAAGTGGTTCGCCCGAAGGAAGAGGAGAGGGCGATGCTGTACGACCCCAAGCTGGACGGGATGGAGATGATGGCGTATGCAGAGCCCTTGGCTCCTCCTGAACCTACGATGTCATCTTCGGCGACTGCTGAGGCGATGGAGAAGATGCTGCTGGCATGCTCCAAGGTTTCGCTGGGCAACGATGATATCTGCTGACACTCTTGGAGCACGAGTCGCATTTCTTCAGGAGGGGACAATCCCTCCTGACGTGTGATAGTTTTTTGCAATACCAGCAGCATTGCCCCTGACCCTTGTAAAACATGGAAACCCGGTCCCAATGAATTACAAGTGAGTCAGGAATGTCCCTCTCTAAACACATATCAAAAACTAGATCTCCAGTCTGGAGACGGAGCATATCCGGCTGCTCAGGATGAGAGATCCTACGCACTTCGCCGAACCCCGACATATAGTTTTTGATATATGCAGTCGAGATTAACGGTGACACACCCTTGACTGTGATGTTCAGGTATCCAGGATCTGCATGATAAAAGCGGACGGTGGTGTTGCCCACTTTGATCTTATCCACGTCTACGACGCGATCAGCGATTGCTGCTTTCTTGCAGAGCAAACGCCATTCTGAACTTGAAAGCCTCTGTAGTACTTGAAACGCGGATTCCTCCGATGCTAACACCGGAGGAATACCCGTCACAGCATAAACTTGTTTCATTAATTCGCTGACGGAAAAATTCCCGTCAGCAACAAGCATAACCATTCTTTCCATGGTTATTACCACTTGAAATTTAAAAGTTAAAGGGGGAGGGGGAAGACGAAACCTCCCCCGGGTAACCCCGGGGGGGGGGGGGGAGAACCGAACCTCGAACTACCACCAAGTAGAACGCTTTTCTTTAAGCAAAGTTTTTTAACTTCTTTTTTTTTCTTAACTTAGAAGAAAAACGTCCCAATGATCAACAAATTACAATAGTCGTCTCTGGCAGTGGGGACCTGACCTCTTCTTGGCACCTATTCATCGGGTGGCCATCGCTTACTGTCTTCTTTCCATGGCTCGTGCTCTTCCTTTTATTCGCTCTTGGAGGATTCTGTGCCGATTCTGCGCGGGTCCATTCCAATCAGGGGTGAGAGCTTCTCTCCTTCTTCGCTTTCTCCATGTTAAATCCTCGGAATCGCAATTCTCAGCGAATCTTCCCTTCCGAGGATTTGACACCCATAGTAATGTACATTCCGAATTTCAATCTTCTACCTCAAAAATGTAGAAATTATGAAGGGGATGGACGTACATTATAAAACCAATAAGTAGCTCCTTAATGATACAGATTATGAGCACTTGAGCAATCGTACGTTGACAAAGCGATTTCACGTGCGCGTGCCAAAATCAATAATGCTTAAAAGATGAACAAAAAATAACACTATTTTTGACAAATCGATTGTTATATGATGGCATTATCTTGGTAAACTTTACAGTCACTATTTTAGTACGTGAATTCGACTTGAAGGAGTCCACGAAAAGTTCTGAAAAGTTGATACGGTCGAGTTAAGACCTTGATGGTTATATTTCTGAAAACAGAATTTGAAAAAGTTAATCAGTTTTCAATTTATTGTGCAAACTGCAGACGACCGGCCGGTCGGACGGACGGATAAACGTACAGATCGAGCGTGCATTCTTATTAGGTAGCTTTTTGCTAAAGCTCCTAATAAATGTTCACAATGACGCCCTCTTTCGCGAATACAAAAGCGTGTTCATTTTATCAGATTTCGTGAGACTGCGAAGCATGGTATATTGATGTTAAAAATGGCTGTTGTGATGTTCGTTTTCAGCTCAGCAATCGTGTGTGGACTATTCACATAAACCACATTTTTCTGATAACCCATAGGAAGAAATGGGGGGTGATAAATCTGGCGAGCGAGGGGGCCACAATCCCCGGAAATGACGCGTTGAAGGATAACTTATAAAAAAAATCACCTAAAATTTGTCTGGTAAGACGAATACGCTTTTGTATTCGTGAAAAAGGACGTCATTTCCAACATGTATTCGCAACATGTATTTGCGAAAAAATACCCCGATCAATTATACGATTTTATTATATTGTAAAGGTTATAGATAATGGGTTAAGCTTCTACTTGATTAATACTGATATCTTCAAGGCGTTCAACACCATAGACAGACAACTCTTGATCGAAAAAGCTAAAGACTATGGAGTAGATCAGTGGACGCTTTATCTGATGTAAGATTACAGTATTTCGAAAATAGAGTTAACTCTCTCGAAGTATCGAACAAATATATCGAATTTCCATCAACAAGAGGCCTGCTCCAGAGTGCACCTTCGCTTACCGTACTTTTTTGTTGCGGTTACGACCGAGATCTACAAATTGCCGTTAAATTACAAGATTAGATCTTATGTTGACATCTTCTTATTAAGGCTTTTGCCAGCACAGATCATGCATTAGACCGACGACAAATTCAAGAAGATATTTCAACTTTAAACACGTGGTACACTGAACATGGTCTAAAGTTTAAGCAATCGAAAACATAGATTATTACGATTGATAAGAAAAAGCAGACATGTAAAATTCTTGGTATCACGTTTGACAACCGACTATCGTTTAAAAAAACCGTTGAACTGATGATAAATGATTCAAATCATATGAGATTCTTGTTTAAAGGGCCAAAGACATAATTATAAATATAGTTATAGATATAATAATCAGAAAGAATGTAACATATAAAAAAGAAAACAACCAGTTTTTATGGAAAATAGTTACAATTTTTTAAAGAAAGAGGCAACAAATAAGCGAAATGGGGGCCCCCTCCATTTAAAAACGTTAGCTGCGCGTGATGTCATCGTTGCCAAGCCGAGGACGACGATATTAATAAGCCCTGTAAATCTTGTCGGGCCTGTGCATAGTGGGCCAGAATGGCCTAAAACGTGGCCAAAACATGATTTTTCAAAAATGATAATCGAGTGTTTAATTTTTTTTTACATTAATAAATATTCCATTGCTAGTGTGTGTGTTTTGTTTGAAACCGACCCCTTGCAAAGCTAGAGAAGTGCGAGCCTTTAAATAAGCAGAGTCAAAGTTCAGATGGCTTATGTTCCAAACTTTCATCACATCCAGTTCGAATAAGAAACAGAGTCACTACCTTCCTTAACGTCTTTGATTTCCATATGTAAGTATTATTTAAACAGTTAAAGTTTTTTTTTATCGGTAATTTCTTGAGACAGCTTATATTTCAATAACGTCCTCAAAATGATACGTTGGCGAATTTTTTTTAATTGTTCTCTTGAAGTTTTAAAAAGTGCCCGACATAGCGCGGCACTAATATTTCGTTTTTTGAATAGTTTATTTCCATATTAATTATTACAAAAAATTGGCTGCTCATATTTGCTCCTTTTACTACAACGTGAAGGTTGTCTACTAATTAAAGGAACACTGTAAACAGTAATCCACATGATAATTTTTATTGACTCAGGTGTACATTTCGGAAACCAAATTTCCTTCATCTTTGACTCACTGTTCAGTGTTCCTTTAATTAGTATACTGGTGTCCACAGTTTCTGGCTTTTATTGTTTAAAAATTGAAGGTTGTCGTTCAAAAAATTGGTCTAACAATTGCACGTAAGTGCCCATAAAACATGCTCGTTTACAGTCTTTACTAAAATTATATATTATAAAAGAATATATTTAAATATACATTACCTCATTCGTCATCTTGCTCGTTCGAAGTTCAAAAATAGACGGAAGATTCGAATTTTGTAGGTTGGGTATAGATTAAATAGAAATATATGGAAATCCTCATAATTTAAAGTTTATTTATTAGCCCAACATAAAAATTAATTGAACAACAGAAAAGAAATATGAAATTGTAAAAGCATCTACCATGAAGGACAACAGCCCGCCAACCCCGTAACCTAAATGTAAGAATACAAATGGAACAATCCAATTTCAAGAATTATTTTAAAATTTCAGCAAAAATATTTCTAATTGATAATGTTAGGTCTAAAAACCCGTCATTTTCATTTTAGATCAATAAACTGTGCTAATAAAAAACACGTATTAAATACCAATTTAAAAAACATGATATTAATGAATGATTTGAAAACTCTATATTTTAAAGTCTAAAGTCCGTGGCCTGAAGATTGCATTGAATAAAATTGAAATACATACAATTTAAAAGCTGAGTGATGTTTTTCATGATGAACGTCTTCCAAGATGAAAGTTTTCCATGATGAAATTGCTATGGATAACGCTTGAGAACGTTCATAGAGGACACCGCTCAGAATATAGATAGAAAATCCACGAAGACAAAATGAAAATATAGGCGGCACTGCCGACATTGACGGAGGTTTCTTTACACGAAAATGATGTAGGTAGAAATTTCTTTAACGCCCGTGCTTCGGAGGGCACGTAAAGCCGTCGGTCCCGGCTGCTGCGACCATCTTACAGCAGTCGTTAAGATCATCATCACCCCCAGAAATGGGGGTTGTGCGTAGGGCCGACCCCCCTGCCACAAAAAATAAATTAAGGTCTAGAAACAAGCAGTCACTTGCTTGGGGCTAAAGGGCTGTAAAGCCTATAAAGGCCAATGATGATGATGATGATAAGCCAATTAAATTAAAACAGTTAAACTTAACGTTTTCGAGCAGATCAGCTCCTCATCTTCAGAATAAATGAAAGAAGAAGATACTGACTTGAAATAACAAATAAAAACTAATGAATAAAAGAGTAAAAAAGGGGAAATCAAGGGATATGACATCACTCACAGAGTGCACCAATCACTGTGGACGTCGTAAGACGCTTTGGCCAAATTAAAATCGGATTTTTTTAATAAAGAGGGCCTCCTTTATTATGCGTTTATTCCAATTTTGTTCTCTTACCAAATTTTTTTACACCTTTCAAATTTATCTTATGTCCCGTAGTATGACAATGTCTGGCCAAAGCGTAGTCACATTGATTAAGCCTAATCGCTCTCTCATGTTCCTGTAATCTAAAGCAAAGAGAACGACTAGATTGACCAGTATAATTGACATCACAGTCTGAACATGGTATATTTGATAAATAACATCATTTTGATTTATTAAGTTGTGAAAAACCAAATCATTATTATATAATTCTTGGACATTACATTGATCGACATCAATATTATTTTGTTCCTCACTATCATCTCGTAAATGGATATTAACCAATTTCTTTCTAAGAGTATTATTTATTTTAGGAACTATTTGAATATTTTGTCCCTGAAAATATTTTTTAATTGCAGAAAATTTTGAGTTATAGGCCATAGAAATCCTTTTTCTCTGTTCTATAGAATTAAGAATGTTGGTTCGTCCCTTTCATATTCGCACTGTTTATTGAAAAACTATAAATGATATTAAATCATCTATTTAACCATTTTTTTAATTACAGACTCTTCGTGTCATCTGCAAATAAATTCCTTTAATCGAAACATTTTAAGCTCGAAAATGAAAACTATTTGAGACATAATTCCAAAATTTTTGAATTGCTTTTGAAAACCATAAAACAGGTTCCAATAATTCCGATAATCTACGAATTTTATACCTTCGCCGGCCAGGTAGTCGAGAGGGCTAGGGCGTAGGCTTTCTAGTTCTCGAGTCCACCTGGTTGTGGGTTCGAATCCCGCCGTGGGCATGGATGTTTGTGTTTCTCCCGGCCTGCGTACAGATATAACTTGTGTAAAAGGCGCAAAATGACCTTAGTAGTCGACGCCAAAAATTCTAATAAACCAACCTTATACCTTCATTCATGTCATGTAGTTACTTGTTGTTTGATATGTTACATGCTCTAAAAAGATAAAAACAAGCTCCATTGAATAAATTGAGGGCGTCTATCGAACAACAGATGAAGACGCAATGAAAGTCAAAACTTCAACGCCGTTTTCAAAATTGTGTGATAACGCCGGAAGATTTGTCAAGCACATCCAGCGAAGACAGTGAAATTCGAACTTGCAATATGTCACTTTATGTAATCAGTTTAACAATTTTTTTTTCAAATATGCATTTAAAAATTTAATTAAAATGATCAATAGTACTCATTGATGCATTTTTATTTACTCAATGCAATGTAGGCAGTAAAAAATTTAACTTAAATAATTATAATCGGCACAATATACTGAAACACTGTATTATAGTGCTTATATTAAAAAACAACAACATATACTGGCAATTTTCAACCTGTATAGGTGATTTAAAAAATTATGCTATAAAGTTTTGGCCAAGTTTTAAGTCAATCTGGCCTATTGTACTGTGGCTTATGAATCGCGCCACGGCCTGTAAATCTCGTCGGCCTCGGATAGAAAAGTTTGTTTAAGTGAATTTTGCCACGAGATCGCAACAATGGATGTCATATCAACACAACGCCACCTAAAAAACATTGGTGGAAATACGATTAACAATTCCCTACTAAAGTGATGTAACTATCGAGGCCTACGAGATAACAAGGCCTGGAAGCGAAAAAGTCACCTGATCATCGGGGTGCTAGCAAGAATCCAACCATCATTATCTCCATCTTGGATATTAACAATCGATGTTTTTCCTTTTCTTGGAAACAATGAAGGTTGGATTGTAGCTAGCACCCCGTTGGTCATGTGACTTTTTTGCTTCCAGGCCTTGTTATTATGTCGGCCTCGGTAACTATCGAGGCCAACCAGTGACAGGCCAGGGCACTCAAAAACCACATGATCATCGGGCAACAATCCATCTTTCATTGTTTCCAACAAACGAAAAAATACTGAAGATGGAGGCAATGAAAGATGAATTGTTGGCCGGACCCCGATGATCCTGTGACTTTTGAGTGCCCTGGCCTGTCTCTCGTTGGCCTCGGTAACTATGTAATGAGGTTTCAGCGCCCAGGCCTTGTCGTTTGATGGTGTTGATTATGTGCGCCTGTTGATGACAGAGGTTGCCGAGGCAAATTATATATATTGTTGTTGTCGTAAAAATTGTAGTATTAACTGGTTTATTTATCCAGTTTGTTTAAATTGTAAATTATTCTTCAGTATTTGTTTCCCCCTATCTTCTTATCCAAATAAAGCGTTGTTAATAGTTGTCATCCGCTGTAAGATTGATTCCGTTCCTGGAGCTATTGCATGAAAGGAGTATTATGATAATTACGAACAAAGGTGACGCTTTTGCGGGAGTTTTTGACAAAATTCAAAATGAATTTATATTACCGGAAGTGGGCTTTAAATTATGATTTCTTTATTAAAAAAGAAAGTAAAATAATAATAAAACTGATATTTAGTATCAGGAAAGTATTCAAAACTATATGAAATCAACTTCCTATTTGGTGTCATTTGCCCTTTAAATGCCTTAGAAAGACCTTGAACTGTAATGAATTCATTAAAACCATCAAGTCACACTTGGCACCAAAGATTGAATATGGTATGGTCCTGCATCTAAGGTCTTAATTACGATAATAGACTGCTTATAATAATGGTTACGAACGTTGTTCAAGAATTTTTGCCTTTTGGTCCGTAACTTTTTTATTTGTTAACCCTATTTCAAAACTCTTTTTGTACCTGATACTTACATTTGTCCAGTATGTAATAGCATCTTTCATCTCGTCGTCAAAACGCAACTTATGTCCATTAAGGTGGTCTTTCTTCTTTGGGAAGTGGTGAAAGTCGCAAGGTGCAAATCATTCATTTTTGAACTGCAGTTTTTCATCTTTGAACTGTAGGCTCTGCAAGGCCTCTGGTGATCATGTGCGGGCGGGCATTATCGTGCTGCAGAAGAGGTTCCAAAGCTGCCATTCAATCCTGGTGTCGACAACAACCGCGGAATTCCTCTCCGACGGGTTCACCCGACTAGTCACGCGTTGGCGCAATGCATGGAAAGGGATGGGGACTATGTCGAAAAGTAAATATTGCATTACATAGAGGACAAATGTAAGTATCAGATACAAAAAGAATTTTGAAAATCGGTTAACAAATAAAAATGTTACGGATCAGGAGGCAAAAATTCTTTAACAACTTTCGTACATTACTATCAGATCACTGCATATCAAATGTCGAATTGCAGAGGTCATCTTTAATGACCCTCTAGAAAGGACACCTTCACAAGTGCTATTCGAAATAACCCCCATTGCAATCCAAACATTGTTGTTAACGATTTGGCAGCTTCTCGAGTCCTCGCCGATAGAATCCATGGTCACGGGACTCAATAAACTCCCGGAATGCGTTTTCGACGTCTGCTTGGGTTAGGAATGTTTTCCTCCGGAGAAAATTGTCTAGGCTCTGGAAAAGATGATAGTCGGTAGGGGAGAGGTCCGGAGAGTACGGGAGGTGTGGAAGCCCCTCGTAGCCAAAAGCTTGTAGCCTTTGTGGAAGGACGCCTTTGCGATGCACAAGTGCAGGTTGTTGCTGACAGAGATTTGTGTGCATACGATGCAGTTCACGACAGTAGGTTGCAGCGGTGATCGTCTCCCCCTGCTGCAGGAAGCTGTAATGCACTACACAACGGATGTTCCACCAAACGGTAACCATGAGCTTCCTGAGGTTCAACGGGGGTTTAGGGAACTGTCGTGGGGGTTCATCAGCATCCAGCCACTGTGCTGACCGTTTCCTATTGTCGTATAGGAGCCACTTCTCGTCGCAGGTGACAATACGATCAAGAATCCCTGATTCTTCATGGCGCAAAAGCAATTCCGTACATACCTCCAACCGACGCTCTTTTTGGTTTTCCGTAAGTTCATTTGGGACCCATTTGTCTTGCTTTTTCACCTTGCCGGTGGTAATAAGATGTCTACTGACAGTCGACGCTGATAAAGCATGATCCCCTGCAAGGTCCCGAACAGTTTTTGACGGGTCCTCTTCCACAGATCGCTTCAGATCAGCATCATTCAACACGTTGGGCGATTTGCCGCGTGGCACATTTGCCAGGTCCGTCACTCCCGCCCGGAATTTTCGGAACCAACGTTCGACAGTGCTTTCGTTTATGGTGCCTACACCGAATACCTTATTGATGTTTCGAGAGGCGTTAGATAGCATGTGATTCAACCTGAACTCGTAATGCATTATCACACGTAATTCGTATGAAGTCATGGCTGTCTTCGCTTGGGTTCAAACGCTATTAAATATCATCGCAGACATGCAAATTTCAGGCAGCTGGTCGCTGATAGGTTTATTTCTGAGAATGTACCACTTTGTTACGGACACTTGCTACTAAACGTGTAAACCGTGCTGTAGCGCGGAACCCATCTCGAAATCTGACATTTGATATACAACGACCTGATATAAAATTTGGGCCAAATTGTACCAGTGGGGTTGAAGTTTTAGAGGTGACAGTCACTTTGTGTAGAACTATGGCAATATATTTCATGTGATATATCATTCGGTTGGAAATGATGAGAAACGAAAAAGATAGAGCTTTTTTACATTTTCTATATACTACGTCCGAGACAATCAATTTTTTGATTAAAATATCAGGGGGTTAAAAAATGCAGATATACGAGCAAAAATGGATGACCTCAGGACTTCCGCTTCTTTACCATATCCTACTCGGGGGGGGGGGGATAATTTCTTGTTTATTCTCAAGTGGAGTAATTTATTAATACTTGTTGAGACCGGAAAGTTCGGTGATTGACTAGGATAAACAAACAGGGACAGGTATTTCAGAGATGATACTTTACTGTCTTTCAAAGTAATTCTCCATGTCCTTAATACACTTTTCACATCGTTCGTACAACTGTTGCATGGGTTTGAAAAATTTTCTTTAGGTACTACTTGATGTTTCTTTATCACAGCCATTTGAATATCCGGAACAAGAATCTATGTGTTCTCTCATTGTTGATTTCAAACGAGGAAACAGGAAGAAGTGGATATTGTGCGGGGTATTGCTGGTGGTCGGCCTTCCACGTCGTGGTTCATTTTCGAGGGTTTCTAGTCCTTCACGGAAACGCTTAAACTTTTCGAGTCACAGTCTCTTCACGGTACACTGTCTTTACCATATACTGCCTTTAACATTTCGTGCATTTCCTTTGCGGTTTTATCCAATTTAAAACAGAACTTCATATTGACTCTCTGCTCCATTATCAGTGATATATGCATTGCACTCTAAACACTGCCGCATAAACGTACGCCTGTCAACATTGGTGAAGGCACTTTTACATATGTTAGGTGAGATACTGAGAAGAACGCCTTGCGCATGTCGCCACGAGTCGGACATTTCCCATTATTACATTAACGGGTGAGTCACCGAATTTTCATTTTCTAGAATGTGCACGGATTAATGAATATACATACGTTTGCATTACATTTTCTAGTTTATTGCGGTAAACGTCTTCTATTCAGACATCCACGGAGAAGAAGTCACAGAGTTATGTTGAGATTGTGTGGCGATCGCATTAAAGGGCCTCAAAAAGAATCTGGGTATCTATACGACATCAAACGGAGCCCAAAATGTTCAGGTAGGAAACCCAGAACTAGGTTTGCCGTATGAATACGAGGCTCCATCTTGATGAGACATTGTGTCTCATTATTAGTCGTGCTTCAAAGCGGAGAACATCTGAAGGAGAATATTTCTGATGCCTACTATAATAGACCAGAAAATGTAATGCAATTGCGGCTGGCCATCGTGTCGTTTTTCTTAGACAAAAGAACAGTGCCGTAAAGTGGTCTCAAAGAAGTTAAATGCTTCTAATATGAACATTTTGAATTTTTCCTACATATTGGAATTATGTATGTTCCAGTCATTATTCTAATACTGTTTATTAATAGTTGGGATATTAAAAATTTTATAAGCAAGTTTCAGTTTATCACATTTCATAGGCTACTCTGTGCTATTGTAAAAGGATTCACAGGACTGTCGAAAGATATTCGTTAGGTATTCCTGTCATTTAATATTTTAAGATAAAATAGTCCCCACTTTAAGGGTTGAAATTAGGTGAGCGGAAATAGCCAATTAATATCTCCTTGCAAATAAAGCTGACGTGTCCGAGCATTATTCGAACAAATGAGGTTAAGCATCAATAAACATACAAAGAACTGAAAAAGAACTGAAACAGATGTTCAATGCAAGAATGAAGGACGTTCGAGAAAAGGAAGAACCAGAACCAGGACGAGATCAGCTAAAAGGTTCGTTAAAAAGAAAATGTTAATTGATATCTTATGGCAAGATCATCCTGTATGGCTTTTGAATTTTATAATTAAGATGATGAACTAAGGAATTATTTATAACAGCATATTAAATTGTGTACGTTTATTACTTTAGAGTTCTTCTCCGTTAGACACTGATATCCTTAAGATGAAAGAAACTGCTTCGAAGGATTTATCATCATTTTTTTAATGGTGGTTTTTTTTATTGAAATCTGATTTTTTTTAGACAATTATATATTATTTAATACACTCTTAGATGACGAGAACAGCATTATTTGATTTCACATCAAAAGTTTTTCCATTAAAAGCAACCTCTTTCGTTCTCTTATCAAGGAATTTTCAGACACTCGGTTTGTTTTTTGTGGGTGAGTGGAGGGGGAGATTAGACAGACTATTATTAACTTCCCCCGCCCCGTATTTTTTAAGGGAGGAGAAAATTCTAAAACATCGGGTTTAAATTTATTTTTTGGAACTGATTCAACTAAAAAAGGAGAGAAGGAAAACAGAAGTATTTTATGGAATTTTAGGAGCCAAAAAAGGGGTAATAAAAATAAAATAAAAATTAATGAAAGAGAAGGAGAAATACCCGACGAAAACAAAAATGATGGTTCGGAAGGAAATTTGTTGGTGGGAGGGAAGCGAGGTTTTAGTGCAAATCGAAGGGAGGGTAGGTGTATGGGGTAAACTGCCAGACTAGGGAAAAGTTCATTTCTCTCCGTCGTCGTCCCACTGGCAAAGGTTCAAATGCATTACAAAGGAGACCCGGAGAAAAACACGGATCCTAAGGGAGATGAACTGAAAGACGCGGAGCACAGGGTAACTGAAACAAATGTGGAGGACGTTAAACCCCTTAATAAAGATTCCCTTTACCTAAATAATTTATAGACCTGCAGTACCAGAAGTGATATTAACTGAACGGTGCGTTAAAAGAGATTCAGGCTAATCAACCTCAACAGAAAACTGTCTGTAAAAATTATTGCAATGAGACACAGAAGATATTTATTTACATGTTAGTATCTTTATATATTTTCTTCCTTTAAACCAGATTACAAGCTGAACATTGAAATATAGTACTCAAGCGCTTACTTAACAGGTATATTCCAATCTGTAATTATAGTAATTTACACTAGTTATGTCGCAGCGCCTGATTGCTCGCGCCGTGTAAAGTAACCCTTTCCGTTGATAGTCCGCGTCCTTCTCCTTGATCAAAAATAAGTCATATGAATTCTCATATAAGTATTCAATCAATAAGAAATTACTTCAGTGAATTACGTTTTACGTTCCATCTTTAAGGCTCGCCGATCGATAGAGTTAAGCAACTTCAGTGGGGTGCCCGTGGCCTGGGTGGGACGGCTATTTGCGGCACAGCTATTGGGTGATTTTAGTCTGACCCATTTGTTGAGTGACCAATGCTGGATGCGACATGCTAAAAAGTAGAGGAAGTGCTCTTCGTAAATTTCGTGGCATGAAACACCAGTAAACTGAAAAATGTTAAATGAAGTCGTTCTTGTTTCAAGATTTAAAGAAATTAAGGATGCTGGTAATTGCTACTGGTTTGTTCGTCCGCCGGCAGCTCTTCTATCATCAACCCCCCATGCTTCGGAGGGCACGTTAAGCCGTCGGTCCCGGCTGCTACTGTCATCTCGTAGCAGCCGTTAATTACTGGGATGGCGCAAAACTCCCTCGAAGGAGATTGCCGCAGATTGTCGTTCTGCGATAATCTATCCTCTGTACAAGATAAGATAAGCTAAGGTTATTATGTCCTCTATGAGAATGAACGTACAATTTTATTCTACAGGGTGAGTCAAAAGTCACTGTACATAGCTGTATTTCGGATAGTTTTGAAGCTTGGTCGCCATCTTGAAATCCGTCATTTTGGGTCAAGGTTCATTTACTTAATAGAAAGGGAGTATGTGACATATCAAATAACACCAATTCTTTCCTCAGGAGCTCATTCCTGCAATCAGATTTCAGTTATCTGTAGTGGTTTGCAAGTTTTTTAACAAAAATACTGACACTGTACCATTGTCTGTTGCAGGTAATTGGAGATGGCAGTAATGAAGGAGGAGAGAATTGAGTTGATCCTGATATCCCAGAAACGCTCCTACCGTACCATTGCTGCTGATTTCAACGCCTGGCACTTGAAAGTGAACCAATCACGCGCTATACTGTCGCATAGGTGATATCAGTGACCATATGTAGCCCTTTTAACCTCCAAAAAATGACCGTAGCCCTCAACGTAACCCTTTTCAAAATGTAGCCCTTTCGTAGCATTTTTTTGTATTTTAGGAATCTTGTATTCTGGCTGCGGTTGCTAGAATCAGATTTATTGTAGAGCAGTGAAACCGAGAAAAACTCAACCAACCACCTCAATCAGTCAGTCAGTAACGTCACGTCACTCAATTTCTGATTCCGCCGATGGGTGGTGGTGGTGGCAGCGGCCACAGAGTGTTATTTCTTTACTCTGTGGTAGCGGCCTAGGGTGCGGTCGCTGATCGTCGTGAAATTAATAGTTGCAGATATTTGGTCAAGGTATGTAACGATAAAGGTAGCACCGATCAGCACATTGTCTGAATGCTGACATGGCAAGGACAAACTGAGCAAACTGACCTATGACGTCGACGCGAGGACAAACTGAGCAAAACAGACACGTTTGCATTCATTTACCTTATAAATATCTCTTGTGATCTTTCATAAAAGCCAACAGGCCGCTGATTATTCAGATAATAGAATTATTTGATCCTTTATTTGTACATAATATTATGCTCAGTGATGAGGCAAATTTTTATGCTCATGGTGAGGTTCACGTATACAGAGTGGGCCAAAAAAAAGGATTCATGAAAATTTTCTAAGTTCGATGGGTATGGCCCAATGGGGGTGAGATATTTTACTTAATCACCTGTAATTGTCAATCCTTTGTTGCAACAATGTAATTTTTTTCTTTCGTGAAATTATGGTTCAGAGAGTTTTTTTCAATAAACCATCATCTCCCATTTTTGAATTTTAACGTCTCATGTTCCATTTCCTTTCACTGATGACTGACCCCCATTTCATCATACCCATTGAACTTAGAAAATTTTCATGAATCTTTTTTTCTGGCCCACTCTGTATTTATTTAGAGTATTTGCAGTGGAATTTGGGACAGAAGGCGTGGACGGGAACGTAATGTGTAAATAGATTTATTAACGTAAGATGATACACAAACAGAAAAGCCAATAGAATCCAATAAATTGAAAAATAAACGTTCGTAAATCAAAACCTTAAGATCCTTAATTAATATTTTATCTAACACATACACAAATTTGTGTCGAAACAACGCTGATCATTAGGTTAGTTAATGCTAGAATAACTCGTCCGACGTTAATCTCCCATCGAAAACATGTTATCCACTAAAAACGAGGTAAATAATTTAGTGCAGGTAAGTAGTGTTATCCTAAATTATGAAGTAACAATTAATGCCCATCAATGGTAACACAAAGAGCCAAAACCGCATTTCCACAACAAAATATTGGAGTCTTGTTGAAAAATGGACGCGTAGCGTCCGAAATACGTATCCAGGCGTAATAATATTTTGTTGTGGAAAAGCGGTTTTGGTTCTTTGTGTTACCATTGATGTTATTTTCCACAGTTAAGGTAATTTGGTTTTTATTTTGTTATATAATTAATGCCCATGTTCTGCATGCAGTATTCGTAACAATCTATTCGTAACAAGCAATGAAGCAAATGCACTGGAAGTTCTGAATGCGGGAAAAGAGCACTTTTGTTATGCTGACAGAATTTCTAATAATCGTGAAGTCAGTGATCGTCAAAACGTAGCTAACATACCGGGTGATCCAAAAGTGTTACATTTTTTTACAGTGTTAACGACGTTTTCAGTGTTTGCTTCAGTGTTCTCGTGATTCTTATGAAAGCATTGAATTGCTGTAAAGCAAACACTGAAAATGTCGTTAACTCTGTAAAAAAATGTAATACACTTTTGGATCACCCGGTTTAAAAGCTTATTTTTTAAATAAAGACTAAAAAGGCTAAATTTTTAAATAAAGACTAAAAGGCACACACCTTTACCTTTTTTTATATATATATTATAAAAATTATATTTTTTTTTACTTTTTACTGCACTTTTTAAGGTGATAGCGTGAGTTTTAAAAATTTGTTCATGTTTACTCCCTGTTATTTACAAACCATCAAATATTCCAAGAAAGAACTTTAGCTACAATAAAGCGATCCTCACGTGCAAGTGTCCATGTCAAAAATGCTTAATCGATAACAGAAAGAAACAGTGTATTCATTCTTGACTCGTTGATTGTTATATGAAACTAGCAGAGGACCCGGCGTTGCCCGGGATAATTACACTTGTAGGTAAACAGAACCATCTCAACAAGTTAAATTATAACTCCAAACTGGTTAAAAAATAACTCGATGAATATAATACAGAGCGAAGGGACAATCCATTCTATGAAAAATCCGAAAAGATAAGAATTCTAGGTGATATACCGGGACTTTATTTACCTCTTGTTGATTTGCCTCAGATTAAAATGATATCCATCTTCACCGCCGGGTAACATCACTGGATACTTTAGACACAAGTTTTTCTTGCCCTACACGTAGAAGCTCTTATACCCTCTTGCTCTATTCGAAACTCCCGTTGTTCAGATGTTTCCAATGCCCGTATAGATTTTTCTGTTTTAGCTGCAGTTTCTCTGACTAATACTAGTTCTTTCTCTTTCCTTTCCA
>JAHWFO010080700.1:0-27350 GCA_023313115.1 Rhysida immarginata | reverse complement strand
AAAGCTCCTCCTTTGAATTTTATTTTGTATTGTATTGATTTTTTTCACTTATCTGTGGAAGAAAAAGATTTACCAAATAAATTTGGAGAAAAAAGAAAAAAAAAATCAAATAATTTTTAATTTTTTTTTCTGTTAAAATTTTATATTTTATATTTAATAATTGTGAAACAAAATTCCTATAAAATGATTATTATAATTTTAGTATTAGCTTAGTAAGCTTATCTTTTTCATTGAAAAACATTCACTAAAAACAAATCATTTCATTTACCGAGACTAATTTAGCAAAAGTAACGAAAATACATGTAATTACATTTTTTATAAACAAAAAATGTTTCAAACCAAATATCTTTTCTTACTTGCTTCTAAAATTCTCATTGGTTCTTGACATGGCATGCCCCTCTGAATCGTGGAATCTACTAATTCAGGAAGAGTGTATTCAAAGTAAAACATTGACAATTTTGGAAGGATATTTGGCATGAATTCCTTAGAAGAATAAAATCTTGTAAACATTCCAAGGAGGAGCTTTAGCAGTGAAGCAGAAATACATTTATACATTTATTAAAAAGAAATTAATCCCCCCCCCCCTCCCGAGTAGGGTAAGGCAAGTAGAAGATCCTGCAGTCATCTATTTTTACCCCTTTATCTGCACTTTTTACGTCTCCCCAAGTTTGTTTTTTTTAAATTAATTTTCTCGAACGTAATTTGTAGAAAATGTTAAAAACCTCGTATTTTCTTTTCTTTATCATTTTCGAACGTATGATATATCACATGTCATATGTTCCCTTAGTTCTAAAGACCAAGTGACTGCCACCCCCGCAAAACCGACCCCAATAGAAAAACTGGGCCTAAACTTCATAGTAATGTAGCTCTTGCCTAGAGGAAGCTGGATACTGAATTTCACGCCTTTACGTACCTAAATAGCACAAAGATATGTTGTCCTCTCTGAATCCCAACCCCGTAATTCCGACCCCAGTGTACCAATCAAAACAAAACTAAATAGTGCAGATGGACGTGCTCATAGAAAGCTACATTCCGAATTTCAATCTTCTACCTCAAGAAATGTATAAAAGGGACGGACTGACTCTATAAAACCAAGAAGTTGCTCTATTCTTCCACTGTTTAATAATATAGATTATGAGCACTTGTAGCAGTCGTGCGTCGCCAAAGCGATTTCACGTGCGCGCGCCGATGTAAGTAATGCTTAAAAGATGAACAGAAAGTAACAGTGTATTCCTTCTTGACAAATCAATTTTTATATGACATGTCGTTATCTTGGTATTCTTTACACTCACTATTTTAGCACGGTGAATTCGACTTGAAGGGGTCCACGAAAAATTCTGAAAAGTTGATTCGGCCGAGCTAAGACTTTGATGGTCATATTTCTGAAAACAGAATTTGAAAAAGTCAATCCGTTTTCAATTTATCGTGTAAACGGCGGACGGCCGGCCGGAAAAAAGTACAGACCAAGGGCGCATTCTTTTAAGTAGCTTTTAAGCTAAAGCTCCTAATAAAAGAACCAGATAATGCAGTACGGTAGGAATTTATTAACACCGTCTTCACAGGCATAAACAGCTACAAAGTTGAGAACAATCGAACGGTGAAGTGTACATTTGTTCAGATGGGACGAAAGCGGCGCTTTCACAATGCTCACCGAACCAGAATAAATTCCAAATGAAATACACTGAGATAGTCAAGAAGCCTGACCAGCCCAAGCGGTCTTCCATATTATATAAAAAAAAATAATATTGACGATTGTCAGAAAGAAAATACAAACGAAATAAAAATATAACGAGAAAGAAGATTATCACATCTTCCAGTAGTCCGGGAAAGACCATACTCCATCTCTCCGCCTGCGTGGACGACTATCTGTAGAAGCAGACGGAGCGAGCTATAGTCGTTCCGGAATGTTACCCTGAGGACCATTGCCCAGCTTGGCAGAAGGACTGTGAAAAACCAATCCATCCACTCAGATTAAAACATGGCCCATATCGGAAAATTTATACAAGAGCTTTTAATTATGATACAGAAGATGAAGATTCACGACAATGACCTAGTGACTGGAATACTGAAGAACTTAATTGATATGAAGTGGCATATGAAGTATCGAAAACCGAGGCACATTCTTGACGTCAACTTTGATGACATCAGCAACGTTTCTTTCCCGGACTACTGGAAAGTTGAGAACGCCTAAACATCAGGTTATATAGTGAACAGGGGCGCCTATCCACCAATCAGAAAAATAATAACTACGGGGGCGAACCAATTCCACTAAGGTGAGGGGAGAATTTTTCGGAAACGGGCACTGCTTGTCGATTAATTGACAATATCAGTGATAATATCGAGTAATGAGTCTCTTTCGAATGATAATTGGTTGTTCAAAAGTTTGTCTGGTTCAGTCTTATGGAATTTCCTGATTTTCGGTGCTTAATACGTCAGAATCTACTTTGGGTCTTTTATCGTTCGTACAATGGTCATTATTGCATCTATTGGACCGAATTGGTGTTTCTTCTTTATGAGGTGCTTCGAAATCGCTGATTTTTGTTTCCACTGTTCGAGGACCTACGATGATCAGCGAACCTCTCTCTGAACGACCTTCTCGTACATCCGATGTAGTAGCATCCACAATTCATATTTGTAAGTTTGTAAACACCGTATTTAGTATAGTCATTGCCGGGTCATGCGTCATTTTTTGGATTCAGGGCATATTTGCATTCGTTGGCAGTCCTATATATGCGATGCTCAACACATGGCTGCGGAAAATATTGGTAATTCCGCTAGTCTCCGGCCTTGTGAAGGTGAAGGTTGCAAATTTCTTTACCATATCCTCCGTCGCACCTTGTGTCGCATCTCCAGTTATATTCTGGTTGTTGACCTGCACCTTTGTCTTCCTGAAGATGGAATAAATAAATTCTTTGGGGAAATAGTTCCTTTTGGAAACTTCTTTTGTCAGCTCTTTCTCGTTGTCCCTATCGAGCTTGGTGATGGGGTATGTAATGGATCTTCGTAAGTAGTGACTTATTGCTGCATTCCTATGTTGTAGGGGGTGGTTAGAGTGGTAACCAATATTGTTGCATGTGGTTCGTGTGTTTCCGGAAGATTCCAAACTCGAAGCTTTTGCAGGTTTTTTGTTATGGTGACGTCTAGGTAGTTTAACCTGTTTTGAATTTCTCCATCCATGGTGTATTGAATATTGCTATGGAACATGTTGAAGGCATTGAGGATGTCGTTGGCGTCAGTGGTATCCTTGTCAAAGGCGATTAATATATCATCAACAAACCATATGTTTATATATAATTTGTAGGATGACACAAGAGGCTGGACGAACTTAGCTTCTAAGAGTTGGAGAAAAACTTCTGAGATAAGTGCACTGGCAGGTAAGCCCATTAAGACACCTTCGGAATTAAGTAGTAGTCACCACTGAAATCAAAGTAGTTTTGGTTGCAAAGGACTAATATGGCGTTAATAATATCTTGACATATTAGTGAGTCGATATCTCTATCGGATAGCCTAGCATCGATGATATCTATGGCCTCACGAAAGAATGTTTCTGTATAGGTTTATGATGCCCAGAAAATGATGCTGTCACTGACTTGTATGGAACAGAGTTTCTTCATCATCTCTATGCTGTTGCTATGACGTGGGTATTACCCAATAGGCACAATTCCTTGATTGTTTTTTTCACTTGTTGAGCCATATAGTAGAGAGTTGTTGAAGTGCCTTTTCTCAGAATAAGTCCAATTGGAAGTCTTTTATTGTTTTCTTGATCTCTCTTTGATAGACTTGTGTTGGGTCCTTCGTTAATCCTTTAAATCCGTTCTTTTCTATGTAATATTTTACCTTGTTGAAATAGTCTTGATTATATATAATGATTGTCGCGTTGCCTTTATCCGCTCGTACTACGGAGGTTTTGTATTCCGATAGCTTTTTCCCGATTTGGGTGGCAGTCCTATGGTCCTCGTTGATTGGGATGTTTTTCGAAACTTGCTTTATCTTCTTTATTACTTGAACGGCTAACACCCTTACATTAGCCCGATTTTCGGGTTGATTTTTAGTAAGGCCCGGGACCCTTACTATCCCATCACCAAGATCGAAAGGAACAACGAGATAGAGCTGATAAAAGAAGTTGCCAAAAGGAACCATTTACCCAAAGAAATTATTCATTCCATCTTCAGTAAGACAAAGCTGCAGGTCAACAACCAGAATATGACTGGAGATGCGACACAAGGTGCGACGGAAGATATGGTAAAGAAATTTTCAACCTTCACTTTCACAGGGCCGGAGACCATCAGAATTACCAATATTTTCCGCAACCATGGGTTGAGTATCGCATATAGGACTTCCAACAAATGCAAATATGCCCTGAATCCAAAAAATGACGCACGATCCGGCCATGACTATACCATATGCGGTGTTTACAAACTTAAATGTATGGATTGTGCATGCTACTACAACGGATGTACGAGAAGGTCGTTCAGAGAGAGCTTCGCTGAGGATCGTAGGTCCTGGATCAATGGGGACAAAAAATCAGCGTTTTCGAGGACCTCATAAAGAAAAAACACCAATTCGGTCCAATAAATACAATACTGACCATTGTAAGAACGATAAAAGACCCAAAGAAGATTCTGACGTATGAAGCACTGGAAATCAGGAAATTCCATAAGACTGAACCAGACAAACTTTTGAACAACCAATTATCATTCGAAAGAGACCCTTTACTCGATGTTATCAGTCATATTGTCAATTAACCAACAAGCACTGCTCGTTTCTACTTTTATTTTCACTCTGTGAATCCACCAATCAAAAAAATTCTCCTCTCACCTTAGTGGAATTGGTTCTCCTCCGTAGTTATTATTTTTCTGATTGATGGATGGACGCCCCTGTTCACTATATAACCTGATGTTCAGGCGTACTCAACTTCGGACCATCCTCCTCTATGGCATGCCTGCGTGGGAGTGAACTCCAGTCGTTCCAGAATGTTACCCTGAGAACCATCGCCCAGCTTGGCAGAAGGACTGTGAAAAGCCAATCCATACACTCGTATCTGAACATGACTCACCTTGGTAAGTGTGTGCAAGATCTCCTGATGAACATGATGCAGACGATGAAGAGACATGACAATGACCTGGTGGCTGGAATACTAAACAACCGATGGTAATGAAGTGGCATACAAATATAGAAAACCGAGGCATATTCTTGATGTCAACTTCAAAGACATTGGAAATGTTTCCTTCCCGGATTATTGGAAGATGTGATACCACCCACCCCCGCCCCCTCTCCCAATCTTCTGACAATCGTCAATCTTTTTTTTTTTTCATAAGACCTCTTTGGGTTAGTCAGGCTTCTTGCCTATTTCAGTGTATTTCATGTGGAATTTATTCTGGTAGGGTGAGCTTCGTGAAAGCACTGCTTTCGTCCCACCCGAAGATATGTACACTTCACTGTTCGATTGTCGATTGTCGTACTCAACTTTGATACCGGACAACGAAGATCAAGACGGACTAGCTCTTCTATTCTCATTCCGGGTATCATCTCATTGCTCTCATTTCGTGGTGCGCCCTTTTCAGGGCGATATTCACCTTCTGTTACGTCTTATGTGCTGGTCCCTGGCGTTGGAATTAATTTCCCGTAAACCGGTACATCAAGACGCTCATTAATGAAAAATGAAAAACATTGAATAGCTGTGGAAAGCGACATAATAACAGAAGAAACACCTCTTATCTACAAAATATTTTTAAACAGATTTTGTTCGTTCTTCATTAGCTGTCCTTTTTGCGAGGTAGCAGTGATAGGAGGATCGGTAACCTGTTCCCTATAAATATATGTTTTGCGATTTGTATCGATTATTCCTTTGACATTGAATAATGAACCCAAAGAGTTCGAAATACGTATATGTCCAGTAAAAATATTTTCTGGATAAGAGGTGTTTCTTCTGTTATTAAGACGCTCATTATCCTTCTGGGTCCCTAGCGTTGGGATTAATTTCCTCGCAAACTTAACTAAGGACATTTCTTATATCATCCTTTATCATCCTAATCATTCGCAAGTGGGTCCCTGGCGTAGAATTACTTTTCTCGCAAACCTGACTTTATTCTTTAGAGCTAGGTGCGTCCTTTTAAGCACGACTATTTCTTTTAAACATCTAACCAGTTACCAACAGCGGCTTCAGTATGCCAAATGAAGGAGAGTTCTCCCACGAGTTCGTATCAAAGCCAACTAGAAAGACAGGCCTGGATGCGTGAAAGTCATCTGACCATAAAAGTCTGAGTAACAATGTCACCTTCATTGTTTCCATCTTGGTTTTTAACAACCGGTATTTTTTCGTTTGTTGAAAACAATAAAAGTTTGATTGTTGGTCGGACTGCTATAATCAGGTGACTTTTCCGCGTCAGGGCCTGTATTTCTCGTTGGCCTCGGTTCGTATACAATGACGTCATCACCAGAGACAAGCGTTTTGCTGCATTTGATGCCATCATCAGTGAAAAGCAGGCAGCACTAAAGAATGATTTATGCCAACAATTGATGACAGAAATGGATAAGAAATTTCAAGAACAAGGGTTAGTTTTACTTAAAGAATTCGACTCACTGCTTAAGAATGCTCTTGCAACCAAGTCCGTGGCTGCCAGTCCCAATATTGAACCAACTCCTGAGTTGGAGAAGGAGGAGGAGTACATTACCACTGGTACTGTGTGGGAGCAAGAACGACCCCAGTCGTAGAAAAAAAACAGATGACCCTACTACCGATGGCAACCCTTGGATTGACGTGAAAATAAGAAGAAAAGAGACGAGGTTAGATAATTTGAAAAAGATCGCCAACGTGAATGAAGAAGTTTTTACTGCCGCCAGAGAAAAACGCAGCAGAAATGGACAAAAGGACTCGGCCAAAATATCAGCCAAAAGGTAAGTAAAAGTTCATATGTCCCACCAATTATCATACGCACTCATAGAACAGGAAGAAACGGAGCCAGACACTGTGGAGACGGAACGACAAGAATAGCAAGAAACCACTAATCCACATCAAACTTTTATTCGAACGAATGCGCATTTCGGCAGCCAAGCTGCCTTCGTCAGCGTATACAAGGACCTGATCTGTACAGAGAATTCTGTTCAGATGAAGTAGAAGACAATCGAACAGTGAAGTGTACATTTGTTAGGATGGGACGAAAGCAGCGCTTTCAGAAAGCTCATCCAACCAGAATAAACTCCAAATGAAATACACTGAGGTAGTCAAGAAACCTAACCAACCCAAGCGGTCTTCCATATTATACAAAAAAGAAAATAAGATTGACGATTGCCAGAAACAAAATACAAACGAAATAAAAAATACAAGGAGAAAGAAGATTATCACATTTTTCAGTAGTCCGGGAAAGAGACGTTGCTAATATCTTCAAAATTGACGTCAAGAACGTGCCTCGGTTTACGATACTTCGTATGCCAGTTCATATTCAATGAGTTCTTCAGTATTCCATTCACAAGTTTATTGTCGTGATTCTTCATCTTCTGTATCACAATCAAAAGGAGATCCTGTATAAACTTTCCGATATGGGCCATGTTTAAATCCATGTGGATGGATTGGTTTTTCACCGTCCTTCTGTCCAGCTGAGCAATGGTCCTCAGGGTAATATTCTGGAATGACTGTAGTTCACTCCATCTGGTTTTACAGATAGTCGCCCACGCAGGCATGCCATAGAGGAGTATGGTCCGGATAATCGATTTGCACACAAGTAGCTTGTTGTCAATGCTGAGGGCGCTGTTGCGACCCATGAGAGCTATGATACTGTACTTAGCCCTCTTCGCTTTGTTCAGAGCATAGGACATATGCGGGTTCCATGAGAGTCTTGAGTCACTGATAACTCCCAGATACTTGTAGTTATCCACCCAGTCCAGTTTCTTATTGAACAGAACAAGAGAATGTGGGGGATGCTTGAGCTTCCTATTGAGGTACAAAGCCTTGCACTTTCCGACGTTAAGGTTCAACTTCCAGCAGTTAAACCAGTCTTCGAACTGCTTCAAGGCGCACTGCAGCCGAGTGATAACGTGAGCCGGCTGGTGTGCATATGTCAAAATGGCAGTGTCATCCGCATAAAAATACAGATTACAATTATCGGGTTTCGGGAAATCATGTACAAAGTAATTAAATAGCACAGGCCCGAGGACAGAACCCTGAGGGACACCGGCCTTTACAACACGGGGCGTGGAAAGATTTTCTCCAACTTTGGCTTGATAGGATCTGCCGTCAAGAAAGGATTTCACCAACAAAATCAAATCGGCAGGGAACCCGTCTCTGATCATTTTGTAGACAAGGCCCTCAAGTCACACCTGGTCAAAAGCTTTACTGACATCGAGAAATACCACCCCACAGTACCTGGAGAGGTTCAGAAGGGTGCTAAGGTCTTCAACGAGCCTCCATATCTGCATCGGACAAGAGTGGGCAGCACGAAAGCCAAACTGCTCTTCCCGAAAAAGGTCATTTGCTAGACAGTGGTCTTGGAATCTGACGAGAATCGTTTTCTCCTAAACTTTGGACATCGTGGGTAGCAGGCTAATAATGAAGTAGAAGAATTACAGAGTCATATTTATACTAAAACAAAAATAGATACAATCCAATTACAAAACAAGTAAATAGCAGATAAGGCCCAATTGGTCAGTCCAATCCAGGTTCGTAGTTTGTGGCTCCTGTATTCATTCCATTGGTCAGTTGGGGAAGATCGGCCTCGGTGGCTCAGGAGTTACGTGATCGCCTCTGATGCCCGAGGACGCGGGTTCGACCCCGGCCGAGGACGTCGAGGATTTTTTCAGGGGGAAAATCCTGAGGATCAAAGCTGATGATATTTTAAAAATTCAGCACCATCAACTGAAGTCCGAGAAGGTGTTAAAGTTTGTTATTCGAAATGTTGATGTTACGTACGATCTAGAAGACCTTCAAGACGACCTAAGAAGAGCTAACTACTTCCCGGCAAAGGTAATCTGACTTAGGAAAGCCAAAGGATCAATAAATATGCCTATGCTTTTGGTTTTGCTCCCCACTAGCAGTTCTAGTAGAAGTCTTCCGAGGGAACAAGAAGCCACTACAGTGTTACAACCGCCTGCGATTCGGACACGTATCCATGGGCTGCACAGAAGACCCTCGTTGCAACAAATGCGCAGAGGCCCAGCAGTCAAGAGACTGCCCCAAGATTAAAGGACAAGACCCCCCGAAGTGCATAAGATGTGGAGGACAGCACACTTATAGCTATACAAAATGTCCAAAATATCCCCAGTTAAAAGGATACATAATTCCAAGGTGACCGCCGACAAATCCTTTGCAGCTGCAGTGACTAAGCCGGAGGGAAAAGGCCTTCACATTAACGAGCTACAAGGTATGTATAATCAAATTGGACAAATATGTCATTTGTTTACCAATCTAGGCGCTTGTTACCAACAGTTGAGTGGGCTCCTTAAGACCAACTAATTTCATCATGGCTACAGACATCAACAAAGGTGAACTTCGGTGCATGATATGGAACGCTAGGGAGGGTTCCCCGAAAGCGTATAGAGTTTCATAACTTTCTGTTGAAGCAGGAAATCGACTTTGCTTTCCTCTGTGAAACATACCTCAAGCCAAGCCGAGATTTCAAGCTATCCGGTTATTGTGTGACCGTAACGATCGAATGACTCCAAACACTACAAGATGTGCCTCTGGTGGTGCTGCGATCATCATCAAGAATGGAATTAAACATCAAGAATTGGTCTCCAAATCTTACGCATGTATGGAGTCGGCGTCCATCATCATCAATGACGTCTCCCTTGGTGAAGTGAAGTTCGTGGCGCTCTACAAATCACCTAAGCATACTCTCGACGTTAGCAATCTTGATGAACTCTTCGATGGTGACATTCCAGTTATACTGGCTGGTGACGTTAATGCCAAACATCCAAGCTGGAACTCCAGAACACGGAACTGCAATGGCATGATTCTATACCGGTATATACAAAGTAAGGATGACATCATTGCTGCAGAGCCAGTGGAGGACACTTACTATTGTGACCATTCCCCTATAAGTGACGTGTTGGATATCTCACTGATGAAGGGTTTCTTCAAGCCTTACAACATCTTCACGATTGATGACCTTTCTTCTGACCACAAGCCCGTGACATTAAACTTTGAGAATGTCAACATCAATTTCAGAGAAGAAGTCAAGCATCAGCAAAATTGGAAGCTCTTTCAAAGAAATCCTCGAGGACTATGACGGCCAACTCGATAGAGCAAACAGTACGGATGACGCCGAATAACTTGTTGAAGACATCACCAGGCGAATAAATAGTGCCACTGAAGCTAGTGCCTATCCATTGGAAAATAAAACTCCTCATCGAATTGTGCTTACCCCAGGAATCCAACACTTGATCGCAGAAAGAAATACGACCCGTAGGCTTGGCAACGTTATCGTGGACCTTGGCTAAAAAAGAAATATAACAGGTTAGTACGAAGAGTCCAGGAAGAAATAAGAGAGTTACGCGACGCTAGGTGGAATGACAAACTGAAAAGCTTGTCGGCTCGCGACAATTCCATTTGGAGCATGGGGCTAGAGCTCTGCAGAAGAAGAAAAATGATACGCTTCCTCCACTTCGCACACTTCAAGGTAATTATGTCCAAACTAATCAGGATAAAGCACAACTAATTGCAGGTTCCTTAAAGATGCAGTTTGTTACTCCTGATAAAATTAATCCCGAGAGTCAACTCATGTCCCAGCGTGTGGAAGATGGTCCTATCAAGCTTGATGAAGTTCCGCAATTTACATCGAAGATTAACATCGAGACTGGCGAGATAGCTGCCATCATCAGAAATCTTAAACTGAGGAAGGCTCCAGGAAGAGACAAGGTAAGTAATAACGCCCTAATGAATCTGCCGAACAGCATTATTAATGACATCTCAAATATCATAGGCGACAGCTGGTAGTTTTCCTACCTCCCGACACCATGGAAGCAATCTATTGTGTTAAGTAACCCCAAGCAGGGGCAAAAACCTGCAATTCCTACGAGCTACCGACCTATCAGTCTACTCCCGTCGATGTCCAATGTTTTGGAGAAAACTATCCTCACCAGGTTCAAGGACCACCAGTGATCTACTTCGGAAAGAGCAATTCGCATTCGTGATGCCCGTTCGTGTCAGATGCAGATATGGAGACTTGTTGAAGATCTGAGCACCCCACTGAACCTTTCAAGGTACTGTGGTGTGGTCTTTCTTGATGCCAATAAGGCTTGCGATCAGGTGTGGCACGAAGGGCTAATCTGCAAGATGATTAGAGACGAGTTTCCTCCTGATTTGATTTTGATGGTGAAATCCTTTCTTAGCGACAGTTCTATCAAGCTAAAGTTGGCGAAAACTTCTCCGCTCCCCGGAAGGTAAAGGCCGGTGTCCCACAAGGCTCTGTCCTTGGGCCCGTTTTATTTAATTATTTTGTACATGATTTCCCCAAACCAGAAAAATGTAATTTATATTTCTATGCTGATGATACTGCCATCATGGCTTGGGCGCACCAGCCATCTCACGTTATCACTCGTCTGCAGAACGCCTTGAAGAAATTTGAAGATTGGTTTAATTGCTGGAAGCTGAACCTTAACGTCGGAAAATGCAAAGCTGTGTACTTCAACAAAAAGCTTAAGCGTCCCCTTGATTCTCTTGTCTTATTCAAAAGGAACTCGAATGGGTCGACAATTACAGCTACCTTGGCGTTATAATCGACTCAAGACTCTCATGGAACTGTCATGTGACTTACGTTCTGAACAAAGCAAAGAACGCTAACTACAGCCTCATAGCTCTCCTGGGTCGAAACAGTGTCCTCAGCATCGACAGTAAGCTGCTATTGTACAAGATGATGATTTGGACCATCCTCCTCTATCATGCCTGCGTGGGCAACCATATGTACAGTAGACGGAGTGAACTCCCGTCGTTCCAGAATGTTACCCTGAGGACCATCGCCCAGCTTGATAGAAGGACTGTGAAAAATCAATCCATACACTCGGATCTGAACATGACTCACCTTGGTAAGTGGGTGCAAGATCTCCTGATGAACATGGTGCAGACGATGTAGAGCCATGACAATGACCTGGTGGCTGGAATACTAAACAACCCGGTGGTAATGAAGTGGCATACAAAGTCTAGAAAACCGAAGCATATTCTGGACGTCAACTTCGAAGACATTGGCAACGTTTCCTTCCCGGATTATTGGAAGATGTGATACCACTCACCCTCGCCCCCTCTCCCAATCTTCTGACAAGTTAATCCGTTTTCAAGTTATCGTCCAAACGGCGAACGGCCGGATAAACGTACAGACCAAGGGCGCATTCTTATATGTAGCTTTTATGCTAAAGCTTCTAATAAAACTGCTAATGATTAAAATGATGACAACAATACATTGTTGCAGTCCACTTAAAAATATGAATGAACTGAATTGCTGATAAATACTATAAAAAATAGATATCAATAAATGTGATCAAATTTGCAAAGAACTGTTTAATTAATTAGTTTTGGCTATTGGTTAATGACGGGGATTGATTTTGAGGCAGGCAATGTCACACATCCAATCTTGTTAAAATTATTGCAAGTTCTATTGCAAACGTTTGTTTAAAGTTAAAATTATATCACTTTAGTCTTACAATATTAGAAATATTAATGTTATGTGATAAAACTCATTGTAAAATTTGACTTGGCATGAAGAAATTACTATAGCAATTTTATTTTAAGGATATTTAAAGATATTTTCCCGTGAATGAGTGCAGCTTAATGTGCTCTACAATTAAAAAAAAAATCATCTCTTTACATATAGTTATCTAGCTAAAAAAGTGACACAGCTGTTCCGTAGGATTAGCATTATGAAAAACAATGCATCTAGTGTTCACTGGAAGCTGTAACAATGAGGTATCCAACCCTTTTAAGAGTTCGTAGCGCATTGTATTGCATTGTCTGATTTAGTAGCATTTGTATGTAAACGTTTTTATTAAGGTTTATGTAAATTGTTTTTCTTAAGGTTTTTCCTTTGGAACAGCGTCCGTGTAAGTTCACTGCTGTCTTCGTGGAGTCACTCTTTTCTTTTCATCATTAATTTTCCTTTATTCATTTTAGTTATGAATGCTGACATCAATTTTTTTTGGTAGAAGAATCCATAACTGCTGAATTTTAAGTTTATGGACTATTTGTTTGGTAGAACGCTGATGCATATATGTTTAGCCCACTTAAACTTATGGAACTGAAAGTGCTGATGATTTCTTTCAAGTTCTTGGGCAGGTAGAGTTCTAATACTCATTAATTTAAAAGGGGCTGTGATCAGTTCTCTAAGCCCTATTTCCTTATTCTTTGGGCAGTGCACCCTTGCAGCGTATGGAAATGTTTTATATCTTTTTCCTGGAACACATAATGTTTGTTTTTGTGTATTGCTTGCACTGTTGGTGCAGTGTGAAGGTGTAATGTTGTAGTGCAAAATTTGCAGTTCATGGCACTGTTGGTGCAGTACAAAATTTGTGAATGTTGTTCTGTTCGTGCAGTGCAAAAATGTGTATGTTGCACTGTTGGTGCAATGGAAAAAAACGTAATATGTTCAGACTTGGACCTGTGATAGTTTGTAAGAGTAATTAATTTTGTTAAGATTGTCGTGTTTTTCGTGCATCAATAATGTTCTGCAGAACAATTTGTAATTGTATTGGATATATCCAACTGTTAGTGGTTCACCGTATTTATTTCAATCATCTAATTTTTTCCTGTTTAATTGTTCCTTTATAAACCCTACTGTGAGTTGTTTTTTGATTCACTGTTAACACTAGTCTCTATGTATTTCATAATTACTTTTATTATTAGAATCTTAAATTTTGGTTATTGCGGAATACAACGCCATCTGTCCTTTCTGATGCTTGAATCACTCCTATCGATCCAGTTAATGAATGATATTATAGAATGATGAAAGTTTATTTCATTTCATTACAGTATTATTAGTGATCACTGCTAGAGCACGTGTAATCGACTTACAGGGCTCCACGAAAAACCCTGAAAAGTTGATACAGCGAGCCAAGACCTTGATGATCATATTGCTGAAAACAAAATTTTTAAAAGTTATCCGTTTTTAAGTTATCGTTCAAACGGCGGATGGAGGGCTGGATAAACGTACAGACGAAGCGTCCATTCTTATAACAAGTAGTTACTAACAAGAAGGCAACAAACTAATTTTAAGCAAGAAAGTCGAATAAATTATAGAGATAAGCATGTACTATAAATTTTCAGACCATTTTCTTAAAACAGAAGTATAAAAAATTAGAAATATTGATGCATGTAAGTTTTAGGAAAATTTTAGTGATCTATTATCCAGTGGCGTAGCTATTTCCCCCTCTTTATTTAGAGTAAGTTGAAAGATTCTGTTGAAGATTCTGAAATATCTTCCCAGGGTGCACGTAATTCGGCAACAGAATTGTATTGATGAAAATAGGAAAGAAAATTCCATAGCCTGGATTCGAACCAAGAACCTTCAGCTCATCGTTCTGAAGCCTAACCAATAGCGCTACCGTGGACATGGAAGCATTACGCTATCTACATCGTACTTAGGGCAGGCTGGGACTATCTTTCCTAATGGCATAATATTCGTAATAGAGTTTTTAAAAATGCCAAATTGTCGGTGGCACGATTGGTTAGCGCTTCACCAAGGTCAGCTGAAGGTTCCTGGTTCGAGTCCAGGCTGTGAAATTTCCCTTCCTATTTTCATCAATAATTTAAGCATCTGAGTTTTGGCGTGTAAAAGTCCTCACAGACCATTCTTTATTTACTCTTTAAAGAATTGTATTGTCTTGTCATTGGCATAATCTGCCCTCAGAAAATCTATGGAGTTTAAATCGTGATTGCATGCTGGCCAATCTAAAGTTGTGATATTTTTTTTCACCAAACATATTTTTATTGTTTTTTGCTTCATGGCAAGATTCATTGCCTTCTGTGTGATTAGTCGGCATGAATGGAACAAGATGAACTTGTAGTAGCTCTTGATGCTTAGTAGACTATAAGCATTCTAGAATAGAACCTATAATATAACCTATAATATAATAATAATAGAACCAATAATAGAACCTACTCCACCAACCCGCTTTGAAAAACAACTAGTCTTCTTCACTTCTTAGATCATGCCAGTCATATTGATAATATTGGGACCGTTCGAAAATACTCAGTGGCATTCATGGCCAATCTGTTCAATCCATAAATTGATTGACGGGAGCGCTCAAGCCTTCGACGAGCATACATACTTGTATCTGGCAGGAAACCGAATTGTTCTGGTCGAACAGATCGACGAAAACAAACACTTTCTTATATAATGAAGAATAGCCAGTCAATGAATTACAAAGGATTGAAGAGCCAATCAATACACAAGATAAACATAGTGAAATCTGAAACATTAATATAAACGATGATTCAACATTATAAATGAATTTACAAATTTCATGAAAATAGAAAAGAAAATTATCAAAATTAATTATGAACGCTTGAATTCATGTATTTAAATATTCAATGTTGTATTACTATACAGGGTGAATACAGAAGTCTGAACCCCCCTTTTATTTTTGAACCGAAGCAGATACGTCAATTTTGATGAATGTAGTGAATAGGATGAAGTTGTGGGTGGCCTATCCCATGGTGCACTTTTTATCATCCCAAATATGCAAATTAGGACACATTCAAAATTTATCTCAAAAACCGTAAGGGATAGAGAAAAAAACCCAATTGCAAACTTGTTCAGCATAAAAAAACAAACAAAACAAAAAAAAATCATCCAAATCGGACCAACCAATCACCCACAATCACGTCACACTGCACAATGAAAACTGAATGTTGATATTTCCACCATGTAAAGCATGCAAATCAAAAAATTAACATATATTACCATTCTCACATTCACTTTCATGCGAAAAAGCAAATAAAAGGCATGTTTTAGCACACAGAAGACAGAACAATTCCAGGATGGCAAGCTACACGTGATTGTGGGTGATTGGTTGGTCCGATTTGGATGATTTTTTTTTTGTTTTGTTTGTTTTTTTAGGCTGAACAAGTTTGCAATTGGGTTTTTTCTCTATCCCTTACGGTTTTTGAAATAAATTTTGAATGTGTCCTAATTTGCATATTTGGGATGATGAAAAGTGCGCCATGGGATAGGCCACCCACAACTTCCTATTCATTGGATTCATCAAAATTGACATATCTGCTTCGGTTCAAAAAATAAAAGGGGGGTTCAGACTTTTGTATTCACCCTGTATACAGAAATACTCAATTACTGTTAGAAAATTCGTACATGGATATACAGGATGTCCTCAAATGATTACCCTGATTTCAGCATTTTATAATATTTCACCCAAATCAGTAAAGACTCTTTGTGGCGGTTAAACTTTTTTGGAGAGGAACAACATTTTTGTACAACATTTAAACTCTGTACACCACCTTTGTCACTATAACGCTGTCACTGCTTTATTTTCAAAATCGCGTTACCAGTCATTGTGTTGTAAGCTTGTAGAAACAAAATCTCCGATTCGTGTGCAGAGAATGTTTAGAACACGTTATGGAAAGAATCCACGTGATGTGAAGTTACTTAAGCCGTGGATGACACACTTGGCAATGACAGACCAGTTTCTGAAGAGATTGTCGAGACGATTCAAATCTCGTTCATTAGGTAACCACAGAACTCAATTAGACTAGCTTTGCGCAAACCTGAAGTTTCAAGAAGTACTCAAACTTCTAAAATTATATGCATACAAAGGGCAAATTATTCAGGCATTACAGCCAGATGATCGTCTAATAAGTGACAATTTCCTAACAACATTTTATAACCCTTCATTAGGATACTGATTTCTTGCACCGTGTATGTTTTTTCATGTAATCGGAATAGTAATAGGCAAACGTAGGATCTGGGAATAAGAAACCACTTTAGAGACAGTCAGAAAATCATGTGTGGTCTGGATTTATGCATGATCGGGTGCTTGGACCGTTCTTCTTCTTTAAAGGAGCAGTTAATGGAGTCAATTGAGCGATGAACAGAAACCACAAATCCACAATAATCATTTTTAATGCCTCAGATGTACATTTCAGGGGCTACGCTCCCTTCATCAGTGAAATGTATATCTGACGCATTAAAAATGATGATTGTGGATTTGTCGTTTCTGTTCATCGCTCAATTGATCGTTGTGTCCGCAGTTTCTTGGCGGATACTTCTTCTAGTTAATGGAACGTTTACTTAGACATGTTAATCAACTGTGATGACCTCATCTGAAGTACTGCAACGTTTAATAATAATAATTTTACAATGAATGTAAAACTTTTGCTGTACCCTTTGCCGAAACTAACGTCATAAACAGAAAGAGCAAGTCAGGAAAGGAAAGAAAATACTTTCCTGGCGGCAGAGAGTGATCAGAACGGCAGAAAAAAATTCAGATTGTTGTAATGCTGAATGCATGGAAAATGAATAGGACCATTAAATCAATGCTACTTCCATATCCAAAAGCTCCAGAGTATTCCAAAAACAATTTTACTTAATGAAATTGAGTTATTTACTTCTTATGAATTTCCTTAATCTATGCATTACTGTCATGTGTAATTATTAACGAAAGTACGCAGTGGAATGAAATGACATAAGGTGGGTAAAGTAAATTAAATAACTGGTAAATGTTTACTTGGCAATAAAAAGTAAATTAAAAGTAAAGGTAAGTAAAGCTAGACAAATCGACTACTTACTAGCTAACTTAGCTACTAGATCTTATTTACTAGTTTACTTAACCAGGGAATTAAATAAGTTAAGTGATATGCGTTTATTACGTTTAAATAAAGTGGATATCAGAAACGTTAATTTGCGAAGCACTACTACTCGTAGCACATATAGCTCCCTTCTCTGAAGGGCATAAGCACAATAACGTCGCACTGATGTATAGAATAATCTTTGAACAATAAAAGTGATGATGCCGTAGCACGCTATGCGTCACTGAAAAAAAAAAGCACTTTATGTAAAACCGCACACTAACATTTGAACGGTGGGCACTTGTCGGTATCTGATTTCGGGTAAAAGCGAAGCACACTTTAGTTGTATCGACGAACTTCGTTCACTGAAGCCTGTAGACAACACAAGAGATAATTAGGCAATGAATAAGAACAGCAATTGTCTACTATATTCCTTGCGCGGTCTATATTGTTACAGGCAGAAGTAATGGGAATTTTGTAAGTTCCAAGCACGTAATCTTAACATGCACGCCTTATTCATTACAATTAAGACGGTAATATAAATCCTACTTGTCGGGTAAGATAGGGAGTAAGTCCGAACGGCCATAACCCTTGGACGTAAGATGAAAAGTTAAGTTCGTAATTGCTTAGTTCTATGAAAGCCCGTTTCGCCAAATGCACAGTGCGAAACTCTTGAAATTCAGCTTTCACGATACAGTTTATAGCCAGAATAGCGTTCCAGCCTATCGGTATTTTAGCTGAACGTAAGGAGAGTTGATTATAGCGACGCACGCTCACCTGGTAATTCTTCCCGGCGCACGTAGTTACTATAACGAGGGTTTCGCCGACAAACCTCTCGTTCCATAGGCGTTCCCGGCCGTCTTCTGTTAACGGGCTCGCTGGTGGCTTTACCTCTCCAGCTTCTTGCTCTCTCATAATCGCGTGTAGAGCTTTTCCCTCTGCATTCCTTGACGGTCTCGAGTTTCTCTCCTTTCCACCTGTACCCACGTTCTCCACCACGTCAACTAACTTCTCGTGATCTCGCGATCCCACGTTGCCTTCTCGTCCTCGTAGATCTTCCTGACGTCGATCGCTAGTATGTGGTTGGCGACGAGAATTACGTCGGTTCGCCTTCCACGCCGATAAAATTTAATAGATGAATCGGGTGAGAAAGTGACCGACGCTGTCTTCGGAATCCTTGATGTTATGTGGATCCCGTGACAATTACCAATAATATCAAATGTACACATCTGGTACTACTGCTTATGCATTAGGCCTTGTATGTAATAATGTGTGTATTGTCAGCTGTTATTTTGTAACTATGGAGTAAATAACTCGCTTTCATTAAATAAAATTGTTTTTGAAAAATTTGGAGCTTTTGGATATGGAAGTAGCATTGATTTAATGGTCCTATTCATTTCCATGCATTTAGCATTACAACAATCTGAATTTCTTTCTGCCGTTCTGATCATCTGCCGCCAGGAAAGTAGTTTTCTTTCCTTTCCTGGCCTGTTCTTTCTGTCTATGACGTTAGTTTCGGCAAAGGGTACAGCAACAGTTTTACGTTTATTGTTAGAATAATCATGCTTTGATTCGAATAGCTTATGTAAAAATTACGTAAAAAAACAGAATTCACTGACTTGTCAGAAAATACAGAGATAGAAAAATAAAATATTTATTTAAGAAATAAAAAATGATATTTATTAACAAAAAATGAGATCCTGATTAGGAAATGTGATAAATAAAAAGAAATGGAATCTGATACCAAACTTAGTCTGATACTTTACTACTAACAAGGAAATCCCTCGAACATGTACATGTATGTCACAAATATCCAACAAATTGTAATATGTTACTCATCTGAAGCTACTATAGATGCTTTCAAAATAAGAAAGTGCAAAATTTTGTTTCTTTCAAAATAAACCGCGAAAACGAAAAAATTTGAGCACACATAGCCATAAAAGGTCTCCATATTAAAGCGGGCTGTCTGTATTAATGCGCTTAACGGAACTTCTTTCTTCCACTACTCAGCAATAACGTGGCCTACGCTGATAGAAGACAGCAGGGGTTATTCGCCCCTTAGATTTCTTTCATTGGGAATATGTTAAAGACGTTGTCAACAAAACAGCATTTCCAGGTCTTGCGATCTTGCGACAGCGCATCAGATATGCAATTGAAAGTGCCATACTACAAATGATGAATTGAAAGTGCCATACTATAAATGATGCAGAATGTGTGGGGTGAAACAGAATATCAGATGGATATTTTGCTACCAAGGGCGTACGTTATTAATTTTTTTCTTTATTACTTTATGAAATGGAGAGTTCTCTGTATTGTTCTTCTTTATGAAGTTGATGGAGGCCTTGCAGTACATAGCGAGAAAGAAAACGCAGAATTCCGACCGTTTTCGCTCTTTCTTCCTAGCTTTATCAAGGATACAAATGGAGAGACAGGCAAGACGCGTTATATACACTGAGTGGCCAGTTTATTAGGAATACCCATGACTATGCAAATCCGTTGATATAGCAATCAGTTGGTCACGTGACAGTCGCTATCAATATAAAGCGAGAACACACCTGTCAGCTGCAAGTGGTTTGACCGTTACCATAGGGAAAACTAAGGATCTGAGCGACTTCGAGCGCGGAATGATAGTTGGTGCCCGGCGAGGTGGATTCAATATTTCCGAAACCGCACTTCTTCTAGGCTTTTCCCAAACAACCATTTCAAGGGTTTACCAGGACTGGTGATACAACCAAAAATAACCAACCAGAGATAAGCCTGGTCGCAAACGACTCGTCGATTAAAAGGGTGAGCGTAGGATGGGAATGCTTATTCGTGCGAATAGAAAGGTCACGACTCGTCAACTAACCGTGAAGTACAACACTGGACCGCAGAATAACATCTCTGAACCGACTACATGCCGTATATTGGGAAGGTTGGCTACAACAGCCGACGGCTAGTTCGGGTACCTTTGATCACCTACCCAAAACTGCAAAATACATCTACAGTTTACCCGTGACTACCAACACTGGACCGTCGACGACTGGAAGAAGGTCTGCTGGTCGGATAAATCCCGCTTCCTATTGCACCATGCAGATGGCCGACGCAGAGTTTGTAGACAACAGTACGAAGCGATGGAACCCCTTCTGTCTGGTTTCCACTGTTCAGGCTGGTGGAGGCTATTTAATGGTCTGGGGAATGTTTTCTGGCATACTCTTGGTCCGTTGATACCTGTAGAACAACGCCTTAATGGTCAGGGCTGCCTGAACATTGTTGACGACCACGTTCACCCCTTCATGGCTACTGTGTTTCCCCAATCGGAAGGATATTTCCAGCAGGACAATGCTCCGGGTCACAAGGTTTGTATCTTCATGGAATGGTTCCAGGAGCACGATAATGAATCCAACTTACTCTTCTGGCCACCGCAGTCCCCGGATCTGAACCCAATCGAACATCTTTGGGATGAGCTGGAACGTGTTATTCGAGGCATGAACCCGCCACCATCCAATAAACATCAACTGGGAGCAGCTGTTGCATCCGCATGGACAAACATCACGGAACAATGCTTCCAGCGGCTAATTGAATTCATCCCATGGCGAATTCGTGGTGTTAAAGCTGCTAGGAGTGGCGCAACACAGTATAAGGGGGGGGGGGGTGTTCCAAAAAATGGACACTCAGTGTACGCAATATAGTAGATTACATAGTCAGTGATTGGTGGATACAAAATAAAGAAGCAAATGCTTAAATTTAAAGAACATGGCAGAATCTTTGATTGGTAAAATGTGATGGACCAATCAGAAAACAATGGAATTAACGAGTAAGGATAGAACTTACAAGTAACATTTATAAGATACAATAAAAAAATGAGAAACAGAGTTCTCACACTGTAAGGTGAAATGGAAGAGTTCCCTTTATCGCGCTCAATCGGTTTGGACAAAATAGAGATAGTATAAATTATACCCCCATGCGCGATCTGTCTGCTGCTTTTTTACACTCAAGCCTGCTCGCAATCGCTCGTTGCAGCCTATTGTTGAAGTGCCAGGATGTAAGAAAATTAAAACATTTTAAAAAAATGTTCCCTATCTATCCGTACCTCTTTAGCTCGATAAAATGAACTCTTCCATTTTACCTTCCAGTGTGAGACCTCTATAACAAAATAAAATATGAGGGGCGTTCAAGTTTGACATGGACTTTATGTTTTGTAAATTTTATTATTGTAAAAATCTAAACTTTCATTGTTAGGATGGCAACTACCGCCTGTAAGGCATATGCAGCACCACTCATCCGGTTGTCACGACAAGCGATTGTTTTTTTTTTAACAAAATGGCCAGTAGCGAACAAAGTGGAACAACGAATAATCATCAATCTGTGGTCAAAGGGACAAAAGTCTTCTGAAATCCATCACGAGTTGTGTGCAACGAACGGTGACACGTGCATGACATTGATAAATGTGTGCAACTGATGTGCTAAGTTCACAGCGGGGCGCGAAAGTGTCCTCGATGAACCACGTTCGGGCTTTTCTTAGAATTGATAGTTCTTAGAACTTAATATTTTCTTAAAAATCTTCAAAAATGAGCAATATCTGGAGATAATGGAGAGTTAGCAGACTATTAAGAAACTTAGTAGATGGTGAGTGATCAAGTAGTCATCGAAGTTCCCAGGCGACCCCCGACGATGCAAGCGTATCAACAGAAATAAGGCGACTATTAGACCACACAAAGTGATGAAAGGGCCAAGTTTTGCTTCAAGACATCGAGAGCAGATTGTGAATTGCAACAACAGATTACGAAATAGTAAATAATCCCATTCAGATTGTTGGGTTTCGTCCAATACTTAATTCGCTAGAGGGCTCTGGATACCTCATGCTATTTTATACCACCCTGTATTAGCACTGAAACGAACTATGATGTCAATTATTACAAATTCCCTCCATGGTACGATGAGTGATCAAAAAGTAATGTCGGCAGAATATTTTTTCTCGAAAATGACGGCAGATATGAGAAAATTGCGATATATAAAAGTTAGTTTGGTTCATTGTTAAAGTTTCCTGTTTGTGTCGTGTGTATCTGCCAAGCACCTAGTCACGTGACAGTCCAAACAAGATGGTGGCTCTCATTTCATCGTCCAGTGCTTTTGAGCGGTGGAGTGCTATGCGTTTTCTTTGTGCAAAAGGACTGAAGCCAATCGATATCCATAAGGAAATTGTGTTGGTGCACGGAGGTGATATCGTGCAGCTCCGAACAGTACAACGGTGGTGCAAGGCTGTTAAAGAATGACGAGAGGACCTGCTGGACGAACATCGCTCTGGCCGGCCACGGGAATCTGTGGAAGTGCAAGTGCGGGAGAACCGGCGGATTATCGTGAGAGAAATTGCTGCAAGGTTGGACATTTCATATGGGACGGCGTACGACATTGCTCACGACCAATTCGGCTTTCGGAAAGTGTCATGCAGATGGGTGCCACGACAGTTAACGGCCGAACATCAAGGTGCTCGTTTCGATGCTTGTTTGCTGCATCTAACCCGAAACCGGGAGGAGGGTCAGGATTTTTTGGATCGAATCATCACAGGAGATGAATCATGGGTCCACCATTTCACGCCCTAAACCAAGATGCAATCAGCGGTTTGGAAACACACCTCATCTCCCACAACGAAAAAGTTCAGACCCGTGCCATCAGCTGGCAAGGTCATGTTGGCATGTTTTTGGGATTGCCGTGGTCCGATACTGCTTGAGTTTCTTCCACCGCATACCACTGTCAATTTCGAACGCTAAAGAGGCACATTGAGGAATTTTCGCGCGGCGGCCATATCCAGGAAAAGACCTGACTTGGCAATGGAGGACATCGTGCTGCACCACGACAACGCACAACTCCACACAGCGAAACGGATCACTGACCTGTTGCAGCGATGATGCTGGGAAACACTGCTTCATCCTCCTTACAGCCCGGACCTCGCTTCCAGTGACTACCATATCTTCGAACCGTTGAAGAAGTCATTGGCTTGGTCAACATTGCCGTGACCACGACGAGGTGAAATCGGCAGTTCGCAACTGGTTCCACACTCAACCGGACGACTTTTTCCGACAGGGCGTGGAAAACTTGTCCACCACTGGGATCGTTGCCTCAATCGGCTTGGAGATTATGTGGAAAAATAAAAGTTGAATTGTTCTATCGAATGTACATGTGTTTATTTTTTTCCCGGTCACGATTTTAGAGAAAAAATACGCGACATTACTTTTTGATCACTCCTCGTATATACAAATGAGATGATGTTTTTAAGATTTTAAATGTAATAAGTATAATCTGCTTAAGTCAAAATAAATGTGCAATCATTTCCCCTACATTTCTGTTTTGGGAATATCTTTCAAGTCGAATTCCTGATAAGTCGGACTATTTTCATGGTTCCCTGACACTTCGACTTAAGCGGATTACAGAGTAATGCTTTGATAAATTAAGAATTCTAAACCTTGAGTTTTTGAATGTAGCTAGTCATCGAACTACATAGCAAAGAAAACTGCTAGTGATATGCTACTTAACCTGCTACCAGTGCGATTCCAATGCATAGGAGGACGGCCAAAATCTCTTATATACTAAAACTCTTGCCTGTATTTATTTATTTATCTGTAATTCTATCTCCTCCTAGACGGTTTGAGCTAGCGACTTTAAATTTTCAGGGCAGGCTTATCAATAAAGGACCTGCTCTTTCGCAAAAATCAGCCCCCTACGACCCCCCCCCCCCCGCTTCCCACTTTCTGGGGTTTTCATTTAAAATTATCTACTTTTGCTTTGTAATTCTCCTCAACAGATGGCGCGGGCGGGCGAAACCGCGGGTAACAACTAGTTTATATATAAAAATTCGGGTTCACGGTGCGTCTGTAAATGTTCTAAAAACTTTTGAACCACTTATCCGAGTAAGCTCATATTCACACCATATATTCATTAGGTTCAGATTAAGGTTTGCATGTGCCGAAAGGGGGAGGATGGTAAAAATAATATACATATCGGTATATATGAAATAGACTTGGTTTATGTTTGTTTGTTTACTCAAAAGATGGCGCCAGGGAAACAGACCGAGCAACGCTGGGCATATCACCTAGTAGTATTATATAGAGAGTAGAGAAGTGTAGAAGTGCTGATTGACTTGCGATTTCATTGCCACCTAGTGAGAAGCTGCTTTCATGTGAAACTTTAAATTGGATTTATTGTCTGCACAGCGAAAATGGATTTTAAGATTTTTTTCACGTGTATTTTTTTAAATAAAAAATTAAGGTACAGGTAATTGCTAAATCCCGTAGGCATTATCTCAGGAATGAACTTCCCAAATGTAGGCAACAAAAACATTTATTGCAAATGTTTCCGGAAATGCATGAATTTGGACTTCAAAACAATCATATTCACCGGAACTTTTCCTTCATTCCGCAGGTGGCTGCAGTTGGTGACTTACGTTTTACTGTTTGACATTACTCAAATCAGGATGTAGCAGATGTTCATTTCATGTATGGGTAGGCGGACGGCACTTCTGTGCATTTCGTCAATGATAGTTAGTATTAAAAGAGGTCTTGGAGAAATCCAAATTAAAATCACCCATTATTATTTTTTTTTCGTAAGGCTAAGGTCTAAAAGTAAATAGGAAAGATAGAATAAAAGACTGAAAATTGTCCTGTTAAGGAGGACGATAAATGGAAACAATGAAAAACTTCTTATTCACGAGAATGAACAATAGTTCAATATCAGATATTACATACGTATATTAAACAATGAAGGTGTGAAATCATCTGAAATTCATCAGAGACTTTAAAGACAGTTCACCGAGTCGTGTTTGTCTTAATCATCCGTCTTTGCTTGGTGCCAAAAGTTTGAAGGAGGACAAGAATCCACCGACAATGAACCTTATAAGGCAAGGCCACAACTGCTGTCAATGATGGCATCATCGCACGAACAAATGCGCTGATAAGGGACAACATGCGGATTCATGTCCAAGAATTGACTTCAATACTGAACATCAGCACACGCAGTGTCGAGACCATCATCCACGATAAGCTGAAATACATCCTGACCACCGACGAGATATGGATTCATCACCATACTCCTGAAAGCAAGCGCACGAGCATGAAGTGGCGGCACAGTGACTCACCACGACCCGAGAAATTCAAGATGACACCGTTGGCAATGAAAGTGATGGCGACTGTATTTTGGGACGTTAAGGGAGAGGTCCCTTTTTTCATTTTCTAGAAGAACGTCGAACCGTAAATGCACTCTACTACTATGACATGTTGAGGACGTCCCTGAAGCCTAAGGAAAAAGCGACCAGAACTCCTTACCAGTGGTCGCACAACGGAAGAGGAGAAAGACAACGCAGACCGCACATAGCCAAACCTGTTATGGACACATTGACGGAAATCAAATGGGACATCTTACCACTCATCCATACAGCCCGGATCTCTCCTCTTGCGACTATCACCTTTTTTGGACCATTGAAAGAGTTCTTGGGAGGGCAGAGGTACGGGTCCAGTGAGAAAGTGAAAAGGACTGTCTTGGCGTGGTTTCGACATCAGCCCGAAGATTTCTACAGAACCGGTATCCAGAGGCTCCCAGAACGCTGGAAAAAATCTGTAGAGAAGCAAGAAGAGTTCTTTGAGAAATAACTGATGTGTGTGTTTTTGTAGTTTCCTGATTTTATAAAAAAATAAAGTCCAGATTAAATTTGAACGCCCCTCGTAAGATAAAAGGAACATGTAAACGGCTCCGGTAAATCAGCAATGGGCGTCAGCATGAAATGCATGTCAAAAATCTCTTGTGTATTGATCAGTTTGTCTGGTGATGCACATTTGGCCTTGAATATCCTATAGCTTCTAAAACAGCGGTCGTGAAGGGGTCACTCGACGTGAGGAGGATAGAGGTAACATCGTTGCGATCCTTATTATGTATCAACCCGATAGAAGAACCATGGCTATTACAGACAATGGTATCGCACCAGAGGTTGACCCCCACAGGAAAAAAATTGCCCAAAAACGGGGTTAATGAGGAGAAAAAAGAGAAAGAGAACATATGAAAATGAAAAAGGAAAGAGAACAAACTAAATCGACTAAAAAAAATTTACATACTTATTGTTACTATTAAAACTTGAAGCCATTTTGGCTCTTAAGTCACAAAATTTCAAATTTGTTCTGTAAAATCTATTTGATAATGTTAAACCAGAACGGTTAGTAATACTAGCGGTAGATAAGCCAATGCTCTCCAAGAAAAATGGAGCCTCAAAATTACCACTAAGAATATTAATTAAAAAACGCTGAGTAGCAAATTCAGCTTCAAGTCTTAAAGAGAAAAGAATCAAATTATTAGATGATGAAGAACGCGATAATGAATTAATAATATTAATTATGGATAAAATTTTATGTTCGAGTCTTAATGAGAGATGATCCATATCAGTGAACCAAATCTCCAGACCGTATGTCAATTTACTTAAAATAATTGAGTTAAAGACAGTGTTAAAAAAAGTAAACGAAGGTAAAACTTTGCTCAACCTTCTAACAATACCCCGCATGCGTGAGATCCAATGGGTAAAAGTGCGAATATGTTTTTTAAAAGAGCACTTAAATGAATACGAGATACCAAGATCAGTCACTTCCTGCACTCTGATAATATCTGTGGA
>JAHWFO010080699.1:0-11306 GCA_023313115.1 Rhysida immarginata | reverse complement strand
TTTTTTTTACTCGCAGCCAATGTTAGCTAGCTTTTTTAATATATCTACTAGAAGAGGTACCCGGCGTTGCCCGGGATAATTACACAGAACAATCTCAAAAAAATTAAATTATAACTCCCAATTGGTTAAATAATAACTCAATCAATACAACACAGAGCAAAGGGACTATGCATTCTACGAAAAATACAAAAAACAGGAATTCTAGGTGATATAGCAGGACCAGATAATTTAGACTCAAATTTTTTTGCTCTTGACGTAGAAGCTCTTGCTCTATTCGAAACTCCCTTTGCTCAGATGTTTCAAATGCCCGTATAGCTTTTTCTGTTTTAGTTGTTTCTCTGAAGAATACTCGTTCTTTCTCTTTCCTTTCCAGGCACATAAAATCTTTGCCAGTCGTCTGGACGTTTGATAGTGATCTCAAGAGAGATACGCGTGACTCCTTTGCCTCATCAATAGATGCTGCCTTATTGATGTTCTGTCACTGCATCATCATTTTATGCTCATTATTAATGATTCTTATATTATAAATGTAGGAGTAGTTATAATTATATTAATTAAGTTGAATAGTACTCCTTTAATTAAAATGTGATAAAATTAAAATAAATAATAACAAAAAAAAAAACAATAAAAAAAGTCACCAGAGTAAAAGTTTAAGTACGAAATATAAAGAAATACAGAACTTGTGAAGAAGCTAAGATGAAACACAGAAGAAACACAGAAGAGACGAAGAATCGAAGATCAGATGAAACACAGAAGAAACATAGAAGAGACGAAGATCCAGCGAAGAAACGTTACAGAAACACAGGGAGGTACACAGGTTACAGATGAAGAGGGTCTATGATGGAAGTTCGATGATTCTTGATATGTAAATGACTATCTTCTTCACAAGTTCTGTATTTATTTATATTTCGTACTTAAACTTTTAAACTTTTACTCTGGTGACTTTTTTTATTGTTTTTTTTGTTATTATTTATTTTAATTTTATCACATTTTAATTAAAGGAGTACTATTCAACTTAATTAATATAATTAATGATTCTTGGAAACGAATGTTCAATCATCACATTATCAACATCTTAGTTTCCAAAATATATACATTCCCACAGAATATAGTCAAAATTTATTTTTATGAAATGTTTGGATCTGATGTGCTACAAAATAAGCTAGGTGATAACCCCGGGCGTGGCTCGGATTGTTTTTATGATTAAATTTTGCAATATCTTAAAAATAAACACATGAAAACGCTTAGAATTAAGACAGTAAAAATTCATAATGAAAACTCGGAAAAAAATTTTAAATGCTCACAATGGATGGACCTCTCCATGTATGCCGCTGCTAGCCTAAATAATTTCTTAGTCACGTAATCTTACTTTAGATGTTCCCCTTGATGTTTTTGCAATTCCCACTCTCGATGTCAAATATGCAAAATTTCATCAAGATCGGAATAAAACTGTAGATTTGCATAAGAAACAAACAAACAAACAAACCCACAAACACACATCCGTCTTTATATATATAGACTAGCCGAGGACCCGGCATTGCCCGGGATAATTACGCTTGTAGGTAAACAGAACAACCTCAAAAAGCTAAATTAAACGTCCAAATTAGTTAAATAATAACTCGATCACTACAATATAGATGTACACTTGATGTTGTTGCAATTTTTTTTATTCTTTCGATGTCTTGAAGCAAAAATTGGCCATTCATCGCTTTGTGTTGTCTAGCGGTCGCCGATTCTTCTATTTACTTGCTTACCATTTGCTCAATACAGCACGGATCGGCCTCGGTGGCTTAGTGGTTTGCGTGATCGCCTCTGATGCCCGAGTACGCGGGTTCGATCCCGGCCGAGGACGACGAGGATTTTTCAGGGGGAAATCCTGAGATCACGCACTTCCTTCAGAAGGGAAGTAAAGCCGTTGGTCCCGTGTAGTTGTTTGCCGGCTGCACTTTAAAGAACCCTTGCGAGGCAAAATTTGCGGCCCCTATAATGCCGTCCTGAAATGACCATAGCAGTTGAAAAGGACGTTAATACCAAACAAACCAAACCAATCAACACAGCACGGAGTTAAAGGAGTGCTTCCTCTATCGTCTTTCTCTCTTTCTCAATAGTCTGTTAACTCATCATCTCCAGTTACTGATCATTTTTAAAGATTTTCAAGAAATTGTTAAGTACTAAGAATTCTCTTTTCTAAGAAAAGCCTTAATAACAGGAATTCTATGCATTGAATTGTATATTGCACACACTTTGCCTTTCATTTTTGGTGATATAAAGAAAAACGTAATGTAAAAATGACACTTAAAAATGTTCTTTATGCACCAAATATGAGAAAAAATTTAATTGGAGGAGCAAATATAGATATAGCAGGGTATAAGGTTATATGGTAAATTTAATTGTTGATCCTTGCAATAGTGTTGGTGCATTGCGTGTTGACACCATTGTTGATACCCATTGTTGCACAAACTTTTATTTGCATTGTTGGTCATGACATATATATTGTTGGTCCGTGTGAATTGCGTGTTGATCCCATTGTTGATACTTATTGTTGCAAAAACTTTGTCTTGCACTGTTGGTCATGAGATATTTCTCATTAATATGCCCTGCCATAACCATGAATATCGATTTTTTATCGATAATTATTATTTTTCCGAAATCTGAGGTAGACAGTGAGCTTCCTCATGGTTTGAAGGTCAAGTATGCAAAATTTCATGAAGATCGGAATAAAACTGTAGATTTGCATAAGAAACAAACAAACAAACCCACAAACAAACCCACAAAAAAACATCCTTCTTCCTTCTATACAGGGTGTAACTAAAGATGTGTTACAAACTTTGGGGAATGATAGAACTGGTCAAAATAAGCATTTTTTGTTCTGTGAACATTGGTCCACAACTGCATCGTTTAAGAGTTATAGCCACTGTTCAAAATGACGTCTTCAGCATCAATGCAGGCTTATGACACACCCCTTTCTGAATTATGGTATGGTCATGTAAATTCTTAAAGTAACATGACCACACCATCACATTACCATGCAAGCAGATCCTGCACACTAAAAAATCCAACGTGTGTGATCGCATTCGGATATGGACTACACGTTTAACGAGTGCACTGACATGTTGTTAGTGCACGGTGCTGCAGACGGTAATGGAAGGGCTGCTTGTCGTCTGTACAGACGGCAGTTTCCACAACGTCGTCAGCCAGCTCACACAATGTTTGCTCGGCTTGTGCGACGTCTACGAGCAACAGGAAGTGTAGCTGTGATGCGTGGAGAGCATGGTCGCGCTCGCACCCGTCGTACCGCTCAATTCGAAGAAGCTGTGCTTCGTAGAGTTCACGAAAGACCAACATGTAGCACCCGTGCGCTTGCACACATCATGAACACAGATCACATGTCTGTTTGGCGAGTTCTGCATGACCAACTGTTTCATCCGTTTCGTATGCAACGAGTGCAAGCATTTGGAGCTGCTGACTTTGCACCACGTATGGCATTCTGCAGATGGTTTCTTGCACGTTGCAGAGAGGAACCAGCATTCCCACAGCAGGTGCTGTTCACTGATGAAGCAACCTTCACCAGGTAAGGCATTTTCAACCACCAGAATATCCATGTTTGGGACCGTATCAACCCACATGCCATTTCGACAAGGCGCTTCCAGCAACGATTTTCTGTCAACGTGTGGGCTGGTATTGTTGGCAATCGCCTCATTGGGCCGTACATTCTCCCAGCTCGTATGAATGCACAAACCTACCTCGTCTTTCTTCAGGAGGTGCTGCCTGAACTGTTGGATGCATACCTCTTAACATCCGTCAAGTAATGTGGTTCCAACATGATGGTGCACCTCCACATTTCTCACAGCATGTCCGGGCCTTCCACACTGATACGTTTGGCGATCGTTGGATTGGACGATCACCAGACCTAACACCATTGGATTTCTTTGTGTGGGGCCACCTAAAGTCCCTGATGTTCGAAACAATGGTTAATTCAGTGGAGGAACTCATCGCACGATTGGCTGTAGCAGCAGACAACATCAGGGACTCTCAGCAGATGCTGCAACGGGTGTCTTGCAACGTACAGCGACGAATGCAAGCCTGCATTAACGCTGAAGGGCGTCATTTCGAGCAGTTGCTATAACTCTTAAACAATGCAGTTGTGGACCAATGTTCATAGAACAAAAAATGCTTATTTTGACCAGTTCTATCATTCCCCAAAGTTTGTAACACACCTTTAGTTACACCCTGTATATGAATTCACACTACGCTCGAACCAGCAACAGATATCTCATGACTAACAAGGCAAGGCAAAGGTTGTGCAACAATAGGTCCGTCGTGTTCGCATCAACAATGGTCTCAATGCGCAATTCACCAATAACAATGAGCACAAAATTATTCAAAGAATTATAACAATGAACATTAAATGATGATGCAATGACAGAACATTCGTTTCCAAGAATTATTAACAATGAACAGGAAATGGATATAATATACGATATAGATAGGGCAGTCTCTGTCGATGAGGCAAAGTACGTAATTATCCTTTCTTCAGCTCTCTAACAAGCGTAATTATCCCGGGCAACGCCGGGTCCTCTGGTGGTTATATATATAGAAAGAAGATTATCATTAAAAAGAATTCGCGCTAGACTAAATACGGTAGGAAAATCAAATTAAAATCCTAAAAAAGTAATTTTAGTTATTTTATATTTTTAAATTAAATTTAAATTTCATTTAAATTTTAATAAAAACAGTTGCGAATGTGTGGTACTGCATTGCCAGAACGATGCTAATTAATTAAAAAATCGTTACTCTATTCGCAAAGTCGGTCGGTCGGTCAATTCTTCATGTTTTATTTGTAGATAGTCCAGGGAGTGGGCATTGTGAATGCCTCCAATTCAAAGCATTTTGTGTTCAATTCTTAACCGTATATAAATCACCAAAATGCCTTCCGAAAATTGCTGTCGAATGCATTAAGAATGCTATCGGTGTACACGAAAAGATTATTATAGTAGGAGGCTTCAATATTAATTTTAAGGACAAATCAAAAAATGAAATATCAGAATACCTTCTGTCACTTGGTCTTACTCCACATATTCAAGAATATACGACAAGACAGAATTCAGCAATAGGCAATATATTCAGCAATTTCCCTCTAAAATCCGGTGCCGTACATAATTTTTTTACAAATTTGGGTCAGATTTAGAAAGAAAACATGGTAGATAACATATTCACCGTACGGAACCCTCTCCACGCGAGTTCGACTCGCACTTGTCCATTTATTTTTAATGGAATCAAACAAACGGTAATGTTGTAATAAAAACTGCTAATATATAGCATATAATTATTTTTTTGCTTATAAACAATTTTCCGTGAAATATATACATCATAAATTACTATCAGGAATAAATAGACAAGTTTGTGAAATATATTATTTCATAAACTCCTCATCTATTACTGTTACTTGCAGCCGCGGCCATCTTGGGGACGTTACTTTATAGGTTTACCCAATTCATATTTCAAGGGAACCAGACTGTCAGAAAATTATAAATTTAATCACCGTGTTTGAGCGGCTCCGTGTGAAACCCATAAGGGTCAGGGAAATAAAAGAGGGGGGGATTCGTCGGAACTCCACCCCTCCTCTAGTAGGTCCCCGCTAATTCACATGCCTCTATCGAACATATTTACCCATTCATATATTTTTTCCATTCATATTAATGAATATGAATGGGTAAATATTTCACATATTTCACAAATTACTCATAAACTTTTTTACGTTCTTTTTGGTAATGATGGCTTGCGCATTTGAAACCCAAACTTATTTTTAATTATTATAGTTTCATTTAAAAACGAATGTTTTATTTACATTTTTTATTAAGTTTCTTTATTGATATGATTAAATAAACTAAATGCGCGCATTTATGACGAAAGATGCAGAGCTTCTGCCATAGCCTAGAATCAAGAAACAGGTGAAGGGAGCCTTCTTCATACGATCTTCTTCATAAAGGCTTCTGCTAAAACAGAGAGCCCATTATTGCTCTCTGGCTAAAATAACGTTATGATGTCGCGCTCGCGGTGGCTAAAGCTTGAAACTTGTCAAACATGGCGCTGGATTCTTAATATTGCTGCTCTTCGTTCATAATAAAGGTTATCACCGTAATGTAAAAGTATATTTCATTACAATAACAATTAGAGATCCATTATCACAAGGCCCTGTCTAATTTTAACGAAAAGAAAGAAAAGTTAGAGGTAAGATTTCGTTTTGGCATCCTAGTATCATAGCAGTCTCTCGAGATCACATTTAATATTACCAGGTATGGAAGAAGGTAGAATGATATTACGAATTGTATGTAAACCGTAGCCGAAATACATTTAGTGTCATGACTGTAAAAGCGACTTTAAATGTGTCATCAGGAATGGACTGTGAATATATTACCTACCTTCTTCCATCCCTGATATCATAATAATTGCAAAATTTAGATTGTTCGATGGATGGGCTGAAGTTCCTAACGTTCTGTCGTAACCGTACGCGCTGCTCACCCACCGCCAAATCATCGCATCTGCGAATTGGTTTTTAAAAATCTGGTTATAATGTGTTTCATTGCATTACCTATTCTGATAAAAATAGGACCTGTCTTGCATTCTAATTTATTTACAACATAAGTAACAGTACCGGTAGTTAACAATTATTAATTGCATATTGATAACATGTGAACAAGAGAACATTGAAATAATCTTGTCATAGATTCCATGTATTAATATCTGAATTGTCTGAAAACATGAAGTGCTATTGGGTTTTTCATAAGCATAGCCGAATTTGATGGAAAGAAAAAGACATCAGAACAAGGAAAAGAATACATTTTATTAAGTGAAATATCTGCCCTCAGCAGCTAAACATTGTGCCCAACGTGTCGGCAATGAAAAAAATGCCACGGTGACTGAAGTAGGGATTACAATGTTTCAAAAAAGTGGTGACAGCCTCTTAATCAGCAAATTGTTTGTCTCGCAAGAAATTGTCCAAATGTCTGAAACGTGTGTAAATCAGTTAGGGCCAAGTCTGGTGAATACACAGGATGAGGGAGAACCTCTTACCCCAAAGCATTAATTCTTTGCAGGGTTGCAGCAGACACATTTTGTTTTGTTCGTAGTTTCTAATGGCAGTACTCAACGCTATTGATCATTTATCCCCATGGCAGAAATTCAAAATGCACCACATTCCTGGAGGTTCACCACACTTATGAGAAGTCTGTTTGGATGCAGTTCAGATTTTAGATGCTGTTTCCCCTTTATTCTGCCATGAGTTTTTCGTTTTCTTCTGTTGTCATAGAGCACCCATTTTTCGTCAACAGTAACGATGCGATAGAGAAACGGTGTTAGAGCCTCATAATGTTGAGGGCAAGACGTGTTTCCGAGTATCGCAGGTGCCTGAGGGCAAGATGTGTTTGGTGAGGGCATGTGGAACTCAAGTGTTCAGCTTTTACAGCTTGCCCATTTTTGCCAGGTGTCGGATTATGGTTGCCAGTGATAAAGTAAGCTCATTGGACAGCTTACGCACAATGGAAGTCAGTTTTTGTTCCACTTTCTACCGTAACTATTCGGTATCGCACTTTATCAGTCGCCTGTCCACTGGCTTACAATTATGTCCATATCACCAGTGCCAAACTTTCCAAATAATCAGACAGTTCTATCAGTCGTCGTGCACGGACCCCATGCTCCATTATCATTAGCAACTGTTTCCCACACATTCCATCTAAGTTTGTATTCGTGCAAAATCACTAGCCTGATATCGTGTTGCTCCACGATGTTAATGCCTGCACTGTTACACACGCAATGTTGGAGAAACTTATGGACCAGTCCTACTTAATTTGTAGGGGTTGTTGTAGTTCCTGCTGTAATGTTATGCACCATAGGACTCATGCAGAGTTGCTTAAGTGAAATCGACAATACTTAGAACAAATTTGCAACTCGTATATTTGCAGCAGATGTCTGAAATTTTACTGGATTTAGGAAATAGGCCTTTCTATTGATTTTTTAGCCAAACCTAAATTTGACCAAGATGGACATTTAGTGCCCACCTAATATACTGTGTTCAGTTTTCACCAAGAAAATTTAAAGCCCCAACATGTTTGAAGTAAGAGTGATGCTAAGAGGAAGAGTGATCATAAGAGGAAGTTTATTGTGATGTTAAGAATGAATCTTTGAATATATTGCTGAACAGTAAAGCAGTGAAGTCGAAATTCATCACCACAATGCTTAATACAGGGAGGAAGAATGTCCATGAAAATGAATGAACCAAGCACCCATCTGTCATTATACATGGTTAGTTATGGTGATGAATTTATCAAACAGAATTGGCCTTGTACCAGTTCATCAAATTTAAGAAGAAAGGATGACATCACTACAGTTTTGTATGGAGGAATCCAAAAGCTTGCAGATTACAATACTGACTGTGGAAAACTAACCTAATCTACACTGGCAGCAAAAAAATTGCAGCACATGGAAGTAGCGGGTCAAATTTAAGGAAATTGCAGAAGAGCAGAGTGTGGGTGGCTTTAAATTTCAAGATGATACGTGCAGGATCCTGGCACAAGGTGTCTCAATAGTCCCAATAGAACAATTTAATATGCCATATACTCTCTACAAGCATGAATACAGGCCTCGACTCTTGCATTCATACTGTTGTATAGATGCTGGATATCATCCTCAGCTACATTGTTCCAAGTGCCCAGAACCTGTTTTTGCAATTGTGCAAATGTTATGCTGGTGTGCTGTGATCATGGATATATCATCCCATCATGTCCCAAATATGATCAATTGGATGCAAGTCTGGAGACCGTGCTAGCCAAGGAAGTCTAGCCACATGTTGGAGAGTTTGTAAGGTAACAGAGTAGTATGTGGGCGTGCATTATCTTGCGTGCATTACCCTCCTATTGCAAGAAACAGAGGAGAACGGGTTCAACAGTTTCCTGGACGTATCTTGTGCTGTTCACTGTTCCATTCACAAGCACCAAAGATGAGCACGAGTGCTGATGTCACCCCACATCATTACGCCTGGCATCAGACCTGTTCCTGTAGATGAATGTACTTTGGAAGATGTTGCTCTCTTTTCTTCATTGCACACATTGACGTCCATCACTTGTGTTTAGGCAGAATCTGCTCCATTCAGCTCACCACTCAGCCGTTTCACAACACCATTGCAACAACACAGAACGGTATTCTTGCAGAAGTGGTAGTCTGGCTAGAGGGATACGTCACCGCAGTGCTACTGCAAATAAATGTTGCAAATGGTCCATCTTGATATGTTTGGTGCTACTGTGAATCCTGAGCAGGTGTTCAGTGCTTTCCTTACAATCGGATGGTGTTGGCGGGGATCAGTAATGCGTGGACATCCGGAATCAGGTCTACGCCTGTGAATATCTTCTGCAGACCACTGCTGCTAACATCGAACCACTACAGAAACACTACGTCAAATGTAGGCTACAATTTTCTGATAAGACTATCCAGCCTCTCAAAATCCCACAGTCAGACCTCTGTCAAAATCTGTTACTTGATACATAGGAGTATGGCTGCATGTGAGAGGCATGGCACATGTTGAGATTACTCTAATCTTTTATAATACAGATGCCATATTGAGAATTTTTTGTAGATTAAGGATAACCATTCTTCCAGTTGAGGGACTTTTGGGATCCTACACTATGCTCTTTTGCCAATTCTTTAAAATTGATTCATTCCTTCCATGTTTTTTTTTTTTTTTTTTTTTTTTTTTTTTTTAAATTTATTTATATTTTTTTTTTTAGCTGGTAGCATATGTAGAAGTAAAAAAAAATGAGTTCAAAAAGGTTTATTATGATTTCTCTCTTATTTCAAAACAAAACCACAGATTAAGGAGAAAACACAGATATGCCACCTGAATAGGCGTTTTGTTGCGCCTGAACCTAGCGGTGCATGCGATAAACTTCTATTGCTATTCAGATTATCCGTTCTTTTCAATTGTTTACTTGTTGATTAATTTAACTTCAATAACTGCCAAAGAAGTTGCCAAAAAAAATTGTTCATCAGCTACGGCAATATGCTTAGAAACAATAATCAATATGAAATGACATTGATGTTTACCGCATGCACCGCTAGGTTTAGGCGCAACACTTTTTAACATGGGCTTGGCACATCTGTGTTTTCTCTTTAATCTGTGAACAAAATCTTGTATTTAGATCGTTTTATGTAAAGATTGCATATGTTACTGCATCATTTGTTTCTTGAATATTTAAATCATAGTCTGTTGTTAATTCAATGTATTTTATTATGTTGTTTTTTTTTATAAGATGGTGAGTTGTTGCATTCCGTTTTGCCCTTCTTTTCGCGGAAGAACTCCTGGAGTGATGTTCCATGAATTTCCCAGTGATTTTTCCTTGAGAGAAAAATGGCTTGAATGCATGAAGAGAGATGGTATGTTGATAATTATTGGGACTGGTAATTATAAACATTAATGAATGACTTGATCAAATACCAAAAGTTAATGGTCATCATCACATAAATCTGAGATTTGTAATTCTTTTTTTTTTTGTTCGAACTTGTAAAGGTCTTTTTGTAATTCCTAAGCACAGCTGAACCTCAGTTTAACGAATTCCTAGGGACTGAGGAAAAAAAATTATTTAAAGTGAAATTTCCACAAAAAAATACTTCCAAATATTACATCTTCAGAGCTGCACAAAAATGAAAGCAGGTTGTTAATATATTTCAAACCATTTCCTGTTTTAATATAAATTGGAGGTATCAGAAGTAACTCAGGCCATAGCCTCTCTATCTTATCTTTGTAGGCTGTACCCAGACAAATGCAATAACCAAGCAAACAATAAATACAGAAATCAAACCCAAGGTAGGTTTTATCATACTTGATAAAAATACATTAGAAAGATAATCATACGTAAAATATTGTTCAGTTGCATAGCTACAGTAAATAATTTTATGAAATTCAGTGATCTAATTATCACGAGCACATTGATAATGTGCATCAATTTTGTGTTTATTGGTAGTCGTCATTCATTTGCTGTTCATTCATGGTCATTTTCTATTCATCTCTTATTTCAGAACTGATTGATTAGGCAGTTATATTGTACCTCGTGTTAAAACATTACAAATGTTTCGAAAAAGTTTGCTAAAGTGAGCAGGACTAACTACATTCGTTAAAAATGAAATTCGTTAAAGTGAAATAAATTTTATATTAAAATAGAAGACTGTGGCTGGGACTGAGAAAAAAAATTTGCTAAACTAAAATTCATTAAAGTGAGGTTCGACTGTATTGTGTTTGACGTTTCATTGTATTCATT
>JAHWFO010080698.1:20593-64912 GCA_023313115.1 Rhysida immarginata | reverse complement strand
GAAAAAGATAGAGGAACTTCACAAAAGCTCAGGCTGGTAATAATCTTTCAATGTTCATACAATTCATTTCAATGTATCAAAAGCACATTTGCCACATACTGTCACAAATATTCAATAGAATTAAATTAGAATCAACCAAATAACACAAAAAACAGTCTAGGCACTTAGTGCATTCAACGAGAATTCAGCTTGTGCCTCTAAAAAAAAACAAAAAAAAAACAACACCCATTAACACAAGTGAAAATTCATTATTATTATTTTGGTTGAATGAATATTACGTTCACAAATGTACAAGATAATAAACATACAGTTGTGTGTGAAAAGAGTTAATTATTTTTATTTTTTAAAAGAAATAAAAAGAAAAGTAATAGAGAGAGATACGTGGAGAGATAGAGTTTAACAAAGACGGCCTATAAAACTCTTAGAGTCGGTTATGAATACCCAATGAGTTCAGCACATTGATCAATGACCCTGTCACAAATATTCAATAGAATCTAATTAGAAACGCACATAACAGAAGCTCCCCGTGTAGTGCTGGAATTTCATGAGAATTCAGTTGGCCACCTTACTTTTCGCAAAATTTCACAGTTTCGCGAAGAAGCAACGAATGAAGTGCCCACAGAACGTAGTGGACAGCAAGGGAACTTAAACATATATACGAAATAAACGTAGAGTTTGGTAGTTGAAAAACACTAGAATGTGAACGTTTTCTCATAATGATCACTGAATATAAGAGTAATAAACGTGCACCCTTGTAAAAGGTGACAAAATTTTAATGAATACATAAGAAATATTTGTATTTGGTCCGAGAGAAAACGTATGCAGCGTTATAGAAGAGTCCCATTGCATTGAACAGCCTCACGAACGTTAATGTTCTTGTGATGGTAAAATTTATATAGAAACATCTGTGTATACTGTATTTAAAGTTAATGAGAACAGAGGGATGGCAAATAATTGCCGGTAAATTCTAGACAACTCAAATATTCGCGCATTGTGTAAGAGAAACGAACATGTAGGCCATTACAAAACTCTACTTCGATACCGAACGCAATTGCGAATGTATCATTTCATGTAAAGCATAGAGAACATCAACACGCACCCAGAGCATCATAAACATCATCTAGAATGTTTTGGGGCTGTGCAAACAACCCAAAAGAGCACACTAAATTTTAATGCTTTTTTCAACCCGTTTTCGAGGGGAGCGCCGTTGTCGAAGTCGACGTGAAAAGACATTGAACGACAGCGCGCTTTTTAACATGAACCTCTTCCCGTCTTTATAAACCCGTCAGCCACCCCGACATCAGTAAGGTGAAGGGTGTGAGAGCCCAGAAACGCGCACAAACGCATTGTGAACGAACGATTTTCGACTGTTTAGCGAGGTGGAGGAGGAGCAGGGTTAATAGCGCACCCTCATCATCATGCTGCGGAAGCCAAGGGTAATCATAAACTACCCAGCGTCCTTTGGGGAGCGCCGTTGTTGAAGCCGACGTGAAAAGACATTGAACGACAGCGCGCTTTTTAACATGAACCTCTTCCCGTCTTTATAAACCCGTCAGCCACCCCGACATCAGTAAGATGAAGGGTGTGAGAACCCAGACATTCGGCCAATGGGCCTGGAAAAACGCACAGACGCGTCGTTTGCGAAGGAACGGTGAACGCAGCGCCATACATTGGTGCGACCACCGAGGGAACTACACACCCACACTGAAAATAAGGACTTTCAAGCAAAATGGAAATAAGGTTGTTTTTTCTGAATAACTTTGCCTAATTCGACCCCAGGACCAAACAACTTTACAGTAAACCTTCTAATATACATGCCAACTCGAATTGTAAATGTGTGGGTTTCTCTCACCCATAGACAATTAACAAATCCGAATTCTGTTTTTGTTAGGTACCAATCAGAATAAGGCACAGCCGCGGAGTGGGCTCCCCAGACCCGTGTACGGTCAAGCATCTGTTCCCAGTGGTCAAACAAGTCAGGGGAAGGTTTCCACACCGTCCCTAGTTGACCAAATCACCACGGCTCTTATGCCCTTTCCATGGCATAAGGGGGGTGCAGATCAATCCCCTTCGAGGCTCACAGTGACGGCTGCCCCTGTGTGTAGTAGTGGTGCTTGGCATCTCAATGGAGTGTTACGACTACCTAAGGTCTGCCCTCCACTTTCTGCACAGGAACCAGCGCCCTGGTCGAGTCTCGGAGTGCCCCAGCTGCCTCAACCTACCGCCCGCCTGCATAGGCGTGGGTGGACCGGAACCCCTGGACTGTCGCCACAAGAGCGCTCTGGCAACAGTACAGGCAGTTCAGTACCACAGACACCAAGCACAGGGTGGGAGGGAGAGGCAGCGTACCCCCAAAAAAAACCACTTCTCCTTCACCCTTCTTTCTCTTTCCTCTCTTTTCACTATCCTCTCTTCTTTCTCTCTCTCTCCATCTTTTTCTTTCCTTCTCTCTCTCTCTCTGTCTTTTCTCCGTTTCTTCTACTTTCTCTCTTTCCTTTTTCTTATCTTTTCATCTTTCTTATCTTTTTATCCATATTGAATAAAGAATTATGATGCATAAAAAATATGATAGTAAATATTAAGAAAAACAGAAATGGCCGCCGTTTCTCAAAATGGCGGGTGGAGGGGGGGACCAGCTGGTCTTATCTTATCGCCTCATTGAAAATGGCCGCTCCGTTGCCATGGCAACCAAAATGGCAGTCCGCTGGGCTTATCTTTTCATCTTATCTCTGGTGATAAAAAAAGGGTCATGTGGAGGCCGGTTTGTATACCAGTGCCTGAGGCGAGGGCGTGGTGGGCGTGGCCGGAAGTGGTATATAAATCCATGGGTCAAAGGTCAACCAGGTATACAAAGGGCTGCCCCTACTACTAACATGTCCACCCTCATCATATGTAAACCTCTGCCTCCGTTGGAATCGCCGAGTATTGTGTTGGTCGATAGAAGCGCTGCGATCGTCCAGCGGTCTAGTGAACTAAAATCTGGAACCTATCTTCCCACGTTTTAGCGTTTAAAAAATGGTCGAAACCCCCATGGTATGAAGGATGGCTTATCTATAGACTTTGGTATGAAGGTTTTTATGCCCGAGTCTACGCTAGTCGACCGCCGAATATGAGATTGGGAACAAATTTTTTAACTATTTCTGATTTTTATTCACTGAAACGCGAAAAAAAAACTTTTATTTTGTTTTTATATCTAAAGAAATAATATGGACCACTTGGATTTTTGGGGTGGTCGACAGACCTGTACGACCACCCCCTGGCTATGTGCCTGCATGTCCTCATTAACGTTTCCAATTGCTGCTGTGAATGCAAGCTCGCAGTTCCTGCAGGTCCCGCACTGAAGTATGGTAGACAGTAACCTTCACTAAGCCCCAAAGAAAAAAATCTAATGGGGTTATGTTTGGAGGCCTTGGAGGCAAGAAAATGGGTCCTCCTCTGCCAATCCAGCGACCTGGAAATGTGTCGTCCAAAGCCTTCCTAACGATCAAGGAAGGCCCAGTCTAGAGGGGCACCAAAAACAAAAATTTAAGTGTGTGAACTTTATGCCGCAATCTTGAAATATACGTGATCGAAGTTGTAAAGATCATTTTGGAACACCCTGTATTTTTATGTAGAAAAATTTTATAGATTTTATAAGTTTTATATAATTTATAAAGTATTATATAAATTTTCATATGATTTTTATTATTTTCTATGTTATTGTCCTTATCCTTGTCTTTTATTTATAACATATCCAATATGAGCTTCGACTCTTGAATAGTTTTTTTCTTTTCTTGGCCCTTAACATATTGGTCTGTATTTTGACTAATTTTTTATTTACTTTCTAGTTTATTTTTAAATTACTTAATTGCATAAATATTTTACTATTATATTACTAGATTTCATTCTACCTATACAGAGGGAGTTTAAAGTCGCTCATATCAAAGTTCAGCTGCTGGTAAAAATACCACATTGAGAATTTAAATGAAAGCAAAGTATTACAGAGATTATTGAAATGTTGGCTTTTATTTTTAGGAGACAAATTTTAGGTGTTACAATTAATGTTGGAAATGGCGTCCTTTTTCGCGAATACAAAAGCGTGTTCGTGTTACCAGATTTCGTGAGACAGTATTGATGTTAGACATGGCTGTTGTGATGTTCGTTTTCAGCTCAGCAATCGTGTGTGGACTATTCATATAAACACATTTTTCAGATAACACGATAGGAAGAATTCAGGGAGTGATAAATCTGGCCAGCGAGGGGGGCCAAAATCCCCGGGAAATGATGTGTTGATCGAAAAATTCATTCAAAAGATGCATATTCGCTGTTCCTGGCAGAAAATGCGGCCTTGAAGTTTCATACCTTATTTGCAGGTATCTTAATTAAATAACGTGTGGGTTAAGCTTATATATTTAATAAGTTGATACAGTATACTAGAGTGAATATTAAGTTTCAAATACAAGATTTTGCAAGTTGGATATGTCAAATTTACACAAAGTACATAAGGTTCAAATTACACAACAGGCCAACAATTCTAAAATCAAAAATGGCGACCAACCTTACAAACTAAAACCATGCCTATTAACAAGTACATAGACCCCTTTTCTTTAACCCATCCCTGATACATAACGGCACCGACACTTATAGTCACATACACTATCGTACCTCAAAGTAACCGAGACCGTACCAAAGGAGAAAATTTGATATTTTTTCACCAATAACTCAAGCAATACAACCCGTGTTTTTCATACGCTTCTAGGTAAGGGCAATGATCATTTTTAATCAGGAGAGTGGCGCCATCTAACGTGCAATTGTGCAAAATAAGGCTGGTTCGATTTACACGACAATATTTTGTAAGCAGATTTTTTTTTAATATTAACTATGTATAATAGCATAAACTTCACAAGCAACTTTACAAAAATATCACTGAAATATGTTCATTTTTAATTAGTATTACTGTAATTAAAACATAATAAAAAGTAAGGATTTTTCGAAAAGGTCCAATAAATCTAGAGTTCGACCTCCCCTGGAAAAATTCTTGGGTACGTGCCTGGATATCATCCTCATTTGTCGGTTTAATTTAGTCATTAATATATCTACATGTCGGTCCCAGGACAAATCATGCAAAAGTTCCAGTCCCAAGTATCTAAAAGAATCCGCCAGATCGACCAATTCTCCATTAAACAGAACCTTAGAGCCGCAGGGACAATCTCTTGTTACGTTGATAAAACAGCTTAAGTTTTGTTTTAGTGACATTAACTTTTATTTTATTATCAGCAGACCATTCAGCTAATGCTTAAGATGCCGTGTTTAAGGTAGACTTAAGCTCATTAGAATCTTTGTTCGCTGCCAATAAAACCCCATCGTCCGCATACATAATCACTTTGACTTCATGTAATCTGACAGGTAACTCATTGATGAATAGAGCAAATAATAATGGCGATAGAATTGAACCGTGTGACACTCCTTGACTTCTAAGAATAGTGGTTGAATTAACTCCATCAAAGCTCATATAATATTTCCTGTTGGTGAGAAAACTAGAAACCCACTCTAAAGGGGGGCCTGAAAATATGGAACTGATGTTGTAACTTAAATAGCAATAATTGAATAGACACTGAATCAAATGCCTTTGCAAAATCAACAAATAAACCAGCCACCAAATTGTTGTTCATCATCTCTGTGGTGATGAATTCAATCAGCTCATAACTTGCAGTGTTTTTTTTTTCCGGGGAGCAAATCCATGTTGACAATGATAGATGAATCTATTTTCATAGATTTATTGTGATAGGCGCACATAAAAAAGCTTCTCTTGAACCTTAGAAAAAAAAAAGAAAGATGAAATGGGCCTATAATTTTCATATTTATTCGCATCTCCCTTCTTAAAGATCGGGCTAATTCTCGCTTGTTTTAAAGTAGAAGGGAATACACCGGTTAATAAAGAAGAATAAAAAATAAAGGCTAGAGGAGTTGCTTTATCAAGCTCAATCATTATATCGGATCGATAGCCTAAAAAATCGTAGGAAGGACTAGAACTCAATCTAGATATAATATCACAAACTTCATCAGGAGTGTTGGCATGCAGAAAAAAGTTTAAGCAAAATTACCGGGATCACATCTAAAGTTAAATTGCTCGGTGGAAGACCCTTTCTCTCCCACAGGAAGTAGTGTATTAATAAAATTAGATAGATCAGCCGGACTAACCGGCGTAAGGGGATCAAAGGGAGTTATATTATTCTTGACACCTTTAGGAAGCATTGATAATACACGCCATTTATTTTTGGCAGACGCAAGGGAATGAAATAAATTATCATAATAAGTGGCTTTAGAATGATGCACAGAAATTTTGACTGTATTAGAGAAGTCCTTAAATTTCTTTTTAATGTAAGGGGACGAACTCTTTCTAGCTTTTAAGTAAAGGGCGTTCTTCCGTCTTATCAGACGCAAAAGATCTGGTGTTATCCAAGGCTTAACAGGGCGAGATGGACCCGTCGATTGCTTAATGTGATTACTTATAGTAAAATATCGGTCCCAGCCTAAGCACAAATGATAATTAAAACGACCAAACAAAGCATCACAATCTAAACTTGTTAAGAGTACTTCATTTCAATCGGTAAGCTCTAAAAAATTTTCAACACAGTAATACGATTCTTGCTAATTAATCTTGAAGTTAATTTAGCACATAAAATTTTTCCTTATTGTGTTAAGCTTTTGTTGATTCATAAATTACTGTCTTTTTTTAATATCGTGTAGTTACAAAAAAAAAAACAGGTGGCTGGACTACATGGAGAATCTGGGTTCGAGTCGCTTGGGTATTACCAGGGAGGACATGCACCTGATGGCTTTAGATCGCGATCGCTGGAAATCCTCCATAGGGCTGCTGCCCCCGCGACCCTAACGGATAAACGGGTTTGAAAAGTAAGTAAGTACAAAAGAAAATTTTTTTTGAAAATATCCTAACATATGCAGCTCTTGAAAGTAACTGGTTTGGTAACACTTAATTCCCCTGACAGTTCACCACCCGAGGGTTAAACACCCGACATTTAATCACGTCCACATATATACTCTGTGCAATAAAAGAAAAAACTGGCATGGTGCCAGAATCTACTATTAGTCAATCAGAAACCTGTAATATGGAGTTCTCTCACTGTAAAATGGAAGAGTACACTTTATCGCGTTCAATAAGTAGTAGGTAGAGTGTCTAGCGATGGTATCTCGGCACAAGGTCGTTATTGCGCATGCGCGTGCCAGGAATACTTGGCGCATAGCCAAGCTTAAAGCACAAGATCTGTGGATTAGGAGCTTTGCTTTATCTATACGATTATGTCGTAGACCTTTATCATTGAGAGGTAAAACAGTTAATAAAATTATTAATAAATTATTGTATGTAGAATTGTTAAAAAAAGAAAAAAAAATAAACGATCACATGTGCTTCTATTTACATGTTTAATTGTAAATTCTGTTTTTAATTGAAAATTAAAAATTCGAAACTGCAAAGAAATATACCATTTAGACAAATTAGACAAAATTTTTCATATATTCATTCTAAACTATGTATATTTGGAATTCACAAAAGGATTAAAAAACAATACAAATTTTTTCAAAATGTCCATAAGTTGTAATTAATCACAACTTTAATTCATTTACTTTCAAAAATTTTTTCAAGAATGAATTGCAAATCGTGGAATTTAAAATTTTTAAGCGCTTGGGCATTCCTCTATTTTTTTAAAATTATTATATTTGGAATTAATATCCACTTACAGGTTAAGTTTTGTATCATTTATATTTTTATTATGAATCAATTTATTTTCAATAAAGACATCTTGAAAATAGTTGTATTGTTGACTGAACGAATCCAAATTTTAGTCATTTTATAAGTATTTTAATATTTTTATTAAAAGGTTCCATTTTTTATCGTTATTAATACTATATAAGGAAATTTAATAACTTCACGTTTTGAACAAAAAATCTACTAATTATACAGGGTGAGGCATTTACCTTGAGACAACTGCATATCTCGGAAACTAAGCATTGTACGAAAAAATGTCCAAAATCAAAAGTGAATTATTTCGCGGAGGAAATTGATTAGTTAAAAAATTATCCCCACCTTCCTTGTGAAGGGGGCTGGGGGAGGGGGTAATTTTGAAATCTTAAATAGAAATCCCTGTTTTTAATGGTATATTCAGATTGCATACAATATTCGAGAAATAATTTATGCTTGGTAATTTTTCAATTGATCCAAGCGTTTAGCAGATAGAGGCCCTGAAAGTGTGGAATTTTTAAAAATTTTGAACCCAATTCTATCGATGAAGACAAAGAGAGAATCCAAACTTGTCACATACTTCTTTGACTTCACCAGTAACATTGACCAGACAGTCCTCCTTGGGCGTATTGAATTGACTTTTCAATGAGTCAGCGATGAGTTGAGCCTTGTCCTGGTCACTGCTAAAAAAGTCGCCGCTTTCTGTAAGTAGAGGAGGTAGTTCAATGGCCCTGTTGCTTTTAAGGGCCCTGACAGTATTCCAAAGAGAACTGTCTTGGACGGACAGACTCTTGATCTTGTCATTCCACCTTTGATTCCGTAAGTCCTGGATCTGCTCGCTGACCTTCCGCGATAGCCTGTTGTATATCGTCTTGAAATGCGGGAGCCTGATACGTTGCCACAGTCTTCTGTAAGTATTTTTTTCCTGAATTGTCTGCCTGATGCGGGGAGGAAGCTCAAGATGGTCTGGCCGCTTGTAATCAACTGGAGAAGCAGTAGCATCGGAAGCCATGAGAATGGTGCGAGTGACATTTTTGACATTTTCGTCGATGTCATTGCTGCTATCTGGATCCTGATATGGAATGCTACTATCTTTTAAAAGTTCCCTAAACAATTTCCAGTCCTGCTTGTAACGAAGATTTACCCTCAGATCGATATTCATCTCCTCGAAATTTAAAGCAACAGGGAGGTCAGATGATAAGGCATTCACTGTGTATATGTTGTATAGTTTGAAAAACCCCTTGACGACAGCTATGTCAAGCACATCACTGACAGGTGAGTGATCACAGTAGTATGTATCTTCAAGGGGACCGACGATGGAAGTGTCAATCTGGCCTAACATGTATCTATAGAGTACTGAGCCGCTCTGATTTGTGCATCTAGAATTCCAGTGAGGGTGCTTCGCATTTAAATCACCTGTCATAACAACTGGAATGGGTCCGGGCAAAAGCTCATCGAGGTCGCGAGGATCGAGTTTGTGCCCTGGAGGGTTATATACGGAAGTAAACTTGACCTCACTAACGTCAACATCTTTAAGGATAATGGATACTGCTTCCATTTTCACTAAATCTGGAGTAACGATCTTAGTATGATCAATGCCTTTTCTGATAACAACAGCTGCCCCTCCAGAGACTGGATCTTTTTTAGGGGTCCTATCTTTTCTGTATATATAATAATCTGGCAGGGTGAAAGATCTGCTTTGCTTGAGGTGAGTCTCGCACAAAAAGGCTACGTTTATATTCCAACTTGTGAGGAAATCGTAGAACTCACGACACTTGCGAGGGATCCCCCTTGCATTCCAGATAGTGCATCGTAGTTTTCCTTGCTTTAGTACTTTATACGGAGGTCTAACCATGATTATTTCCTGCTCTCAACTGGAGTAATCTGTGGCAAATCGTTGCCACTTTCTTTCAGCATATTCTTTATGTTACGCAGAAATCTTTGAATTTTAGCCAGTTCTTTGTGGTCAACAGCTCCCTTACCAACTGAAGCAGGGGCAACGGAAGCGAAAGATCTACCTTCAACTACCTTAGAATTTCTATTCCTATTGACTTGTGGGTATTTGGGGCATTTTGTATAGCTGCTTGTGTGCTGGCCTTCACAGCGAATACATTTAGGCGGGTCTTTACCTTTTATATTCGTATAGTCCCTTGATTGATGATCGCCTGCGCACTTGTTGCAACGTGATGACTCGGTGCAACCCTGAGAAACGTGCCCAAAACGTAAGCAATTGTAACTTTGCAATGGCCTTTTGTTACCCCTAAATAACTCAACTACTACAGCAAGTAGACCAATACGTTTCAGATTTAGGAAGGACTTATTATGTTCAGTGTTTTGGAGGAGGACTAGAACCATTGGCATCTCGACAGCCCCGTTTGCTTTTTTAAGCCTAATTGCTTGGTCCGGGAAGTAGTTGGCACTTCTGAGGTCTTCACAGAATTCTTCGAGGTCGTATGTTTTGTCAACGTTACGAACAACGTATTTCAGTAGCTCTTCAGACTTTAGTTGGTGGTTTTGGATTTTAAGAAAATCATTGTTTTTGATTCCAGACACTAAAGTTTTGTGCGTCTCTTCGTCATGACATTTGACCTTAATGGTGTCTGAACGACCTGTGTGGGCGGTAATTTTGTCAAGAGGTACGTGCTTTTTGAGCTCCTCCAAAATCTCCTTTATTGGCTTCCCATGGTGACGAACGATGATTGGTGGTATATATATTGATATATATATTGCTCCATTTTCACGGGTGATATTAATAAATGTGTTTAGCTTTGTTAGCTCGAAGGGCTACAGAGGCACTAGCGCTGACATCAAAAGTGGACTTAATATTGTCGATCCTGACACCTCCTTTGTACCTCTTATTCTGTGCAGTCCGCCAGTCATCTCCATCAATGTCAACAGAGTCATCATCAAGCCTCCTCTTTGTGCTTTTTCTTGATGAGGAGCTACTATCGCTGACCGCGCCCAGACCTCCAGGACCTTCTTTACAATCGTTTGAAGGAATAGCGTTATCCACTAACATGGGCGAAACGGATGTAATGGGAGAGCCCATAAATTCCTTGATAGCATCACTAAGATTGGCAATGCCGTTGGTAGTTTCCAAATTCGCACGCTTTACATCCTCTCTAAAACTATCAATATTTGTGATTAACTGCTAATATCATTAGTCAGCGATTCCAACCTTGTTTCTATTTCTAGCTTTTTTTGTTCAATTCCGAACGTAATGCCTCAAGCTGTTCATTTATAATGATGTCAAAAGCAAGAAATCTGAGATCCTTACATGCATCTTTGTACGCTACATCACAAGGTAACACCTTACCGTCAGCATATTTAATAGTGATGCTAGCGGATTTCGTCGACGCAGTGCCTGACGTCGCCATGAAGCAGGTGTGGTGCTGGGTTTTGCCATCCTTAGAAGGACGCACCTAATCAGAGCGAATCAGTTTAAAAGACTTAAAAAAGTCCTACCTTGTTGGAGATTCCACCGATGCACTGAAAGTCGAGTGGTAGAATCGCCGTGCAGTAGCAGCAGTGTGTCTAGTGTAATCATGTGTCCAGTGTCCAATGTCGCTGTTTTCTAATCGACAATCGAACAGTGAAGTGTACATTTGTTAGGATGGGACGAAAGCAGCGCTTTCACAAAGCTCATCCAACCAGAATAAACTCCAAATGAAATACACTTTTGGCCATGTATCCCAAGGTTGCACCGAGTCGCCTCGATGTAATAAGTGCGCTGGCGACCATCAGTCGAGGGATTGTACTAACATAGAAGGCAAAGACCCCCCCCCCAAAATGTATACGTTGTTCTGGTCAGTACACATCTAGCTACACCAAGTGACCCAAATATCCACAAGTCAAAAGGATCAAAAGCACAAAAGTGGTAGAGGGAAAGTCCTATGCCTCGGTCGCATCCAGTTCTGCTGACACTAATGACACACGTACGGTCGACCACAATCAATTGCGTTATATTTACAGGTTTCTAAGAAATTTGCTAAATCACTACAAGAAAAGTGGAAAAACAGTACCACAGACTGCCTCTCACGAATCTAACAAATGACCATGGACAGACACCCATACAAGATCGTTAATCAAGGGAAACTCCGTTGCAATATTTGAAATGCGAGGGGAATCGCTCGCAAGCGCATCGAGTTTTACAATTTCCTTACAAATTGGAATGTCGTTGTCGCCTTCATGTGCGAGACGCACCTGAAATCTACTCAAGTCTTCACCTTGCCTGGATATCGTGTTTATCGGAAAGATCGGCCACTGGGTAATAATTCCAGCCACGCTTTTGGTGGAACAGCGATAATTGTAAAGGACGGCATTGGTCATCGCGAGTCTGTCACTCCAGACTTTGTGGGAATGGAAGCAGTCTCCGTGATTATAAAGGATGTGGATGCAGGTGAAATCAAGTTTATCTCTTTATATAACCCATCTAAGCACAAGCTTGATCCGTGCGAACTTGACGAGCTGCTGTCTGCGCCCATTCCAGTTGTTATTGCGGGCGATTTGAATGCCAAGCACCATGCGTGGAACTCCAAATGCCCCAATCAAAACGGCAATATCTTATATGGATATACCTTAAACGAGATTGACACCGTCGTTGCTGGTCCCCTTGATGACGCATGCTACTGCGACCACTCTCCTTTTAGTGACGTGCTAGATATTGCAGTTTTTAAAGGTTTACTCAAGCCCTATAATATATTCACAGTTGATGACCTCTGACCAACGTCCAGTGATGCTTATTTTTGAGGGTTTAAACATCGATCAGAAGATTGTGCTCCGCTCTAAACAGGACTGGAAGCTCTTTAGTGATATTCTTAGAGAAAATAGCATTCCTTACAAGGTGGTTATTGATAAGGAGGATATCAATAGTAATATTAATGCTATCACCCGTGTTGTCAACGACGCCACTACTTCCAGTACCTCTACTATCGATCGTAAGCGTCCTGAACACCTCGACCTGCCTCCTTATATCAGGCGTCTTATTCTCGAAAGGAAATTCTTACAGGAGATTATGCAGCGTAAGCGACTTCCCTTCTTCAAGACCAAGTACAACCGGCTTTCTCACAAGGTCCAGGAGGAGGTTTAGGCACTAAGAAATCAAAGGTGGAACGAAAAACTGAAGTCCTTGACTGTACTGGACAACTCGCTCTGGGGAACTGTCAGGGCCTTAAAGGATAACAGACCAATCCAATTGCCGCCACTGCTTGCAGGCAATGGCAACGTTGTCACCAGCGACGGGGATAAGGCTCAATTGATCGATGATTCTCTGAAAAGTCAATTTACCACGCCTGGTGAGACAAACTTGGGCAGCCTCCAAAACACTCAGATAGTTAACGATGGGTGTAACGACCAGTACATTCATCCTGTTCCCACCTCTGAGGAAGTCATTAGTGCCCAAGAAATCTCCGACGTCATCAAGCGACTTAAAACAAAGAAAGCAGCAGGTATTGATTCCATCACTAACAGTGCTCTCAAGAACTTGCCTTCTAATATTATATTGTGACGAACCCCCACCTAATTATACATGCATGAACCCACATTAGCATAGCCAATGTGTCGGAAGGCGACCGTCAACGGGTTCGAGACTGATTTATGAGAAATGAGGTGTTGTGAGACCAATTATGCAATTAATCAAGCAATATTTACAATAAAACGTTAATTTTATTTCTATTACCAGCCCAATACATCTAAGAATTAACTGTGCTCGGAATTTTGGTAAAAATTAATATTACTGACTAATTGAGTTACAATCCTAGACAGTAACGCTAGCCTAAAGGGGCCCCTTAGTCTAACGCGCTACCGCTATGCAAATCGCCACCAGGCGCGCGGAACACATGCAGTTCCTTACAATCGCATACACATAACCTGAGTTCTTCCTACAATATATTTAATAAAGGCCTTAGCAGGAGCAACAGAATTTTTTTCCTTTTCCAATAATCATCATGAGGACGCAGTGTGGGTATCGTAACGTTGGGTCTGACACGGGACATCACCTCTCCTTAGCTGCTTTGGCATGACGCCGGAGAGCGTCACGTGATTCTTTTAACTTCACTCTCAATGATGAGTGCGAGGAGAATCACAGAAACCCCGCCGGTGATTCCCGTGCAGTTAGCTACCAACTACAAGTGTACCCCCTACTACACTCAGTGATTTGCCTCCCCTATAAGATCAAGGGATCCACTGCAAAGCTTTCACTGCCTCAAGATTATTGAGCCTTAAAATCAGTGACTCACTGCTTACAAGCGCTACTTAAATATATAGATATATTTAAAATTAACAGCAAACATTAAGCTGAACATGTAATAAACTTCGCGTTAACCACAATGTTCATTTTCTGTAACACCCAAACTGTGCGAATTAGTCGAGGACGAATAGTTTGCACCGATAATTGTCATCTGTTGCATCTCTATTACTCTTGTGGACCCTCGAGTAGTTCCATGGGCAAGGAAGAGCAGTAAAAATAAAAAAATTCACTCACCAATCGCCGACATCAATATGGCAACCGGAGAAGTTCAAATACTACGCCAACAGTGATACCTGTGCATCGAGCAACTTTTCATCGGGATGACCAAACGAAAACTCCCTTCGAACACTCCGCTCAAGGTAGCAACGCCGCATCTGTAACGTCCTTTCACAAGCTCCTTCCTTAGCCGAAAAGAAACAAATAATCTATTTTTTATAACATATAAAATAGTTAATGTTGACCAATAATGTTATACTTGCTGCTGTTCAATGATACACGAGTGTCAACTTTGAAGGGCCGCGTTCTATTTTACAGTCCGACGCCATTATCGCTGTTTTTTTTGTTTTTTTTACCAACGAGAAAAACGTCCTCTCATTCCGAACTTTTTTTGTACACACTCAAAAACAAAAACTTAAATTTCTACAATAACAAACAACACGTTAACACAACAATTGAAGGATGACGAGAACCTCATCTTCCAAGAATTTCTCCCAACAACAATGCAAACCGCGTTCATCTCACTCTGTTACTTTGCTTTGTTGACGCAACAGGGTTGAGATCGACGCAATGAAATGAATATTTACATAAAAAAAATAATATCCTATAATTCTAAACATATAGCATCAAAAATAGTAATTATAAAAATTATCAAAAGGAATTAGGCTGGTAATAACATAACCAAACAAACACTAGAGAATTGCTAGTAAAAATATAAAATTATTAAATTCCCATTGGGCCCATGTAAATTCCCCCAATTTAAATACGTGACTTGTCACAATATCGATCATTACCAAAGCCATGAATGACTGCTGGAAACTTGGTTACTTCCCCGACCAGTGGAAACAGTCCGTCATAGTTACCATACAAAAGCCTGGTCTAAACCCATCTCTTGCTGTCAGCTACAGACCCATAAGCTTGCTACCTGTGCTATCAAAAGTCTTTGAACGCATCATTCCGAAGAGGTTTAACGAATTCTGTGTAGCAAATAATCTCGTTTTTGATGAGCAATTTGGCTTTCGCCCAGGTCACTCCTGCCAACTTCAGATCTGGAGGCTTGTTGCAGATCTAAACACTTCTCTTAGCTGTGTTAAGTATGGTGGTCTTTTCTTTTTGGTTGTCCGTAAAGCTTTTGATCAGGTTTGGCACGAAGGCCTGATATACAAAATGATTACTTGTGGATTCCCGGACGAATTTATTGCCTTGATTAGATCTTTTCTGCCGAACATGATATTTCGTGTGAAGGTTGGCTGCTCCATGTCTAACCCGTGTGACGTCAAAGCTGGTGTTCCCCAGGAATCTGTCCTAGGCCCTGCGCTCTTCAACTTTTTCATCCATGACTTCCCAACTTTTCCTAATTGCAAGCTATATCTGTTCGCTGACGACGCGTCCATCATGACCACTGACCGTGTTCCCGCTCATGTCATATCTCCATTGCAGAATGCCTTACATCAGTGCGAGAAATGGTTTGCTAAGTGGAGGCGCAATCTAAATGTTGACAAATGCAAGGCGATGTTCATTACAAAGAAACTCGGGAACAAAACATTACATTCGAGCTCTTTTTCCTTTTCCTTTCTGGTAAAGAGCTCGAATGGGTAAAACATTACAAATACCTCGGAGTGGTAATAGATGCCAAGCTAAATTGGGGCGACCATGTCTCCTACGCCATCAACAAGGCAAAATTTAGTCTGGTAGCTCTTCGAGGGCGAAACAGCGCTCTTGGATTGGACTGCAAACTATTGCTGTACAGGGACGGTAATGCGAACCATCTTGCTTTATGGTATGCCTGCCTGGGCTACAATATTTAAGTCCAGATGGAAGGACCTCCAAACCTTCTAAAACGTTACCTTGAGGACCTTTGCCCAACTTGACAGGAGAGTTGCAACAAATACTTCTATTGCCGACGATTTTGAGATACCTCCCATTGGTAGCTATGTACAGGAGTCACTGAAGAAGTTGCTTCCGAAGATTAAGGACCATCCCAATCCTCTGGTTGCAGATATTCTGCAGCATCCACTCACGTTTAGAAGTTTCCTCAGGCATCGCAGGCCTCGATACGTCCTGGACATCAATTTCGACGACATCCAAAAGGCCATCTTTCCCGACTACTGGATCTCATAGCTCCTCGTGCCCCTTGTCAATCAACAATCAACTTATTCGTCCTTATAGGAAAGGACCCAATCTTATCCACTGGATGACTTAACTAGGTTTCATCTGGCTTTTTGCCTAGTTCAGTGTACTTCCCCTGGTTACTTCCTGGATGAGTATGGCAGTGAAAGCGTTGCTTTCGGACCGCTCGTTTCGTTTCCCCTGCGCTGTTCGATTGTCGATTGTCGACTTTTTTCATAACTTCAGGATAATTCTCTAATATTCTAATTGCCTTTAGAGAATTATCCTTTTTGCTTTGATAAAGAATAGACTCTATCCGAAACGTCAGCTTTTTATTTGATTTTATATTTCCAGTTTTATTTTGATTTTAGTTATTATTTATTAATTATTTTGTTAATTATTATTTATTTTTCATTTTTATTTAATAACTATTATTTATAAAAGTGTAAATAATTCATAAACATATATCGATTTTAAAGAAAAAACAAATTTTTTTAATGTTTAACTTTTCATTTCTTATGTTCAGGTTTTGACGTCTTTGCTTCTTGCCCATATTGGGCGCTATAATAAAATAACATAAAATAATCGTTTTAACAAATAATTTCGAAGTTGTAGAATATTTACAGTTAGGCTTATCGAATACAACGTGCTGGATGGTATTCTTCAAAAAAACATTTGAAACACAAATGTGTGCGATACCAAGAACATAGGATGAATGCAGGACTAATCCTGCAGGTGCATTTTTCCTTTTTCATGCACTCCGGAAAAGAAATTTGATTTACATTCAAAAAATTTTCTTTTGTAGGCTTCAATTTGGCAGCATATCAGGCGTATCTGATATAAATACAATCAAATGTTACATATATTGCAAGAAATTATATTTTTTACAAAGAAATCTGTACACTATTATTACCGTAACATATTCGAATATATTGGAGCCTGTAATTGATCGTGAATGAGTGCGTGAATTTTCATGACATCTGCCCTCGATGTAATTTCCTTGTTCGTTTCCAAAAGATATGAACAATTCTGCATACGACGTATAAAATTTTTAATTTGACGATAAAAATAAACGTCACATGGTTGGGAAATGGTGTACATTTCGGCTGTATGATCGATAACGTACACGTAGCAAGACCCTGTCCGTTAGTAAACTTCATGGTTACAGATGTTTGGCCACTCCAAGAGTCCACGATGTACAAAAATGGATTTATTTTAACATAAGGTTGTATTATGTTGTCAAGAAATTGTTGGTACGTGTCCTTTTGTAGCTTTCCGGACTTTCTGGATGTGACATAAACGTTGGCATATTGCTGCATGTATTGTTCGACTTCCATTTGTACACGAGGACCAAATTTTCCGGTGCTTTCTTGCAAACAAACGAATACCGTACTCTTGGCAACAATTTGCCAGATAAAGTTATAAAGTACTTTGCTGCATATGAATGCGTTAATTTTTGCATTTGGCCAACTGCAACTTCAGTTACTTTTTCGCCCTTGTGAGAGAAAGTGCGACAACTGCTGATTCTGTACTCACAACCAGTTTGGTCAGTATTTATAACGTAATCGGGATCAAAATTAGCAATAATTGCACACGTTTGCTCTTGACATTTGACAGCAGTTTCTAATAGTTCTTGATGCGTTGCTGTATCTTTTGCACTTACATATCGCTTAACATATCCTTGAGATATGTGATACATTCTTTTGAAATTCTTCACCCATCTGCCCGATGCAACAAACTCAAAAAATAATGCTTTCTGCTTCGCTTCGATACAGATCGGAGGCAGGGAGCTGAGGTTGGCCAATCAGAGAAGCTAATTTTGAAGTAAAAAATCAAGTGCTGCCATCTGTTGTTGGCAAATAAAAACAGAAGCTAATTTTGAAGTAAAAAAACAAGCGATTCCGTCTGTTGATGGGAAATAAAAATACGCGTATCTTTAGTAGAATTTATGAATAAAAAAATATAAAAAAAATATATTGATGCGACAATTAGAACAGATTTTATAGCTTTTCCAAATTATTATATTTTATCAAATATTCATACTGTAGGGGGTATCCAAATTTATTTCTTTTTGCATATATATAATGCAATATTTCAAACTTTGAAAACGATTATGTTATAACAATATATCAAGGAATTAGTTTATATAAAAAAATTTTTTTACATTTTTTGGCGAAAATGACCATTTTGGCACAGGAGTCTTCCCTTAAAGGGAGTAAGACATGAGAAAAACGGAGGCCGAATGTCAAGGGATGGCAGCGTGGCTACGCGCCGACTGAAGAGGAAAAAGCCAAGCGAGAATCGGGGAAGAGCGGACGAACGGAATGGGCCTTTTGCCCGCTCACGAGATTTCCGGTATGGCGTCATCCCCTGTGCGATTGAAACCGAGGCTGGAGGGAAGAAAATCCCAGGATCTGTAGGAAGAAGTGAAGTGGTGTCGCGGTTTTTTTATACTTTACGGTTCAATTTTGTGCAAACTTTTTGTGCTTTGGACTCTATAACAATTGCATTTCATAAAATACAAAATTGCTATCATCACATACTAAATAAATCGGTGGTAATAAGTCTTTTTGTGTTTAAATAAAGATCAATTTAGTTTAAACTTAAAATGTTCAATTACAATTAAAGAAAAATAAAAAAAAAAGCACTTTATGTTTGCATAATATACAGGTGAGTTAAAAGTCGTTGGACACCTTCCTATCTTGGATACCAATGTATTTACGCAAATTCCAATACAGGGAATAAATAGGAACTTGAGGGAGCTCTATCTGATGGAGCATCTTTCATTATCTGAGGTATGCAAATTAGGACACATCCAAATTCTATCTCGAAAACCGTAAGAGATACACAAAAAAATTCCAATTGCACATTTGTTCAACAGCAAATTCCAAACAAAACAAAAAAAGTTAACCAAAATCTGATGAGCGGATTAACCAACATTCCGCATTGCAAGCTCTGCAACAGGACAATTGTTGCTTGATGCTTATAAACAATCATCTGAAACAAAGTAAGTCTTTCCATCAATCCAGATAATGTTCAAAGTTCCACTTACACCATAGCATAATTTCGCACGACATTTCAACGATGCCTGGTTGTTGCATGATAATTTTGCCTCGCTTCACCAAAGCATAGGACCATGTTGATAATTTCCTGGTTAGTGTACTGTGCCATCTTGCTTTGGTCTGATTTTTTCTCAGCTTCAACATGCCTTTTTATATCAATTGCACAGGAAACTGGTGACTTTATGTTAAATTGTGGAACTTTCCAGAACAGGATTAGGATAGTGCATGAAATAATTTGCAGAGCTTGCAATGAGGATTGTGGGTGATCCGCTCATCGGATTTTGGTGAACTTTTTTTTGTTTTGTTTGTAATTTGCTGTTGAACAAATGTGCAACTGGAATTTTTTCTGTATCTCTTACGGTTTTCGAGATAGAATTTGGATGTGTCCTAATTTGCATATCTGAGATGATGAAAGATGCTCATCAGATAGAACACCCTCAAGTTTCTATTCGTTCCCTATATTGGAATTTGCGTACTACGTTGGTATCCAAGATAGAAGGTTTCTAATGACTTTCGACTCACCCTGTATAAAAGTGCAATTACTTATTCATAATGGTAAGCTTCATTAAACCGAGTATTTATAAAATGTTAGTATTTTTTTACGAAAATAATAAATTCAATATTTTTCCAAAAAAGAAATCAATTTTTTAATTTAATTACTGTATAAATTTTCCACATGAATATATTTTTAATCCATGCTCTTAAAAATAATTTTTCATAACATTACCTTCAAAATCAAAAATATAAGATTCTGAAAGAAAAAAAAGTTATATGCCTTGTTATTAAATCTTCCCAGCCATTCATTTACTGTACTAAAAATTATGCTTAGCGAAACTGTTAAACTAATCGAGTAGTGTTTCATTTCTTCGTTTTACAAGCACTTTTCACCTTGAAGCAATGTTTATTTGAAGAGGGCTTTCCCTCGAGCCTCGTTTTCGTGCCACATAGGGATGACGTATCGTCTCGTCCAAGTCTCGGGGTAAAAAGGTCCATTGCTCAGCAAAGTGAACTCGGTTCCCCCTAGTGTACTCCTTGGTCCCTGCTGAATGATGATAGCCTTGCTGTCGAAAAGCGCTTCCAGGTTCAGGTTGTATTTTTCCTTAATTTTTGATGTGGTGAAAGAGTTTTTTATTTCTTTTATTTACTATTATCCACATACTTATTTTTTCCCTTTTTGTCATATTAGTACACATTCTGTTTACTTTTGTGCCTTTATTCCGGAAAATTTTTCATTTGATATCGATGCTGAATATCTTATCGAAAAGAGTATCGCAACGTCCCTATCCACATAAAAATTTTCAACTTAAATTCCATTCCCAAGTTACCTTATTATGTCGTCAAAAATGAGAATTTCGCTCGCGAATATTGCTGATTTCAAGGTCGATTAAATCAAGTATGGAGAAAAATTTTCAAACATGTCTGTATATTTTCTGAAAGATTGTGGTACTCTCTTTATGATACTTGAAACCAGAACTTTTTATTTTATACGGGAGTGAAATGGTAGCCACTTTTCAAACCCCTGAAACACCTTTTTTTGCCTGCCGCGGCGAGAAACAAGTTGGCTGAAGATAAAAATAAAATAAAATAAGAATTGTTTTACTAGTACTTTTCAGTGATAGGGCTACCCATGGTGTATACACAAAAAAAAATCTAAAATGGTCGAGCAACCCCACTTGGTCTATTTCTTGTGTAATGATTCAAAAGCGAAATATTCAATTAAAACGTATATAAACGTTGAAATGGCATACAGGGTCATCTGCCGGAAGTGAGAAATAATTATTTCCCAGGTTGTCTTAAAAATAACAAAAACATAAGTAATTTTCTCTAGGGAATTACAAATCATGGGCAAGGTAAAGCACAGCTATTCATTTTTTCTTTCCAAACAAAGTTTATAGTTTTCCACTTACCTCATTGAAGAGTTGCATCTTGGGTTTCATGACAGCGACTTCTGCATCCACGACAGGGTCTCGAACACCTGTGGAGACGAGGCGCGTTAAGTGCGCAATTTGACGCTCCAAACACTGATTACGCTCCCTCTCTTTCTACAGAAAATTAAGAGAAATGAAATTAGATTAATAGTCAAGATGTTATGGTCGTCATAACGGAGTATCCATTTACACCCTCTCTTTGGTTAGCCATACTCAAAAAACATTTAAGTCCTCATAGTCCAAAGTGAAATTTCTAAAAAACTGAACATGCCATTTCGTATATTTCATGCCAATTTGCCATAGTGTACGTGCGTAATTAAATTTTTACCTAAAGAATAATTTCTTTTACTTTTTTCCTTTCTACCAAACAAAGTAAAAGAAACTAAAAAATAATTTACATTTAATCGCAAAAGTAATTATTTATGACAATTCTTTTGAGAAACATGCATTCACGCCATATTATTACAAAAGCCTTATAGACTCGTGATTCAATTTCTTCCTACATATTTGGTTTATATTATACATTCATTTACGAGATTGCCCTTTCAAAATCGGAGGGACCGCTTACGTGGCAACCAAGCATCAAAACATTGACAGTTTTTTTACATGGCAATCTGATCCAAGAAACAAGACGGAAAATTCCGTGCCATGCCAACGGAGATTCCATGCCAACTTTGGCCAAGATCCATCCTTCGTGTCAACGGAGACGGACAGGAGCGTTGGCAGAGATCCAGCCGTCATTGTATTCGACGAAAAACGACACTAAACTCGAGGAAGCTCAGCGAATTGAAGCGGCAATCGTGCGAGCAAAGGATCACGAGGAAATTAAAACGATTTCAAGTCAGCCTGTCTGGTCCATTTCCTGAGCGTAAATATTAGAAAGAGAACTTTCTTTGCCTAGGGGAATGGATCGTGCACTTCCGAGCAGTTGCCGACGTAGACAAATGTACTTTCTGACGTCAGAGGAACTTGAGGTTCCAGCCAACGCCACCTGGAGAGAAAGCCTCAGCACAAGTTTATGACGTTATTCGTCCTGGTTATCGAGCTGCTATACAAACGAAGTAAGGCTTCGCTGCACAGCATGAACAAGCTATGAACATATTGGCCATCATAAGCAAGGAATTTTACAAACCAACTTTGCTAAATCAGTATAATATATTAAATAACAAAACTCTCGTAACTTTCTAACCTCAGATTGTATTACACAAAAACTTAAATAAAAAAACTACTTAACAATTTGAGTTAATAATAGAATCAGAAATTTCTGAAAAACAATTATAAAATATTTCTTATTTAATAAATCGTGCAAAAATATACTCTTAATATTTTATTTAATAATATTTTAAAAATAATATTTAAAATAATATTTAAAAATAATATTTTAAAACTTCTTAAAAAGTATATATTTTAAACTCGTAGAATTCTTGTCTCTAAAAATGTCTCATGATAATTCCTATTAAAATGGTCTCTTGATAAAACTAAATATTGAATAGAGAAAAATAGCTAAACACTAAATATTGGTTTAATTAACATTAAAATCCTGGCTTCAAAGTTCCTCAGTCAAAAAAACCACAAATCACAAAACCATAAAAAGCATTTTAATTTTCTTCATTAAATTTCAAATTTCTTTTGTGTAAGATCTAATGTTATAAGGTTACCAAATTTAATGCTATTTAATATTTATTCCTCAGATAAATTTTACTAAAAGATTTTTAAATAAATTTATTTGATACGATATGAAATTTATAGGTAAAAACACATATTCATCTATTAATATATAGAATATTTTCTTGTTAATACTGTAATAGAAAATCAACATGAAAGAAATTTGTTATAAATCAAATTTATTACAAAAATATTGACATCTGTAATAAATCATAATCCCTTTGAATATTACATTGTGTTTATAAACTTTTCATAGTATATGAAACAAAACATACATTAAATGGGTAAATACATACAAGAGTCATCTAACAAAATAAACTTATGATATATTAATTTATTTAAATAGTGAATTAAGTTAAGGTTGCTAATTTTCTTGCTGAATTTTTTTTTTATTCTTTACAACATTCTCATTTTTTTGAGTACACAAATTTTTTAAAATTGTATTTGTGGAAGACCACACAATTATCTTCATTGTCTTTTCAAAGTTGTGTCCAACAGTACATTATATTTCATCAAAGAGTAATCCATCAGATGATAGAAAGAAAGTTCATTGTTATTTGAACAACAGCTTGTCTTTGATTTTTTAAGTTAAAAAACTCAGTTTCATATTTAGAAATTAATTTTTCAATTATTATGAAGGTATAAGCTACGGCATTGACTACAGTTACAAAGGGATAATTTAATCCCCCTCGATCAATATTTACAATCAAAGTGTCATTGTCTGTATGGCTTATTTCATCCATCTCAACAGTAAGTTTTTCTTTACGGTGTTCACATTTGTCAATTGTTTTTAACACTGAAAAGCAGCAATAACCAGCTATGTAATATATAACGGGTAAATATGTATCTAAAGCTATCATGTCTGCTTCTGTGATTTATCTAAACTGTTAAATTTGTATTATCAAATACATGTTCAGGTACATTTGTGAAATCATGTCCATCATGCATTTTTTGGATTATCAGATTCTTACTAGCCAAAGGTAACTCTAATGACAAGTACTTTGAAGACGTAACTTCTTTTCACATTCAAACAGTTGTCTCAATGAAATATGATAATTGCTACCAGCTAATTGTCGATATTTCTCAGAACGTTCTTCTAAACAGTCTGTCTGCATTTTACCAGGTAAAATATATTTATAACCTAACTTATTTCAACAATAGTCAGTTAATCCAATGAGAGCCTCAGTTGTTACATGAGTTTCTTTGTGAATTTTCCATTGCATGGAATCTTTTACAACTTCTCAAGCCATTCAAGAAACATATGTAAAAACAACAACTTTTCATCTTCCTGATCATATGTTAGAGGTTCCATATCACTATTTCTGAGCCTAACACCTTTGAATGGCGTCTTGACATTTACAATGCTCCACCAACGGCATATGATGCCAATGAATTCTGTAGTCTCCAAAATATGTTGGATATTATGTTTACTACCAAATTCTTTAAGTCCCTGGATCACAAACTGGCCAAAAAATTTTAATGCTAGTTTGACGTTTTGCTTTTCTAAATTTGAAGGGTAAAGGCTCTTTTCTGTCAATCCATAACTGAATTTTAATAAAGATGTGCTTTCAAGTCATAAAGCTTCTTTAATGCCCCAAAAGATGCTACGGATACAGACAAGGGCGAATCTGACATACTGAAAGGTGGGTATGTGAAGCATTGCCCATTTTTTAAATTTATCCAGTTGTTCCGCACGTTTTTGATAAGGTGCACAGAATCAACCGCATAAAAAAGTGGCCTCCTTTTATCCGAAGGGTGAGGATATACATACGACAGCTGTTGTGGTGAAGCAAAGTTACTAATACATTTTCTTCATTGACAATGTGACAGATAACAATGCAAATAACCATGAATCCTATGCTTTCCAGTCCGCAAATAACATTTTTCAAAACATCAAATAATTGGATATGATTTAGCTTCCTAGATAAAAGCATATGGGCGACTTATTTAAATTGTGAGAAGAGACTAGAAATCATGAAAACATGTGCAGTTGTGTTGCCCCTGCAGCAGAATTTATTGCTGTTCCCACAATGTTTCCTCCTTTATAGTCAAAAAATTCTTTTACATATATTTCATCAAGCAATAAACAAACAATCTTGTCATTTTCTTTTAACGTCTGAAATATATGTTTCACATAATTCAGAAACTTTTTATTATATGTCTCCTGTTCTGGTGAAATGTCAAGAGACCGACAAACTCTTTGCAATGTTGAAGGATGAGGTAAGATGATATGCCTTGATTTTCTTATGAACTTATACGCATGAAGAGAAATTAAAAAAAACAATGATGCTAAAATAAGCAAATCTGGGCCTATATCTAAAATGATTCTTGGTAGAAGTAAGAAGCATTAGCTGTTCTTTTAGGAAATTGATCATGTTTTCATTTTCATCTGTACAAAGTAAACCTAAGGTCTGTCTGATTAATTCTATTTGATCTTTTTGCATTTCAAAATCAGTAGTGCACAGTTTAGTAACATTATCTAAAATGTCAAGGCAGTCATTGAAATTGTTAAGTTGAAAACGAAACAAAATAATTTTTTATCTTTTGTAGCTCAGTTTCTTTGCTGTATACTCTAAATTCTAATGCAGAATCAACTTTTACACTATATGCTACAGCACAGTATGGTTCTGTTACTATTGTATAGCAAATGCAGACATTCATCCTTTGGATGTAATATCCAGGAGCTTGGTAGCCCAAAACTCTTACAACACTATGAAATCACTCACACTTCGTATATGGTACTTCTTGTTATATGAATCCGCTTCTTCAATGCTTAATTTCATTGCCAGAGCCAGATTTTCTTGTTCTTTTTTTCTTTTCTTCGAGTCAGGAGAAATTCTCAGTGATGGAACTTGCTCACTAGTCAAATATATCGGATAATTGTCAAAAACTGAAGGAATGACACTTTTTTTAAGTTTTCTCAGTTTTAATGGCACAGAAATGACTGCTCCAGTTTTGTCATCAAAACCTTGAACTTCTTCCCCAAAATCTGCTGGTCTAAAGTGGAGCTCACAAACCTGCAATTAATTAACAAAAAAAATTAGCCATTCTGATGAATGAGTTAAAGGCAAAGTTGACAATGCGACAATGCAATAAAGACTTACTTTGCAAGAAGTACTTGGTGTGAAATCTTTCTTCGAATTACTGCTAACCATTTTGTTTTGATTCCTTCATCCCCTGGAAATCCAAAAAAACTCACTTTTGGACCAGAAGGATAATTTCCTTTGCATTGTGGCACACCAGTGGCGCCTGCAGGGGGGTTTCCTGATTGCACGGAAACCCCCTTTGCTGATTTAAGGGGCGCTAAATTATCCCCTTTTTTGACTTAGTCGAATTATAAAATCCTAAAATATTTACAATATTAAAATTAAATTAAAATATTAAAATAGCTTCCGATATCAAAACTAAGCTAGGAACTGGTGAGAATGGAACTTCCTTGAGTCGTGTCGTGACATTTTAGTACTTTTCCATTGGCGAGTTCACCTGAAATATACAGGGTGTATCTGAAATCCTCTCACAAACTTTTAGAGGAGGTAATATGGATGATTCTAAGCAAAAAAGTTCTTATGAACGTGGGATCGAATTCAATCGATAACCGAGATATGAACACAAATAAAATTGCCGCCACTAAGATCAACAAGTTAATAACTCAGGGTCTATAACATATAACTTAATGAAGTTTAGAGGAATAATAGGAACATAGAATTGTGTATACGGTTAAAATTTGATCGAATTCGAACGAGTAGTTTCCGAGTTACGCAGTCAATATCGTAACACGTGCTCACATGTGAGTACTAACCACCACGTGTTACAATTTTGACTACGTAACTCGGAAGTTAAAACCACAGGAAGTTTGCTTGTCGTCATGACCTGCAGCGCCCTCGGCCTAAGATTGGCATTTACCGGACTTAAAAAGGCTGGGCTGGATTGCGAGAACTTGAGGTAAAGGATACGATAGGGCCGCATCTATCGCTGGGACTACAAACGGCGTAGCAGCACGAATTCAGAATGAATATCCTAAAGCGTTGTATACACATTGCTCCTCCCATGCTCTGAATCTAGTAATTGCGAAAGTATGCTCCCTTCCTCTCGTGAAAAATTTGTTTGGCTCATTGGATAAAGTTTATATGTTCTTTGAACGGCATCCAAAACGACAGCAGCTATTGGAAAAGCAAATAGAAAATGTGTGTCCCGACAGTTTTCACCACAAGCTCAAGTCCCTGTGCTAAACGAGATGGATTGCTCGACATGAAGCCCTGGAACTCATGCTAGAACTCTATGAAGTTGTCATCTCGTGCTTCGAGCATGTATGCAGTCCCCATGATAGAAATAAAGAATGGAGTTCAGATGCGATCTCTGATGCTAAGTTACTATGCCTAAATATTACCACCTTTGAAACAATCATCACGTTTGTCTTTGTTCAAAATTGCATGGCTTTTCTCAAAGGACTAACTGTTTCTCTGCAAGGTCGTTCGCGGGACATCGATACAGCTTACAAATTTATAGAAGTTGTTAAAAGTACCATATGCAACGTCAGAGAAAACGTCGACACTTTTCACGCAGGATAATTTAGCTAAGCTGCGAAGATTGCCCAGCAGATTGACGTGGACGTTAAGTATCCAAGAGTAGCTTCAGCCAAATCTATCGACAAAATGGTCCTCCAGAATCAGCTGAAGAGTATTACCGACGCAATCTAACCATTCCTTTTCTGGACAGTGTTCTTGCTGAATTGGAGAGTAAATTTTCCGAAGCCCATTCTAAGTGCCTGCAAGCATTGCTACTCGTTCTTTCGGCCGTCATCAGTAATGAAGATGCTGATCAAGCAAACCTGGATGGGGTTTTGGACGTATATGGGGACGATTTGCCTTCACCAAGATGTCTGTCATCGGAAGTTCTACTTGGCGAGAACACTGGAAACGACAAGAAAACATAAACGAGGAGATACCATCAATTCTGCTTACGTCTCTACTTCATGCAGCCGCATCCCAGTTTGCAAATCTTCTTTCTATCTATATTTATAAAGAAGGATGTTTGTTTGTTTGTTTGTTTTTTATACAAAACTACAGTTTTATTCCGTTCTTGTTAAAATTTCGCACACATGACCTTCAAAGCATGAGGAAGATCACTGTCTACCTCAGATTTCGAAAAAATAATAACTATCTATAAAAAAATCGATATTCATAGTTATGGCAGGGCATATTAATGAGAAATATCTCATGACCAATAATGTAAGACAAAGTTTTTGCAACAATAAGTATTAACAATGGTGTCAACACGCAATTCACAAACACTGCACGGACCAACAATATAAAGATACAACATGTGACCAGATGCCTCTTGTTAAAAAGCGTCCTCGTTTGGCAAAAATTACGCCCAAAAGCGCTCAAAATATTTGTAAAACGCCCAAAATTATCGCCCAGAAATAAATGCAACGTTTCTCTTAAAAAAATTGAAAAATTAAAGATATTAAAAAAAATTAAAATTAATTAAAACAAAAATGCAAAAAATTTTTTAAACTTATAATCCAATTTCTTCAAATATTTCAACAACAGTAAGTAATTCATTTTCTTCAGCATCTTCTTATCTTCGTTGTTTTTACTTGCATATATTGTTGAGTCAAAACGGGATAACAGTTTGTGAAGGAATAAATTCATTAAAGCATTTTTTTCATCACACCAGGGATGGATGGACTACCTTCATCCATCCCTGATTACACTGTTTTGAATCTTAATCCTCATTATAGACTCAAGTGAAGTGAGACTCATACGATTTTTTAGTCTTGTTTTAACACATTCATTATAGAAAATGCCCTTTCTAACGAAGCATTAAATAATTTCCGTATTATTTTAACTTACCTTTGAACTCTCTTCATTTTCCCAGTCTTTCTGGTAACTTTTTTTGGATATTTTGTCCATTTTCCCATTTTTAAATATTGCTTCTGTCAATATCGTCTGCTTTGCTTGTGGTTATCTATCGTGTGGTGCAGTGCGAGTGCGCTGCTAAACTGATTATACAATAAACTATTCATGTTCACCTATATACAATGTATAATATACCTGTATAATGTATAGTAGCTTGTTTTGCTTGATCACATATTGGCGGCATATGACAATATTACAGTAATACTTTTACTATGTGGACTTGAAAACGCACAATTGTGAGAGTGAGTCACGTGATCAGTGCGAATCGTGCAGTGCAATTCATGGAGTTTAGGCAGCCCCAAGAAGAACAGAGCGTTAACGATAAACTCGCGATTTTTGCAAATGGCGAACCGTGATAGAAAAGTTTCGATACCATGTCAATCTTAATACCATGCAAACGGTTGTAAATAAGCATATTGTAAATGCTGAAGACGAAAGTAGCAGGGACGATGATTTGCTTGAAAGTGTTATGAAGGAAATCGAATAACCTGAATAAACTTCTCTGCAGTTTCTCCATCTACATCCACTATTTCAATTTTGATAATTGTGTTTCGGTTTCCTCATTGCTCCTCCGCCATCTTCAATACACTGAGCAACCCTGGCCTCTGGCTAGTGTGTTTCGTGCGCGCACGAAACGCACGATAACTAAACGCACTGGCAATGAAGAACAGGGTGCACGAAACGCACGATAACTAAACGCACTGGCAATGAAGGTGTTTCTCTTTGTATTTACGGGTAGAGAGCTCCTTTTATTTTTTACACTAAGATAGTCTACATCTTAAATTAGAAGCTAATTTAAATAGGAACGATATGCGTCATATCGCCACTCCAAAAACAACATTATAGTTTAGTTATACTGGGTGAAAAGGGCGCAATTTTTAGCTCGGAAACCACCATGTAAAAATCTTGCAGGCGCTACTGCACACAGCATCGATAAGGCATCCTGAAGATGTAGTTGAAATTTCATGATGTATTAAAAGGTTTAAAAGTTTATCTTTAATCAGTTAATAATTATATATTTGTCAAAATATTAAAATCATCAGTAATGGGTGTAGCTGTCACGGAATTTTGGAACGAAAGTGAAAATTAAAAAAAATTCCGTGACGAGAATATTCACAAATAGCAATTTGAAGCGGAAAGCGGAGAAGCTCACCTCGGGAAGAGAAAATGGAACGATCGAGAGAATCGCGCGAGGTTCGGGAGCGAACCACGAGAGAAAAAGGGGAGCGCGAGAGAGAGGAGGGAGACAGGGAAGAGGAAGAACGGGAAGCGCAGGTCGTAACAGTTCCAATGCTATTCAAGTGAAATCGAAACAGCGCCACTGGTCTCCAACGGCCAGGCCGCTAAGGAAGGGAACTTCCGCTGTTGATAAACCCTCCCTCCGGCCTTCAAGGTGCTGCTCCACAGGCTTCTCCTATCCCCCTCCCCACCCGTGCTGTTCTTTTGACCACCCTCTCGTAAATACTATTTTATTCCGTTCATTTAACGTTGGGCGTACGTATCTCTTCATGTTCCTAATGTGTTCTTGTTCTGTTCTGAGTTGTAACGTGTCAATGCAGCACAATCTGGCACCGCCTGTCTTGACTTGTCGGAGAAAAAAGTAAAATCGGGCACTTAGTTGCTGGATTCGCTGATGACATTCGTTGAATAGAAGAACAACTGCCATGAATGCGCCGCGCAGAAACGGCTCTTTGAAGAAAACCAATCACCTTGTAGGAAATTAGATACAAATACAATTTTATCTAAAGAAGGCTAGATTAGAGAGAGCAGAAAATAACTGCTCCAATCTTGGAATTTTATGTTCACCTAATAATTTATTTAGTATGCAGTCACTTATTTAAAACTGTATTTTTCATCTAAGGCTCAGTTTCGATTAAAGTCGAAGCGGCCTGGCCGCTTGGATCGCTAGTTACATCCGATTTCACTAAATCCCCCGAGCTTCGCTTCCCATTGTAATTCTTCCCTGAGGGAGAGTTGAGCAACGGTGGCGAGAGGAGCTCAAAAGGAGCTCGGCGAAGGAAAAGGGGAAACGTATGTCAAGCGACGGGCGACAGGAAAATAAGACGGGGTATCCAGCGAAGTCTTCAGGGGAAAATAGCGGGGCCAGCGCGCTGGGCTATTCTGAGACAAGGTATGCCTTTAAAGATTTGTGTTTATTGGATTTAAGTGCACGTCGTCCCGCAGACGCCCAGCCATGTACGGAACGAGAACGACGGCGAACGGCGGAGAGCTTCAGCCGGCCTCAGCCAGACGCTAGAGTGAAGCCGAATTTCGTCGGAGGAACAGCCAACGGTAATGTAACTCTTATTTATTCCAATTTACGTTTGTGCAGCCTCCCCTCGCTCGGGCTATCACTTGCAAACATTACGAGCTGCCGAATTGCTGTAACCGGTAGCAGCAGAAGTGTGTTTGACGAGCTGGTCTACGCTGATTTCAGTGCTTCTGTTCTAGGCGTCTTCCCGTTTAGTATCTCGGCTTATCTAGATACGGGAATAGGAGGATTTTTGTCCGGCGCCTAAGTGGGGGGAAAAAAAATTATTGAAATAAAAAATATAAAGTGCCAAGAGGATGTTTTCAAAATATAAATAACCAAACAACTCTTACTGGCAATTTATTCCACCCAAAATTCACATTACTAAATTAAAAAAACGGCAGCTCTCAGATAAATAATACAACGAACAGACGCTGCTCTGACTACACTAGCCCCCTAATATTACATGATCACGATATACAGCACCTAAATCCCCAAACCTCAAGTAAGTAAATTTACTTTCCATGCAATTTCCCCCCTCCCCGGGCACACGTGACTACCAGCTTACCTGGCACGTCACAAAGGAACATCTTTTTCAAGTTCCCGTCCAAAGTGGAAAGTACCAGGCAAAATTAAACTTTAACGTCCTGCCTCTACAAAATTATGATATTATTCTGGGGGCCATATGGGGTGAATATGTGAATGTTATACTTTAGTGGAAGACGAAGCGTTGTGTGTTAGACACAAAAGGACAGCGTATATGGCTACCGCAATGGAAGTCAAAGGCTACCAATAATTTGATATCCGCGCAAGAACTGAATCATATTCTAGTGAATGGTGATAAAGACTCAATTTTCGTACTCTACCTTAAAGACTCTAAAAATAGCGGTGAATTTCAAGCCCATAAATCTTGCCTTAAATTACTTTCAGAATTTAAAGGGATCTTTGGTGAAGATTTGCCTGCTGGATTGCCGCCCGAGAGAGACACTCAACACGATATAGAGCTAGAGCCAATGACCGCGCCATTCAACTCAACGTTATACCCGTTATCAAGGAAGGAGGAGGATGAGCTTCAGCGTACCATAGAGGATTTACTAAGTAAGAACCTTATTAAACCTTCCACATCGTTCTTTGCATCCCCAGTATTATTTGTAAAAAAAAAAAGATGGTTCGATGAAAATGTGTATAGACTTCAGAAAGCTTAACAAAACAACAAGGGATAACTTCGTGATATCACGAGTAGACTCTTATTGATAGACTGTATAGTGCAAAAATCTTTGCTAAGTTAGACATATTACAGGCTTATCATCAAATCCGGTTAAAGAGGATGTAACCCATTTAACAGCATTTAAAACTCGTTCTGGTTTATTCGAGTACAAAGTACTTCCTCTTTTGGGCTAAAGGGGGCAGCAGCCACTTTCTTTAAGGCCATGAATGAGGTCATAGGGGATTTTATAAATAAGGGAGTCGTGTCGTACTTTGACGACATTTTGACTTATGCTGAAAACTTAAAAATGCTAAATCAAGTCACAAGGGAAGTATTAACGCGCCTCAAAAACAGCCGCTTTTACTTAAAGAAATCTAAGTGCCAATTTGGGGTTCGCGAAGTCCAGTATCTAGGGTTTCGCATTAGCTTTACGGGGCGTCAGTGTGAAGACAGATTAACGAAAGTCATTAGGCAATGGCCTGAACCTAAGAATACGACACAATTGAGATCATGTTTAGGAACTGTACATTTCTATAGGGCTTTCGTACAAGATTACTCAAATATAGCGGCACCACTTTTCAGACTGCTTAGGAAGGACGAGCCGTTCCTATGGACGCAAATGCAGCAAAAAGCGTTTGAGCATCTTAAACGGGTCTTCACCAACCCGCCGATACTAAAAATTTTCAACCCAGATCTTCCACTCCATATCTTATGTGATGCCTCATCGATAGCTGTTGGCGCTGTGGCAGCCCAACAATACGAATCCAAGCTTTTTCCTGTGGCTTTTGAATCCAGGTGTTTCCGAGAGCACGAAAGTGGTTTGTCAGCCTATAATAAGGAGCTGCTAGCAGTGGCACACGCTGCTAGAGTATGGAGACATTATTTACACCAAACAGCGACGACAATTTATACAGACAATCAATCTGTATCAAGATTATTAACGCAGCCTAAGCTCTCGCAGTTATAAAAATCAGTGTTACAATATTTGTTGGACTATGGGGTCGGTCTTAAATACGTCAAAGGTGAATACAATTTTATAGCGGACGCGATCTCCAGAATGAGATCTGAAAGCGATCTAAACTTTATGGAATCGCAATCTACGTTGCGGCGGGGTGGGCGAGGATGTCACGGAATTTTGGAACGAAAGTGAAAATTAAAAAGAATTCCGTGACGAGAATATTCACAAATAGCAATTTGAAGCGGAAAGCGGAGAGGCTCACCTCGGGAAGAGAAAATGGAACGATCGAGAGAATCGCGCGAGGTTCGGGAACGAACCACGAGAGGAAAAGGGGAGCGCGCGAGAGAGAGAGAGAGAGAGAGAGAGAGAGAGAGAGAGTTGAGCAACGGTGGCGAGAGGAGGTCAAAAGGAGCTCGGCGAAGGAAAAGGGGAATCGTATGTCAAGCGACGGGCGACAGGAAAATAAGACGGGGCATCCAGCGAAGTCTTCAGGGGAAAATAGCAGGGCCAGCGCGCTGGGCTATTCTGAGACAAGGTATGCCTTTAATGATTTGTGTTTATTGGATTTAAGTGCACGTCGTCCCGCAGACGCCCAGCCATGTATGGAACGAGAACGAGGGCGAACGGCGGAGAGCTTCAGCCGGCCTCAGCCAGATGCTAGAGTGAAGCCGAATTTCGTCGGAGGAACAGCCAACGGTAATGTAACTCTTATTAATTCCAATTTACGTTTGTGCAGCCTCCCCTCGCTCGGGCTATCATTTGCAAACATTACGAGCTGCCGAATTGCTGTAACCGGTAGCAGCAGAAGTGTGTTTGACGAGCTGGTCTACGCTGATTTCAGTGCTTCTGTTCTAGGCGTCTTCCTGTTTAGTATCTCGGCTTATCTAGATACGGGAATAGGAGGATTTTTGTCCGGCGCCTAAGTGGGAAAAAAAAAATTATTGAAAAAAAAAATATAAAGTGCCAAGAGGATGTTTTCAAGTTACAAGTTCAGCGACCTCGCCTTATATTTCTTTTTTTTGTGAAAATAATTAATGTGGAAACTTTGTATCGGCTATTGCGCCGCAACAGGCTTGTCATTGATTTTAAGTTTTATTAAGGGATACAATTCAGCTGACAGCGGGGGAATTATTGCAATTAGTATTAGATGTCATTCCTTAAAACAGAGGCCTATTGCGTAATTGAGGGTTCTCTGAATACCTTAGCATTAAAAGCAGAAGAATGTTGTTTTTTTTTATTTAATCAAGAAGAAATTTATCATTTCCGAATAGAGTTTTGTTTATGAACTAACGATTGAGGAACTAGTTGTATTTATCCTCTAAAACCAAGAAGGCCTATTGCGTATTGGGAGGCCGTTAATTTTGTTTAAAAAAAAAAAAAAAAAAAAAAATAAGGAAAAAAAAAAAACAATTTAAAATTTTTAAGGACATGAATGCTTATTTCCTTAAATGCTCAGGACTGCTTAAATTAAGTTTACAATTCCTCGGAGATTATTGGTATTGACATTTTTTTGTTTTCTTTCTTGTTCTCGGAGCGAACGTAGCTGGAGGAATCACTTGTGTTGGAGTTTTGGACGTCGGCGTTGGCAGCTATCTTCAGACAGGGTTCCGACCGAGTTCTCGTCTTCCATGAGTTTTGTCATTTTCTACAGGAAAGATCAAATTTATTAGAAGTCCAACAAGCGGAATTTAACTGCCTATGATTTGTATTTTGTACATTTATTTACATTTGTGGTATTATACTGCAGAAGAGATTTACGTTACTTACCCAATTTAACTTGTACTTTTCATCAGAAGTTTGTTGTGAAAATAGTTAAAAATTTTATTTTATTTGCGACTTTCTTATTCTGAAGATGTTAATAAACTTTATTTTTATTATTTAATTCACACCTGCTCTGTATTTTGCTAATTCTAAACGCTTCCACGTTACAGTAGCATATCTAATGAAACATGCCTGGATGTATTTATTTATTTTATTTATTTATTTTAAGAAAATAATGCAAAACAACCACCCAAGGCCAGTATGGCCGAGGCCGACGAGGTAGGTCCCTGGGTGGGTGGTTAAAACAATAAATGACGGCAAAATTTAGGGATGTAGCAAAAACAAAACAAAAAAAAAGGAGAGGAAAAAGAGGAAAAAAGAAAAAGGAGAAAGAAGGAAAGGAAAAGAAGAAAGTGGAGAGGAAGAAAAGAAGAGAATAAGGATGAAAAGTCAGTCAAATAACCTATCTTAAAAAATTCAATAATCTAGACTTAAAAATGGCTGTGGACGGAGAAGAACGAATATCAGGAGTTAAGTTAGACCAAAGTTTCAGACCGGAAGTGGTAACACTCCTAAGGTGATATAGACGAGTTATCCGAGGTAAGACAATAGAATTATGGTGACGGGTTTTGTGAAGTGGGGAAGGAGCAGGAGTAAACAAAGAATGGGGAATCGAAGTGCGTAAATGGTTATTAAGAGCTTTAAAAATAAAAATAGCTAAGTTAAGAGTATAAAGTTGATAAATAGGTGTTATTCCGACGGAATTAAAAAATTGAGAAACAGAATGAGGTTTACGGAGTTTTAACAGTATCCGTAGGAACCACTTTTGAAGACGGTAAAGACGTAAAAGATTAAATTTAGAAGAAGAGCCCCAAAATTGAATCCCGTATAAGAGCATGGATTGAATTAATACTTGATAAAGCAATAATAAGAGAGAAGGGGGAAGATACTGGAGCCGAGAAAAAAGACCAAGACGATAAATAAAATATTAAGTTTACATTTAAACGTATGTGCATGAAACATATGCTAACCATGATTATTAAACTTAACTTATGAGTATCTTAATCATACGAAGTAATGAAAACTAATAAAAGCTACAAAAAAAATTTGGATTACCCCTAATAGCATGATTTTAATATTCATGATTTAAAAAAATTACATTTAGCTCTGATGTTTGAAACAAAACTCAGGGGAAAAACAGAAAAAACAGTACGGTATTTTTTATTTATTAGAGTAATCCTAAAAAATAATAATGCCCCCCCTTTATCTGACGGCCTGTACAATATATTTTTCATAAATAATTCACAATTATTTTTAAACTCTATTTATTACAAATCAAATAGTATATTAAAATATATACATATATATTAAAACACATTAATCATTAATAAGTTATAGACGCTGGATTAGCTAACTGTTTTTATTATCGCGATTTATTATTGCATGACCGTCTATTTGATTCGACGGTCGCACACATTTAACCTCAGGATATTTAAATTGGCAATATTGTAGTGAAGGGAAAGAACTGTTTTTAAGTTTATATTTAAAATAAATAGAGTTTTAAAATTTATGAAATACAGCATATAAATTACTATACAAGCTATCACAGCCATCGCCACTTGGGGGGACATTACTTTGTAGGATGACTAGTCCTAAGGATTTTTTAATCATAGAAAAGTACATGGAAACTAATCACATAAAACTTACCTTAACAAGTTTCGATGTTCCTTCTGATATTGATTTATTTCTCTTTCTCACAAATCGGATACACAAACGGCAGTGCGAATTTACGAAAGTTAGTCGTAACACAACCATCCAAGCTGGAATAAATGCATGTGCCGTAGCTGTTGCAGTGTGGGGCTGAGCCGAAATTCACCGCTAGGTGCGCTGAATCAATGACCAGGTTATATGACGTCAACTCGAAAATTCCATGCTGTGCTGAGGCCTTCCCTCTAGGTGGCGTTGTTCCAGCCCAGGTGAACAAGGAGGAAATCGTAGCAAAGAGAAGACCAACGAGGTCATTTTTGGCGTCCTCGGTCGTCGTTTAACTATGGTACAAGAGCCGAAAGGAGCCCAGCAGCCTGAAGGGGGTTTGAGAGGGAGAAACTGCAGGAGAACCGAATCTTTGGGTGAAAAGAAAATGCCTTCAACGGAAGAGCGATGCCGACGAATAAGCAAGTAAGCAAAATGTCGCTTTTTCTCCATGCATACGAGAACGGCTTCTCAACGGGTTTCCCAGACCTTTCGGCGCTATTAGTGGACCTTCACTCGAGCTGTTGACTGAATTTGAACTTACGTTTTGGCTCATTTTAAGCTCCTACGAAGCTAAGCAACACGCGTGGACGTTATTCCACGCGCAGGGAATTTTCCCATACAGCCTTCGGACATTTTTCGTTAACGGCCAGGGTAGGCTGGATACAGCCTAGAATGGAGCGGTGTATTAATTTTCCCCTGTATTCCTGGAGAGCTGTAAATATAAACGGTCTTTTATTTACGTTTCTACAAGCCTCAGCAAAAGAGATAAGCGGACAGAAGCATTAATGCAAGAGCAAATTCATCTTCGATAACATTTTATTATTCCCGTGGTCTGTAGATGTTATTTGGAGAGCCCAGGCCTCTGAATATGGATAGAGAGTGTATCTGCGCATGTAGTGTCTGCACAGTTAATTGACAGCATCAAGTATTTTTCTAAAATTCTCCAACGAATTGTACTGGGTCGGCGAATTCTGCTGTGAGATGCAGTTGGGATTGGTCTGTCAAGGGGTCAACGTTGAAGCAACTAGATCTGGTATTACTAGTTAAGTCATTATACTTATGGTTATTAATCGATGTGGTTCTGAATAAAGCACTGTATGACAATATTTGGATTAATGAATTGATGGGAGTAAAATTACTCTTATAATAAGGTCTCTCATGTACGGAGACTATTAGTCAATTTCTTATTGATCTCCACTATATTCTACGTAATTGTAAAGGTGTATAGTCCTTTACAAGTTCTTAACGAAGATCTTATTTTGTGAACACTATTCTAGTGTATTTGTAAAAGTTAATTTATATTTATAAGACATAATTAACTAAACTAGTTTAACTATTTATCATTTTATTTTATTTTGTTGCTGCAAGGGAGTTTTAAGTTTTTGTATTTCTTTATTAAGTTAATCAATTAAATTTATTGATTTGATCTCAAATTCTTCTGGCTATACTTCTGTTGAGAAAATTATGATACTTACAAGCAATTAAGTCTCTAACACAGCCCAACATAATAAGGCAACATAAGTCGAAAAAATAGCCTCCGTGGCAGCTTTAATGATGGGAAGGTCGGAGTGTTATTTTATCATCAGGAATGATCTGTTGGATCTAGCAAATGATTGAAGATATTTGACTGAAGATATTTGACTATGTTTAATGTTGATTGTTGTGTTAAATTTATATTTACTGTTCACTTATAATAATTCAATTGTTTATTTGAGTGGTTACAGATTATCGTTGCACTAATAATAAAAAGAAAATGGCTGTAAAATGAATATTCTTCCTGCTTTAAATATTTCCATTTGATATTCCATTTTTGGTGCCGAAACCTGACTCACAAGCAATACAATGGGTGAACTGAAACAGAGAAGGACACTCATACGAAGCAGTGTTACTAGGTTAGTAACAAAAATAGAAAGCTTGTTAGAAGGAGATGACAAAGTTGAATTGCAAGATAACACTGAATTGATACAAAAGAGAACAAATGAGTTAGCAGACTTGGATAGACGCATTCAAGGCTTACTGAAAACAAAAAAGGGATTGGAGGAATATTTTATAAGGTGTGAAGAATATGAAAGCAAGGCACAGCGAATATGATTAAATCCAACCAAGAATTACTGAAGGGACAACAAATATCAACAGAGGGCGTGAATACTGCTAAGCCTAAACTACCAAAGTTACAAATAAGCCCATTCAATGGAGAACTGGACAATTGGCAATGTTTTTGGGAACAATTTAAAGCTTCTATTGATGATAATAAGTCAATTAATGTCATTGATAAGCACATTTATTTGAGATCACTTTTGAAAGGTGAAGCACATGCAACAGTCAATGGCTTAGAATTATCAGAAGTAAATTATGAAGTTATGAAACAAATATTGAAAAAGAACTTTGGTGATAAAACAAGAATAATACAGAAGCATATTGATTCCATGATGTCTGTCAAACCTAACAAGAAGAAGACTGAAGAAGACTTATAATGAATGTCAACGGAGAATTTGGGCATTACAAGCTTTGGGAATTAATTTGAAAGTTTCTGGTGCGATGTTGGTTCCAATAATTTCTCGACTCTTTCCTGCAGAAATAATTCGACTGTGGTATCGGGCTGTGGAAAGTAAAGATACAGACAACATTGATAAGCTGTTTGAAGTCAAGGAGATTGAGAATATTGAAAAGACTCGTATTCTGAAAAATTACCAAAACAAAAGCAAAACGAAATAGAATCAGAAGAGAGTGATGATGATAGCACACATACTGCAGCTGCATTGCAAATTCGTGTTAAAAAATCAAGTAAAGTCGATCCATTTTGTGTATTTTGTTCAAAGAAAGGACATTGGGGACAAGATTGCCAAACAATAACTGAACCAAAGGAACGCAAGTTAAAATTAAAAGAGGGCAATCGTTGTTTTCTGTGTTTGAAAAGAGGACACTGCAAAAGTACCCGTTATAACAAAGAACGATTTTCATGAAGCAGTGCAAAGGAAAGCATCACGTAGCACTTTGTGAAAATAAACCACGTAGCAACATAAATAAGGGAAGTGAAACAATGGTAAACACAACGATTTTGAGTGTTGGTGAAAGGGGAGATGAAGTTTACTTACAAACAGACAAGGCATTGGTGGAGAATGCAAATGGGGAAAGATACTTGATTAGATGTCTATTGGATCCAGCAAGTCAGAGAAGTTTTGCCTGCGCAGAACTAATAAATAAACTAGGGATTAAGGCAGTGGCAGAGGAAGAAATTCGAGTATACGATTTGAATCTCAGAGCACCACAAAGAAAAGGAAGCTGATTCAATTAATTCTGTACAGCACAACCAGCAAAGAGAAAGTTGAGATTAAGTCAATTGAAACAAATAATCAATTTTGCAATTTGTCTTCAGTTTCGACTAAAGTAAAATAGCAGTTGAAGAAGTTAAAACTAGCTGACTTTGAAAGTGAAAACACTCCAACAGAAAAGTTTTAATTGGTGCTGATTATTACTGGTCTGTTGTAAAATACAACTAAATCAGATTGACACAGAACCTAGTAGTTAACAAAACTAAATTTGGATGGGTACTGAATGGAGGAAATCCTAGACAAGCAGTAAAGGCAATTCAAAATTTTCATGTCAACACTGAAAGCAAACAAGTTGATGAGCAGTTAAAGGCATTTTGGGAATTGGACTCAATTGGAATTAAAGAAGATAAACAGGACAGGTCAATGAAAGAGCAACATATTTTTGAAGAATTTCAAGGAAAATTTGAAATTCAAGAAGGAAGAAGTATTGTGATCAACTAGAAGATAACAGAACCATTGCAGAAAAAAGGTTCAGTTACCTGAAACAAAGATTCCAAAAAGATGCTAATTTAGAACGCTACGAGAAAAGTATGTTAGATTACTATGCAAGGGAACACACTGAACTTGTAGAAGACTCATCATTATCAGGAAAACATCTTTTCTATTTATGACATCATGCAGTAATAAGGGATGATAGTGTTTGATGCAAAGAACTGTTTATCTTTAAATGATGTGTTGGAAAAAGGACCAAATTTGAATCCTGAATCATTCACAGTTATGTTAAGATTTAGAGTGCTTTGCAAGGTCTTTTCTGGGGATGGCAGTCAGGCCTTTCTACAGTTAGTACTTCACAAGGAAGACAGATGCTACAAGATTTTTGTGGTTCAAGATACAAGAAAATTTAACTACAAATGAAGAGGCCATATATAGATTTAAAAGACTACCATTTGGTTTAACTTGTAGTCCATACTTATTGGCAGCAACTCTAAGAGAACATGCAAGACGACGCAAAGTTACGTATCCTTTGTTAGAATTTTGTCTTAACAAGAACACGTATGCTGATGATTTTATGGCAGGTGATGATGATGAAGAAGAAGCATTACAACTTTATAAGAAACTGATAGCAATGACAAGTGAAATCAGTTTACCTATGGCAAAGTTTTCAACAAATGCAAAGTTAGTCCGTGCAAAACTCAAGCCTGAGGAAGCTGAAATGATAAGCGTAAAATTTTTGGGTGTCAAATGGGACACACGACAAGATGACCTTTCTATTGACTTTAAAGTAAATGCAGCCACATTAGCAGAAAATTGTTGTACCAAAAGAACACTTTTGATGACTGTAGCTAAACTGTATGATCCATTGGGATTACTCAATCCATTCATAGTGACTGGTAAATTATTGTTCCAAGATACGTGGAGCAAAGGAATATATTGGGACGATCTTCTTCCTTTGGACATCCAAGCCAAAGTGGGAAAAGTGGATAAAGGAAATCGACATGTTTAAAGAAATTTACTGTCCCAGGTGGATAGGTACGTTCAACAAACAAAAACACTCCGGAATACATGTGTTTTGTGATGCAAGTCCTAGAGCTTATGGAGCAGCTTTGTATGTAAAGTGTTGCAATAATGATACAATTACTGTTACATTGGTTGTAAGCAAATGTCGATTAGCTCCGGTGAAAAGGATTATGCTACCCAGGTTGGAATTGTTAGCAGCACTCATAGGAACTCGACTACTTAAATATTTTCTAGAAGCCACAGAAATGCAAGGTGATAATATTCATCTGTCAGATTCATCTGTTATTATTGCTTGGATCAAAGGTGATCCAAGGAGATGGAAGAGCTTTGTAGCCAACAGAGTTTTATAGGAATTCAAAAACATTTCAGTCCTAATCAATGGAAACAATGTAAAGGAAAGAAAATCCTGCTGAGTACTTAACTAAAGGAATTACAGTGAAAGAATTAAAAGAAGCACAAACTTCGTGGCATGGGTCTGAATGGTTACTTACTGGAGATATGAAAGATTATGAAGTTGAACCCAAAGCAATTAAGTCAAATCTTGAAAAGGAACAAAGAACACAAGTGATTACTAGTAATGTCGTGGAACAAACAGAAGAAATGAAACTGTTAGATATTGATAAAATTAATGATTTCAAGAAACGGTTGAGAGTCACAGCTTGGGTGATGAGATTTACAAGCAAAATGTTGAAAAGAAACAGTTAACAGCTGATGAATTACAAATAGCAGAAAATTACTGGGTTAAAGAAGTACAAAGAGATTGTTTTGCACCTGAATTGGCAGCACTAAATGAAAATAGAGAAATGCCAAAAGATTCCAAGATCAAGATGTATAAGCCTTTCCTGGATGAAGAAGATTTAATTCGAATTGGTGGATGGCTGAATTGACCATTCAAGAGAAACATCCAATTGTATTAAATGGTAAAGATAGATTTGTCAAGTTACTAATACTAAATGAGCATCAACAAAATTATCACCTTGGGTTGAAATTTATCCTTGCTAAACTAAGGAAGAAATATTGGATTTTGAAGGGTATGAAGACAGCTAAATTTATAATAAAGTCTTGTTTAATATGCCGCAAACATATTTGTAAAAGAGGCGAACAAATCGAAGCACCACTACCATTGGACAGAATAAATCAAATTCTTCCATTAGAAGTCTCAGGAGTGGATTTTGGAGGACCTTTATTTGTCAAGAATAACAACAAAATGAACAAGTCATATATTGCATGTTTACATGTGCAGTTACACGCGCTATACATCTGTAACTTTCTTCTGTTATGACTGCAGAGAAGTTCTTACTGGCTTTTAGAAAGATCTGTTGGAATAAGAGGAGTCTGGCAAAGTCATTTACTCAGATAATGCAAAAACCTTTAAACGAGTTGATAGTGAACTACAAATGTTGTGGAAAACCATTGATGGAGTGAAAGTAGCACAATACTTTGTACACAAGGGTGTGAAATGGAAGTATATCGTTGAGAGAGCCTCATGGTGAGGAGGCTGGTGGGAACGGATGATTCAAACTGTGAAAAGATGCTTACGGAAGATATTAGGAAGGTCAAGGCTTGAACACCAGGAACTAGCAACAGTACTAGTTGGGATAGAAGCCATTGTAAACAGCCGACCTTTGACATATTTCTATGAGGATCCACAAGAAGAAGGACCTTTAACTCCATCACATTTTTTGATTGGTGAACGGTTAAATAAACTACCGTCATGTACCAAATGTAGAGTTAACCAAAATTTGGAAGCTGAAGCAACAGTTGATGAATTCTTATTGGCATCGATGAAAACAAGAATACTTGATAGAACTCCAATACTACCACCAGGTGAAGCAGCCAGGCAAAATACCTGAGTTTAAGATTGGAGATATTGTTCTGGTAATAGGTGAGAAGACTCCTAGACACATGGAAAATGGGAAGATTACAAGAAGAGATACCAGGAGAGATGGTAAGATAAAATCCTGTGTAGCAAAGCTACCAAACAAAATTGAAATAAGAAGACCAATACAATTACTTTGCCCATTAGAAATACTCTTCAATGGTAGGGAGGATGTTGGATCTAGCAAATGATTGAAGATATTTGACAACGTTTAATGTTGATTGTTGTGTTAAATTTATATTTATTGTTCACTTATAATAATTCAATTGTCTATTTGAGTGGTTACACATTATTATTGCACTAATAAAAAAAGAGAATGGCTGTAAAATGAATATTCTTCCTGCTTTAAATATTTCCATTTGATATTCCACATGATCTCCTGATGAATAATTTCGATGGCGTCACTCTGTGGAGCGTGGCATATACAGTCCGTCTATTTTATCTTAGCGGCTGACCCAATTTGTTGGCATGGGTAACGGGAGTGGATTAACTCATGCCCTCTATTCAAGGTTACCTTTATTCATGGTAACCTGATCAAAGCATCTTATTCCATGCAGGCTTTGACTCCTGCTTTGACCTAATTCAGCTTAGTTTTGTATCTGGAATTTATATTACGTACTAAAAATCCACCCGTCACATGACGGGTGTCAATCGTACAGGTTGAAGAGTAGAGAAATGAAAGTGGAGCATCAATAGTTTTCAAAGCTTAATATTCTGCAACAATATACTGTTCATCTGCATATAAAAATCAATACTAAACATTTTTCAGTTTATTTATTTATTTAATTATTATTATTATTATTATTATTATTATTATTATTATTATTATTAT
>JAHWFO010080698.1:5734-20583 GCA_023313115.1 Rhysida immarginata | reverse complement strand
ATTATTATTATTATTATTATTATTATTATTATTATTATTATTATTATTATTGTACTTTTGCACCCCAAAGGAGTAAGTGATAAAAGGAAGCAAACAAAAAGGTTACATGTAGCTGTTATTTGATTGGCTTAAAATATGCAAAGCATGTTTCTTATGATCAGGACAATGTTTTAATTTACAGTTAATAATCTGCTTTCTTAGATCATACTTGAGCGAATTCCAATCATTGAAAATGTTATAGGGGAAAAAAGATTCTAAGAATTTTGATACTCGTTGTTTTGGAATGATTTATATCTTTGAGTGGACCTCGTCATGTCTGAATCAAGCATCCATTGCCTAATAAAATACATCGGATGATTGCAGTTTGTGAGGGCATGATAGAGTTCTCTTAATTTAGGGAAATACACTATAGTCGTAATGGTATGGATACCATAACTTGCACATGTGTCGGTAATCGAAGTGAATTTCGGTAGGGCAAAGGCCACCCTAATAACATTATTAAATGAAACCTGTACTCTGTTTAACAGCACCTTCGAAGCGGCAAACCAGACGACGATACCATATTCAACCTTTGGGATGAAGATAGCACGGACTGCTTTAATCATTTCAGTTTTTGATATAATCTTACGAAGCCTTTTAAAAAAAATTTTAGTCGACCCAAGTCACTTATAATGAGTTCAATATGATCTGCAAACGTTAATTTTTTATCATTGGTAATTCCCAAAACTCTACAACTTTGACAAGAAGCTTGATAGTGTTTCTCAATGAGGATAATATTTGTCTTCGCCTCGTTAAAGGTTATATCTTGTGATGTATACCATTTACTGAGGAGATCAATTTACTGATGAATTTGTTGCAGAGTAATATTCTTATCCAGAACATGACACGATTTAAAAAGAAAATTGTCGTCCACAAATGATACAATTTGGCAAAATAGTGGTATAATAATTTTCAATGTAGTGGTAGTTGAAAATTTTGAGCGGTGGCTGCAGGATAAAGGACGGTTGCTGTAGATGAACCTTATAATATTCCCGTGGTCGATGGGGATTCAATCTCAGAGTAAGAAAGGTAAATAAGGCTAGAGCGCTCATGGCCATAGAAAAACGCCACTTACTGAGCAGAAACCGGAAGTTACAGAGCAGCCATCTTGCCACTGGCAAAAAGAAGCATTGGACTCATTGGAGCCACATAGGAGCGAGCAGAAAGAATTTGTAAAATTATCGGAATAAACGACTAAAATAGGTTAACTGGACCTAAAGTAAGAACAAATTGATGAAAGCAATTTTGTTCCAGCATCAATGAGATTTTTATTTGTGTCCCTTTTTGCAGGTTTGTATACATGTAAGGTTATCAATATTGTATATACTTTCAGATTGTATATATAATGTACATATTGTACAACTCAATTGCAAAAACATACAATCACTAGACAATTTCAATACATCTTTACTTTTGATATCATTTTGCTCAAGAATGAACGGAAAAATATGAACTGAAAAGAATGCAATAGATTTCAGATATGTAGAAATAGATTTAAAAAAAAATATCAACAAAATTCATCCATTCATGTTGTTACAACAAAACATTAAACAAATTTAGTCCTTCAAAAATATCCAATCACCCAGACTGCCGTTTCAAAAATTTCCAATCACCCAGACTGCCGTTTCAAAAATTTCCAATCACCCAGACTGCAGTTTCAAAAATTTCCAATCAATACTTAGTATTTATACCTTTAGCAGAAATTGATGCATACAAACGATTTGGTATGCTGGAAATCAATTGCCCACATTGGCCAGCAGATATTTTTGCACAGAGATTGGTCAGGGTTGCTGCTAATTCCTCTCAGGTCTGTGGTTTCTCCGTCGGACCCCTTTTTGCATTGTATTTTCGATTGGTGATAAATCGGGACTGTTTGGTGGCCAATTTTTACGCAGTTCAACTTCATGAACTTGAAAGCACGCTATAGTTGTTCGAGCTCTGTGTGGTGCTGCTCCATCCTGTTGAAACACTGCTTGACCGTTATGATTTAATTCTGGCAACGAAGGCAACGAAAACATTCCTCCAATATATCCTGATACTTGTGAGCATTAACCGTCCCTTCAATAAATTTGGCCAACTCCTATTGCACTCATACAACCCCATACCAACAGTGTGTCAGAGAATTTGACACTTAAGTATTTTGGCTTATATGTTTCATCTTTCTTATGAAAAACACATTTACCTTCTTCACCATAAACTGTAAATTTAGACTTATCACTGAAGATGATACTTTTCCACTATTCTGAAGATCATTGAAGATGTTATTTAGCTCAATTCAGCCTTTTTACCATTTGGAGACGTGACAGTAGAGGTTTGACTTTTGCAGTATAAAATCCGTGACATTGTTCCTTCAGATGTCGCCTTCTAGCAGCATTTGAGACATCTACTTCTGTTGTTTCACGTCAGTCAATTGTGATTTCAGATGTGGTAACATGTTGTTTGCCCTGTAATATTCTTGGGAGAAGTTTGTCTTGCATTTTTGATGTTTTCGTTGGTCGACCAGTTTGCTTAGTTGCGGAAGAGTTTCCTGTTTCCCTCCATTTTTTAATGATTTTAACAACCACACTTTGACATTTATTTAATTCAGTAGCTATTTTGCGAACAGAATATTTCTGTAAGTGCTTGTCAATAAAAATTACGTATGTCAATTCCCAAAAAGACACAGGGAAGCTGAGAATTTTTTTTTGTATGCAAGTTGGCTGATTAAGCTTACTACAACATAAAAATGCAAATTAAGTTGCAGTCAGCTAAAACTATCCCATTTTTTTGAGCGGTGATTGGAAATTTTTGAAACGGCTGTCTGGGTGATTGGATATTTTTGGAGGACTAAAGGTATGTTTAATATTCTGTTGTAACAATATGAATGGATGAATTTTGTTGATATTTTTTTAAAATGATTTCTACATATTCGAAATCTACTGCATTCTTTCCCGTTCATATTTTCCCGTTCATTTTTGAGCCAAATGACATCAAATATAAAGATGTATTGAAATTGTCTAGTGATTGTATATTTTTGCAGCTGAGTTGTAGTTGTGTTATACGTGTACATGCATCATAACAAATGTAAGACTTTGTATAATGTTATGCTGCTTTGCATTTTTTAATGCTGCTAACTGCAATAAACTAATCTAGAACTTTAGTGGAAAATTCCCTATCTAGTACTTAAAATCGTACTTATATCAGCTTATATACTGCTAGAATTGGTTAGCTGATCAATCCAATTGTTAGACATAACTTGCACTTGATAGGTGGGGTTTTTTTAAGGATAATTATTTAAATAATAGTAACAGTAGTCAGACCTATAATGTCACAGTATATAGTACGTTATACGCATGTAAATTTAGTACAAGTTCCTCGGGTGAATAAATAACTATGAAGTAGCTTGATACTTAAACACAATACAGGTAATGCAGCCTTACTAAGCTTTTGCCAGTGGCAAGATGGCGGAACGGTGGCGCCATCTTTAATAGGTCATGAGCACCCTGTGGGACTCAATAGTGTGCTGAATAGTTTCAAGATAATTAACACGTTCGTGATAATAATCATATATTAACTGAAGCGTTTGTTGGTCAACACCTAAACATTTGAGTTGATGGATCATATTGAGGTGATTTATCGTGTTAAAACCCTTTGAAATGTCGGTATTAATTAAGAAGCAAGATTGAACTTTATCAATAGCTTTGATGATGTACAATATGATAGTATAAATAGCTTATTCGATGGAGTATTAGGCCCACCACCGAATTGGTTTTTGGGAATTACACAACAATGACTGAGTATTATCTTACCACAACAATTCCTGGATTTGGACAGACCAAGAGAATTATTATTTTCTTTCAGTTTATTTTATTAATAACAATGCCTGAGTATTGTCTTAACCACAACAATCCTTGGGCTTCGGATTGTTTTAACTTACTTTGTTGGCTGCGGACGGACAGATAAGGCCCGCCGCAAATTGAGAAAGTCGCGTCGACTTGTGCGCTAGCGGCTTCGTTTGACGCCCATTGCAAATACGCGCGATGCGCTCGCATGACGTCGTATCCTGTCTTCCTCGGCTTCCTGAATTTTTCGTGTTAACAACTCACATGAGTTGGAGTATTACGTGGTGCAAACACGAACGATCAGATGAAATTGGTATTCTCGAAATCAACTCGTATGCTTTTCATTCTCTTCATGTGCTTTGTCAACTCATATGAGTAGAGCTTGTGATATAGTTACGCACAAGGTGAAATTTGCTGGCGAATTCATTATTCTGCTTGTGAGTAGAACTTGTGAGTAGAGCATGTGAGTAGAGCATGTGACAACAGTTTCCGGTTATTTGATTGGCCCTTGAATAGTCTCGATTCCAGATGCTTAGCAATGCCGAAACTCATGTGAGTATGACGTACTTCCTCTCAAGTTGTCTCGTTTAGTAGTTTGAACTGCAGAATACCAATTAGCCATTTTCAGTTTTCTTGGGGACGTGGCTTGCGCATTCGCTGTGGTTGCCTCCGACAGGCAGAAACGTTTCCGGTTGGAGCCATCCCAGCTTCTCCCAGCTTCTCTGCTACTTCGATTATAAACGTTGGGTCGTGTAGCATCGTGTTCAGCTTAAACTACCTTAAACGATTAAAAATAGCTTATGTAGTGAAGATACATAAAGAAGTCGTTGCTTCTGATGGTTCGGAGAAACTGCAAAAGTCCCAGGCGAATGAAAAAATCCTCCTATAACCACAAAATAAATTATAAACCAAAATTCCTAATATACAATAAAAATTACACAACATGTTTGTTGTACATTTTAAGTTTTATGTAATTTTTTTTTGTACCGTATATAAGGAATTTGTTGTTTTGAAATAACCATGTTGTCACATTGATTTAATCATCTTGTGCATTTTATGTATTTACGAAATAATGGTTATTTTATAAGAAACAGATTAATATAATAATAATAATAATAATAATAATTATTATTATTATTATTAGGTAGGTAGCCTTTTAATTATTATCTAGGTAACCTTTCAACGATGAATCATTGGCCTCGGTGGCTCAGTGGTTGCGTGATTGCCTCTGATGCCCGTGGACGCGGGTTCGACTCCGGCCGAGGACGACGAGGATTTTTTCAGGGGTAAAATCCTGAGATCACGCACTTCCTTCGAAAGGGTAGTAAAGCCGTTGGTCCCGTGTAGTCGTTTGCTGGCTGCATGTTGAAGAACCCTTGCGAGATAAAATTTGCGGCCCCTATAACGCCGTCCTGAAATGACCATAGCAGTTGAAAAGAACGTTAATATCAAATAAATCAACCAATCAACGGTTAATCCTTGTAGGCTATGATCAAAAGGAACGCATGGGTGTATGTAAGCCTCCTTAGTAAGGATGCAGCGTTTCATCGGGCAACACACATGATGCGATTATGCGTGCATGTAAATCAGCCTTAACGAGCAGCCTATAACCACGGATGAAGAAAAAATATTATAAGGCAGTATTTCTTCATCCAGGTAGCAGGAATCGGGAATTACGAATATGTAGTCACCTCTGCTGTAGCTGAAAAACGCAGATACTTGTGGCAAATCAGCTTGCCGGAAGTTGTTCTGCCTGTCGGAAGCAATGATGGAGCATGCGCGCGTTCTCCCCCTCCCCTCTGCTGAAAAGGCCTAATTATTTGAGTTGAAAGCACTCGAGTGAGATAGTGCATGTGAGATGATGGATTGCAACACGAAAAATTCAAGAATAAGGGCCCCGGTCGAGAGCAGAGACAAATGAAGGAAGAGACTGGCAGTGATCTCCCCTCTAGTGGTGCCTTCGCGAAGGCAATATAGGGATTGGCCAGAAACGCTGATCGCCGGAGGCAATGCATGTGAATCAATCGCAAACAATTATTTTTTATAATATCTACAGAAAAACTTGCTCTATAAAACAAAAAAATAATCATCCAAGTTATCCAAATTATTCTTAAACATAAATTAAAAAAAAAATTAAAAGGAAAAAGAAGAAGAGATTATACAGGGTGCTAATGAGTTTTTCTGTTTTTGTCTACATTAGCTAGCCATACCTTTCACTTTACCCACTCGATAAAGGGCAGGGGATGAGATTTTTTCACCGGGTTTTTTGCTAAACCCACATTTTACATGATGCTCTACAACTTTCTAAATAACACATGGGGTCTAACCCCTACCCCTACAAAATTAAAATTTTCAAAATTTACCCCTTCACCCCCAGGGACGCGAAATGTTTGTATTCTGAATTAGGGGACATTAAAACCAAATAATCAATATTCATTTTCCCCCAATCTGTTCCCCTTGAGTCGTTATTTGGACCTAAAGACGGGACACCAATTATGAAACACCCTGTATTAAACAACTAGCAGAGGTACCCGGCGTTGCCCGGGATAATTACACTTGTAGGTAAACAGAACAATCTCAAAAAATTAAATTATAACTCCCAATTAGTTAAATAACTCAAACAATACAACACAGACCAAAGGGACTATCAATTCTACGAAAAATACGAAAAACAGGGTTTCCAGGTGATATACCAGGACTTTAATCTAAACTCTTCTTGACTTGCCTCACCACTGCGGAGCATCACCAGATACTTTAGACTCAAGATTTTCTTGCTCTTGACGTAGAAGCTCTTATACCCTCTTACTCTGTTCGAAACTCCCGTTGTTCAGATGTTTCAAATGCGCGTATAGCTTTTTCTGTTTTAGTTGCAGAGTTTCTCTGACCAATACTCGTTCTTTCTCTTTTCTTTTCAGACACAAATTTTTGCAGTCGTCTGGACGTTTGATAAGGAGCTCAATGGAGACACGCGTGACTCCTTTGACCTCATCATTAGACGATGCCTTATTAATGTTCTATCACTGCATCATCATTTTATGCTCATTATCAATAATTCTTGGAAATGAACTTTCAGTCATCGCATTATCAGCATCTCAGTTTCCAAAATATACACATTCCCACAGAATATAGTCAAAATGTATTTTTATGAAATGTTTTTATCTGCTGTGCTACCAAATAAAGCTAGGTGATAACCACGGCGTGGCTCGGACTAAATTTTTTTTTTGGATTAAATTTTGAAATATCTTAAAAATAAACACATGAAAACGCTTAGAATTAATACAGTAAAAATTCTTAATGAAAATTCGAAATTTTTTTTTAAAGGCTCAAATAGATGAACCTCTCCAAAGATGCCACTGCACTACATCAGATTTTTTTTCATCCTCTTATCTCCCATTTTCGCTTCAAGAATAATCCTAGACCATCAAGGTCGAGGTTTAACTTATCTGATGAGGACTATACACTTGATGTTGTTGCAATTCCCTTTTTTCTCTCGGTGTCTTGAAGCAAAACTTAGCCATTCATCACTTTGTGTAGTCTAGTGGTAGCCGATTCTTCTATTTACTTGCTTACCATTTGCTCAATACAGCACGGAGCTTCCTCTGTCGTCTTTCCACTCTTTCTCAATAGCCTGCTAACTCTCCATTATCTCCAGTTAGTGATCATATTTAAAGATTTTTCAAGAAATTTTTAAGTACAGTCGTCAAAGGGAAATAATCCACACTTGAATTTTACTCTAAGTTTTACCGTTTCAATATTAATTTATTTTTAATAATTTAATATTACATTTAGAGTTAACATTATTAAGATTATTAAATTTAAATAATTAGAATTAAAAAAGCTATTAAAACAACACAATAGCATGAAATGTAATATTAAGTATTAAACTCGTGTGGATTAAACTCGCCTAACCAACCCAAGCGGTCTTCCATATTATACAAGAAAGCACGACAATCGACAATCGAACAGTGTAGTGTATCGGTATTTGAGTGGAACTTGAAGCATAGCTTCCATAATCTCACCCTTCATAATCATATTCCAAGGGAAATACACTGAACTAGAAAAGAAGCCTGATGTACCCACAAAGGTCATCTAAAGTATGAAAGAAAATTGCCTCCTCTTGGTGGAGAAAAATTTGATTGACGACTGTCTAGACTAGAAGCAGACCACTAGTATTTGATAAAACACGACCTATGAAGTCCAGTAATCTGGAAATATGACATTATCAATGTCTTCAAAATTAATATCAAGTATATGCCTTGGATCACGATATCTCTTTCTATGTATAGGATGGTTTAAAATGCCCGAGACTAGCTCGTTGCTATGATTTTCTATATTGGGCAGCATGGATTCCATGAGCCCTTGAACGTATTTGCCAATATGAGTCATGTTGAAGTCATTATAAATGGAGGAATTGCGAACAATTCTCCGATCTTTTTGCGCAATAGTCCTAAGGGTAACGTTTTGGAACGTTTGCAGTTCTTTCCACCTAGTCTTACATATTGTGGCCCAGACGGGCATACCATACGTCAGGATGGTCCGAACAATGACCTTATAGAGTAGGAGTTTATTATCAATGTTTAGAGCACTATTTCGGCCCAGCAGAGCTATCAAGCTAAACTTGGCTCTCCTGGCCTTATTCAACGCATAAGTTGCATGGGGAGTCCACGTAAGTTTAGAGTCAATGACAACACCAAGATATTTATAAGTTTCAACCCAGTCCAGTTTTTTGCCATATAGTGTTAGAGGATCTAATGATCTCTTTCTCTTCTTGGAGACAAACATCGCCTTGCATTTGTCTACATTCAGTTTTAGCCTCCACTTGCTAAACCAGCTTTCACACTCCTTTAGAGCCTTCTGTAGCCGCGAGACTACTACGGCTGGCTGACGAGCACAGGTCAGTATAGCAGCGTCATCTGCGTAAAAAAAGAGCTTACATTTGGAAGGACTTGGAAAGTCTCGCATAAAGTAATTGAATAATACTGGCCCCAGGACTGAACCCTGTGGGACACCAGCTTTTACTTCATAAATAGGGGATAGACTATCTCCAACTCTGGCCTGAAAGAACCGGTTGGAGAGAAACGAGTGTATCAGAGTGATTATGTCTTGAGGAAATCCATCCATAATCATTTTAAAAATAAGACCATCGTGCCAGATGGTTCATGTATATGCACCATGAACCATGTATATGATTTTCTTTTGTATCCTATTGGTTCATGTATATGCATAATTTGTACCACTGTTCTGTATATAAAGGCTTGCATGCCTCTTGCTGTGTATATCCTTGACAAAGCCGGGAATAAATGGCGAAACTAGTTGGAACTCCTGATGTCCCTCTGTTATACTGTAAGGCCACCACCTGTTTAATCAATAGGAACAGTATTATGATCCACCCTTCTACCGATGTGCCAGACTTGGTCGAAAGCTTTGTGTACATCGAGGAAAACGACCCCACAATACATAGAGAGATTAAGGGGCTCATTGATATCCGCTGCGAGCCTCCATGTTTGGAGTTGGCAGGAATGGTTTGAGCGAAAGCCAAATTGCTCATCGCGGATGAGATCATTGGCATCACAGTACTCAATGAATCTCTTGAGAATTGTTTTTTCCAGGATTTTGGAGATTGATGGTAACAAGCTGATGGGCCTGTAGCTAACAGGATTTGCAGGATTTTGTCCTGGTTTAGGAATGCTTAAGACAACTGATTGCTTCCAAGCATCCGGGAAGTAAGTGTTCTTCCAGCAGTCGTTAATTACTTTTGCAATATCTTGAATTGTATTTTGAGGTAAATTTTTCAAAGCACTGTTCTTAATAGAGTCTTTACCTGGAGCTTTTTTCGTTTTTAAATTTTTAATGATGCTTTGGACTTCATTTATATCAATGCTATGCTTTGGGAATTCATTGCCGTGAATATTATAGAAGCCAGTTATGCAGGATTTTACTTTCTGAGACATATCAATTCCTATTTGACGACCATCAGTAGGCGTGACAAACTGTTCTGAAAGTGAACTTGCAATAAGCTGCGCTTTATCATCATCATTCGTGATGAATTTGCCATTTTGGGCTAACAGAGGTGGGATATTAATGGCTTTCTTGTTTTGCAAAGCTCGAACCATGCACCAAATAGAGTTATCGTGGGTCGACAGACTCTTAACTTTATCATTCCACCTGTCATTACGAAGTGCTTTTACCTCTTCGTGAACTCTTCTTGTGAGCCTATTATACTTGGTCTTAAGCCATGAATCACGAGTTCGGTACCACTGCCTTCTAACCTTATTCCTTTGTTCAATTAATTGTTTGATTTCTGGGGTGAGATCAAGGTGATCAGCTCGCTTCAACTCTATCGGTGAAGCACTAGAGTCAATAGCTGCATTTATACGTTTAGTAAGCCTTTTCACATTGGTATCTATGTCGCTCGTATTATGTACGTTATTTAGTGGGTCGTCATCGTTTTTGAGAATTTCTCTAAAAAACTTCCAGTCTTGTTTGAGCCTCAGTTCTTCTTTGAGGTCAATGTTTACGTTGTCAAAATTTAGTGCAACTGGTTTATGGTCTGAGGATAGATCATTGACAGTATAGATACTGAATGATTTGTAGAAGCCCTTCAACAACACAATATCAAGTACATCGCTTGAAGGAGAATGATCACAATAATATGTATTATCCACAGGGCCTACTGCAATAATATCAGATTGCCTTTGCACGTAGCCATACAAAAGGACACCGTTTTGGTTATGGCATCTTGAATTCCAGTGCGAGTGCTTAGCGTTCAGGTTTTCCGCTATAATAACGGGAATAAGGTGCTTTCTTGTTTATCAGCTTATATATACTCAATTGCGAATAAAGCACCAATGGGAGGCCAGCGCCAAATTTCGAAAACGGATTGGCTACTGTGTCCAGTAAAAGAACAATGATATGAACTAATCACACCTCTGGTCTTCCATTGGCCTTCTCGTCTCGTCCTCGTTTTAATAATTGTCTAAAACCAGTTTTTTTTGTTATTTGACAATAATTTCGCCCAAAAATCGTCACAAAATTCGCAAAAAACAAATCGCCCAAAAATCGCAAATTTGAAATTTTAGTAGCCCAATTTAGTCGCAATCGCAAATTTGAAATTTTAGTCGCAATTTGAACAAAAAAGTAGCCCAATTTGCGATAAATCGCCCAACCTGGCAACCCTGTTCTACCGTGTCGCTAGCCGCTTCTAAACAAACGATGTTTATTCACCGAGTGCTACGGTAAGAAGAGGAAAAGAACAGCTAACGCCACCTAGTGGCAAAACTGAAAAATAGCAAATACAAAAATCCTTAACATAATAGCCCCCGCCTTGAAAGGCTTGACTTTCAAAACGTGGCAAAAGGAAAACAATAAAACTATCAAAAAACATTAACAAGCTAACCATTATCATTGGGTAATGGACAAATTTTGAAAAATGATCTTTCCGGTAGAAGTGCGGATGGTGGCTACAAGAGGGATGCCATTTCTGCCAGGATAAAGCTGGGTAATACGACCGAGCTTCCAATGGTGGTTGGAGATCATCCTTGATGAGCACAAAGGAGTCCAGCGTCAAGTTGGAATTGCAGTGATGAAAGAAGTAGTTGAGAACCAGCATGCAAAAGGCGAATGTGTTCTGAAGTGACTAACAGTCTAGCTAGTGGATGCTTCCCAGAGATGAGGAGGGGAAATTTCTTATTAAACGAATAGTCAGAATTAAGCTATCTACCTCCAACCCGCAGCAGGCCGTCCAAGTCTAAAGAAAAGGACAAGGAGGGTAGCTTCGAACGTCATCGAGGATCGTGGGATTGACAAATTTTAATCTCCTCAAGGAACGAGTGGTTTTGAGAAAGTCTAACAAGAGTCAGGAGGGCACGCTCAATTTCAGAAGGTGTAAGAGGACCATACGTTCAGACATCCTTAGGACATAGAAAATTATTCTTGAAACGCAATATAAAGGCAATGATGCGATTCAAATGATCAAAATCTGAGAATCTTGAAAATAGCAATGAAGAACATGAAGCAGTGGCAAATATTACATCTAACCTTTTTACTTCCGGAAGATCAAGTGGTATGGAAAGCGTTTGCAGAGTTGGCCAGGAAGATTCTTCTAGAGAGAGCCACGGTGGTCGATGAAACCACAAGGCGGAATCCTTCAGCACAGTAGGAGATACCCCTCTTAAGAGGATGTCGGCAGGAACATTTCCACTGGAGACGTGGTTCCACACAGCATTGTTGGAGAGTGTCTGGATCTCAGATAAACGATTGGCGACAAACGTGTGTAGACGATTTGGATGCATTTTCAACCAACCAAGTACAATAGTGGAGTCAGTCCAGAAGAAGCACTGATCAAACGTAATTTGGAACGCAGAAGTAACCTGCTGGGCCAAGTGGGCGATAGTAAGAGCACCACAAAATTCTAGCTTGGGAATGGATATAGACTTGAGAGGAGCCACTTTGGCTTTTGAATACAATAGATTTGAGAAAATAGCACAGTTTTGATCAACAGACCGCACATAGATGCAGGCACCATAGGCCTTGATGGACGCGTCAGAGATGGCATGAAGCTGTACACTTTTCGGCTCATCGCAGATGATACGTCTGGGGAAGGCAACTTCGTTTAGGGCAGGAATATTACCTTTCAAGTTCAACCATTGAGTGGACAAGGAACGACAGGTTCCCACAGAAAATCTGTATCTCATTTCCCTGACTTCGGGGGTCTCATTTCCCTGACCAAATCGTATTTTTTTAAAACACGTCTCCACAAAAGCTTTTCAGACACAACTATTATATTACGTTATTTTATTACATATCGAAGCTTACATAATTTGCTTTACAGAATATTCTTTTTTTTATTTAGTTCACGTAATTTATCTGATATAGCTTCCTCTTCTTGTTGGGCACACAGTCTAATCATCTTCTTTTTACTTTCTAGTTTCTTCAGTTCTTCATCAATCTCCCTCTTTTCCGATTTTCTTTTAAAATCTTCAGCATTCAACTGAAGTTTTTCTTCCAAGTAGGACTGGTAGCGCCGACGTGCAGACCAGACTGACTGAAGCATTCTTCGATTTATAGTCACATTTTGTATGCCTCCAAAATATTGAATAGCATCGTGCACTTGTCTTTGGGATATGAGAGAAATCTCATGTTGGTTTTCCAACCAAAGTTTTATTTATGGAAAACCCACTTTCCACAGCTGCATTACCGTGTGATAATATGAGGCACAATTTCACTACATGCCAGAGCTCAGAATATTTAGTCTTGTTCAAAATATTCGCAAAGAACGCATCCAGTCTCATATTCACCGTATCGTCACTGATATACTCTTGAAAATATTCTCCTAAAACTCCTGTCGAGTCGAGGCAAAGAGACGAGTATTTTAGCTTAGCCCTTTCGGCAACATTTTCGGTAATCCTATTGCAATCATGTAGTGCTTGAAGAACTATTTTAATCCTGCTTTGACCCAGTTGTGGATTTGTGATGATGAGATTGGGATCAAAACACGTTATGCCTCTTACAATTTTGTATTTTAGAGGACTTTTCTCAACGATCTTTTGAATGGTGGCAATAAGAAATCGCTGGCAATCATACCTGAAACCAATAATTTCTCTTTCTGAAGCTTTCGCAATTTCTTTGAGGTACTTTTCAATGCAGAAGCCAACATATAACTTCCTTACATCTACTAATATTTCCTTCTTATTTAAGTCTATCATGACAAGCTTTGCAGGAGTGTCTGAAGCCATCATCACATCCGGTTTTACACATCGATTTAGTAGACCCCTAAGGAGATCATGAAGACTGGAGTACAAAAATGGAGCAAGTGGTTCTGGACTCTGAAATTTTCCAATTTAATTGCGTATATTGAGCCCGCCTAGCTGGGGAGTCCTTGAACAAATAGTATGCATCACGGAGAAATGTGTGTACATCCCATTCTGCAGCCTGCAAGCCTGCTTTCACCGCCCCATTGATAACGTGAAGTCAACAAACACCTAAGTCTAACAGTTTCTTCCCATCAGGATTTTCATTATGCATTATACAATTCAATTTTTTCAAAAAACTTAAGTTTACATTGGGACCATCCATCGAAACTTGCAGAATGTTTTTACGTGGGAGCGGAAACAGTCCTTCATTGAATTTATCAAGAACATGTTCTGCTGTTGCACGGCCTAAGAATGAGCTATTAAAATACTGGGTGACAACTTTTTGGTTGTTCACATCAAAATACCTAACAAACAAATCCATCTGACCTTTTTGTGCAACCTTGTTCAGGGATTCATCAAAACAGATTACATAATCGTCACATGTCCGTAATCTTTGTGAAAGTAACTCGTGGAAATACGGGGCCAAACCATGATTGATCATATAGGAACATTTAGTTTCACCTAACTAAAATTGTGAGGCTATAGGACTGTCTGGAAACATCAGTTTGAACGTGTCTGCTATAGTTGAAGATGATGTCAGTGACATTTTGTTTGCCACAACTCTTAATGCCCACACAATCTCTGCACGAGTGACATCATCCTTGCAAGTAAATGAATCAATTCTTTTGGGCGATTCGGCGATTCTTTTCAGTTTCTTTTTCGTTCCTTTTTCTGGTATCTTGAGAGGCTACTGCTGAAGTATGGTCTGCTGCTTTAATGAACGTTTTCAGGGATGGATGAGAACATTTAACTTTCATGAATTTTTGGTGCGAAGGTCCTTTAGCATGTGATGTAACAGCCTGTCGACCCATGTTACTCAATCATCAATTGACAATGCAAATGTTTTGTGACACACTTTACAGAACGCTTTTCCTTTGTCATCAGAAACACTGTTCAGCCAGCCTTCAAATTCAGGATGCAGTTTGGGATCAAGCCACTGATCATTAAAGAATGTTTTCTTAGTTGCCATGTCCTGTTATTAGACAAATGCCTTATTTTAAATTATTTGTTTTTGCTATACTGTAATACACATAATAATAATAATAATAATAATAATAATAATAATAATAATAATAAT
>JAHWFO010080697.1:0-16761 GCA_023313115.1 Rhysida immarginata | reverse complement strand
ATGTCGTCACCTTCCAGGATGACATCTTCTGCTGGGACCTCGCTTCCATCAGCGCAGAAACAGCAGGATCTTCTTGTGAGGACGAGGAGTCCCCGCAAGAAAAAGTCCAGACAGGATCGTGGCAGCAGGGATGAGAGACGTGCAACTTCTTCCTCCGAGACAGCCGCGCGAGCCACCAGCGCAGCCCTTCTTCATCAGGTCGTCTGCGATCTCCGATGAGAAGAACGACGGAGCCTCCCGTATCATCTGGGAAGCCCAAGTCTCAACCGGATACAGATGAGCAGGTGCGCCATTAAAAATCCTCAATGAAGGTCATCTCCCAGAACGTGCGTTTTCTTGGTTCCTCTTTTAAGCAATCGGTGTTTTCATCGTTCATTGCCCTGTACAGGCCGGATATCTTATTACTTTAAGAAGTAAAACTCGCCACTTCACAACAGTGCTACAACCTTCTGGGCCTTCGCAGTCAATATACCAACGGACAATTTTTCATCAACTCTTCGTCGCCAAATAGGAAAGGGGTTGCCTCTATCGTCCTCAACCCCTCTATTCTGGTGTTGAATTGTGTGTATGACTGCGAGTGCAGGGTAATCTCTTTGGACATTTCAACATCTGGTGTCAATTTCCGATTGCTTAATGTATATGCTCCGTGTAGAACAGCAGAGAAACCGACGTTTTTCACGGACTTAAATAACTATTTGTGTTCATCGCTGCCTGTGGTGATTGCTGGAGATCTGAACTGCCATCCAGATGACAACAACATCTCCTCGTCTGGTCATGTGTATCGTTTGTGCCAGCAAAATGCATTGTTTGACCTATGGACACGCAATCCACAGAGTAATCACATTGGGGCTACTTTCCATCAAGGGCCCACTGCTTCAAGATTAGACCTTTTTCTCGTCGACAATGCTTTTGCTGGTTCGCCAGGTAAAATGGAGGTAATTCCATGCTCATTCTCCGACCACAGTGCCATCATGTGGTCATGGAATCCTCCATTTCCAGCATCATCTACAGGTTCTGCAGTCCATCGCTATTGGTTTTTGAATGTTTCTCTGCTCGACGAAGAGGAATACAAGGGAATGTTCGCTCAGTTCGTTAAAAAACACCTTCATAATGTGCCTCCTATGCTTGCTTCGTGGTTAGAACTATAATCCAAGATCAAACGGTTCTTTCGGAAGTTTGGGTTAGATGCTGCTCGTCGTCGACGTCGTCATCTCCTCATGCTACAAGAGATCCTCCGGCTCCTCCAAATATCCACCCCAAAGGAGGAATTCGAGATGGAGATTCGTCAGGTGAAGAGTGAGATCAACGCTCTAATGATCCGGAAGGCGGCTGGCGCAGCGCTCAGAGCCAAACTTTCCTGGGCGACTGACGTCAGGAATTTCTCATCAGCCGCTTTCGCCGAGGAGAGACGACGTGACAACAAAAAACGATGTCATCGGTTGGTGGTGGAAAATGGGGAAGTGAATTCTGACCACGACACCTTGTCAGCCTTTCACGCCCATTTTTCATCCTTTTTCGACAACCCAATCACTCCGTCAGACGAAACGAAGCAGTGGATTGAGGCGCTAAGACCTTTTTCTGAGGATGCTGACCTGTCTATCTCTCGTCCCTTCACCGAAGACAAAGTCAAGAAGTTCCTGTCAGCGGACGGCCGTCACCAGTCCATTCCAGGTATGGATGGCATACCATACTCGTTCTACAATGCGACATGGAATCTTCTTGGGCCTTTTCTGGTGCAAGTGTTTAATGCGATCATCGAAGACCCGTCTTCCATCATACCGGACTTCACCGTGGGGAAACTCATCCTACTCCCCAAAGTGCCGAATCCAGAGTTGGTTACCCAGTGGAGGCCAATAACCCTTTTAAACACCGACTACAAGGTCTTCACTGGTGTATTCCAACAAAGACTGAAATTTCTCGCCGAAGATTTTATCAACCCCGGACAATCCTGCTCCATTCCATCGCGCAGGATGTCCGATAATCTTATTACGATTCGGTGTGTGATGGAAGAAGCGTGTGCTCGTCAGCAAACTCTTGCCGTTTTAAGCCTTGACCAAGAAAAGGCGTTCGACAAAGTGAACCATGTGTTTCTCTTTGACGTATTTCGACACCTTCGTCTTCGGACTTTTGCCACGATTATTTCCGCACTGTATGTTTCGGCCGCATCATGTTTGGCGATTAATGGTTCCATATCTGCCACCTTTAATTTGTGTAAAGGTGTCAGGCAGGGGTGCCTTTTTTCCCCCCTGCTATACATCTTCTATTTGGAACCATTATTGCAATACTTAAATCGCCACCAAGATGTTCGAGGATACGATCTGCCAGCTGCATCAATAAACATCAAGACTTTGGCGTATGCAGATGACGTAGGGCTATTTGCGTCCGAGTCGTACTCCTTGAGCATCTTTAAAGAAACCTTCGACCGCTTTAGTACTTCGACGGGGAGTTCCATCAACCTCGTCAAGTCTAAAGGTATTGCTATTGGGAAGTGGACTGTGGACTATCTCAAAACCTTCCCAATAACATGGTGTGTCCGAATTACAGTGTTAGGTTATGTCTTTTCTTTTCAACCGACCATGGACTCCATGCACTGGCAACAAGTGATTGAGAAGTGCATCTCTCGCCTTGATAAAAGTCTTCGTTTTCCAACATCGATGTTTGTCAAGGTGAGATTCATCAAGACTCATGTGCTTCCAGTTTTAACATCTAAATGCCTATTCACCTTGCCTTCGTATAATCTTCTCATGAAACTCCGTGGGGCAATTGTGAACTGTGTTTGGGGGACGACTGCTCAGCATCGTCATCCATTGAGAGCAGCGTTCCTCTTTATTCCCTTAGAGAGAGGGGGGTTGGGTTTACCCGATACTAAATGATATCTCATCGCGGCCAGGCGGGCTGCCTTGATTCGGGTATTCCTTAGCCCTCCCTCTTTATGGGTGAACTTCTTTTTCTTACATCTAAGGTTTTTCTTTAAGGTGAATAGGCTTCCGTTTTCTCCCTTGTTGCCAGTAATTACGTATCAACAACAACCGGACATGTACAAAGCCATCAACTTGGACTTTGAATTGTTATTACCAATGCTACGCCGTATTGATCCTCAGCAATGGGGAATGCTCTGGCTTGCATGGTTCTTTCAGCAGACTGACCCTGGGGAATCGACTGACATCGTTCGACTTCTTCCCGATCGCCCGTGGGCAGCAGTCATGAAGCTTTTAAAATCTCTTGCTTTTGAAAAGTCATTGTTCAACTATCAATGGCAGCTGCTGCATCACGGGTTTTATTCCCTTCAACGTCTGTTTCAGTGGAAGGTGGTCAGGTCTGCTGGATGCTCCGTGTGCGGCGTAGCCGAGACCATTTGTCACATTTTTTACGAGTGCCCGTTTGCTATGTCAATCTGGAATCGTTTGAGGCAGCATTATGGGCTGGTAGATCTATCATATCAGTCTGTGCGCTTCCTTTTAAACGATTCCACTGGCGAGGTATTAAAACCGGACCTAGCCGTTGCGATCGCCTTCATCTATAAAGAACTCTGGCTAGCTCGTTGGAGTCGATCGCAGGGCCATCCTCTATCAACGTCGATCGTATGGAGGAAAGTGGCCATTCAGCTTCGATCTTTTCTGCTCCTTGAATGGTCACGGATAGGTCCGGCTACGTTTAAAAAGCCTATACATCATCGAAGTGTTTATGCGAGGTCATCGGAGGAGACCAGACTTTCCTTTTCACCTTCCCGATGGCCTTCTGATACCTCGTCAGATGTGAACGGGCCTCCTTTTTGAGGCGTTTGTATAAGCCACGCAGCCCCGTATGGGCTGCCTGCCACTTTCAGCAGGTGTGCCTGGACGCCTAGATTCTAAGATCTCACGATTAGGCGTCCGCTGAGGCAATTCCATCAGCCTCAGCTCCAACAGCGAGCGAGTACGAGCCACCTGGGATGTAACTAATGAGCCAACTAGCTTGTGTGTCACCCCACAGAGTAAAGGATACTCTGGAATTTTGATCAAAATGGGGAAAAATACCATAACCTGGTCATCTAAGAAGCAACGTTTAGTCGCCCTGAGCAGCTGCGAAGCCGAAATAATCGCTATAAACGAATGCGTGAAGTCACTGAAATGTCCTTGGGACCTCATAACCGAGTTAGGACAAGGGGAGTTTGTTTCTTTCACTACAATCATTTATACTGACTCAACGTCTGCCATAGCATGTCTGGGAGCATTAGAATTGAAGAATAGGACACGACACATCTTGAGATTGCATAATTTCATCGCGCGAGAAATTAATCTTCAGAATGTGATTCTTACCTACTGTTCTTCTCCCGACATGCCGGCAGACGCACTAACTAAACCTTTACCTGCCCCTGCTTTACGCAGATTCCTGGATTTGTTATCCTTATCTGAGCAGGATAAGTAATTATTTATATTAAATTACTTAACTCATTGGTTTGCTGGCCTACACGAGGATATTTACAAAGTTTATCTTGTTCCTTTAAACTTCATAATTGCAAAGTTATTTACTTCGCGGGATGAGAGGGGTTATAAAGGCAAAATTTTGTTAAATGACTTTAGCTTTAAAATCACAAAAGGATATTTTTTGGGCTTGTTCTTACCTTACGTTAAGGCAGTAACCACATTGTTTTTTACTACATGATATGTATTTTTTTAACTTTATTTAACATATTGTACGTTTAATATATATTTTAATTACGGTATACCAAAATGCAAAATATACTTTTTTGTCTTCTTTTGCTAAAAAGGCAAAACATACTGTGTGCGCACATAAAAATGAAAGGAAATAATAAAGGCATAAATGTTTTTTTCTTGATTGTGACTTAGACAATTTTTCTTTTGAATCTGTATATGTAACGTCAGTACCTAAACTTCTATCTGTACAAATGACCGTCATTTTTTTGTGTTCAAGAAAATTATAGGGGGCTTTGTTCAGGAAAACTCAGATTTTTTATGTAAAAATAGATATATCTTTATTTGTAATTAATTATTCTATTTTTTTCTGTTCTTTAAGTTTTTTCTACTGTTCTGCAGACAGTGATTGTTGAGTATATATTGTTTTAATAAATCTTAATTAAAAAATCTCCACGTGATTATCATTGTCTGCAGCTAGTTGTCCCTCGCGAATAATTTTCGTGATCACGAGGATGTCTGTCCTACTATTGTTGATGTTCTTTCCGTGGTTACTGTTTTTTTTATTTCAGACAGACCACTTCCAGCTTCTGGCTTGACCAGTCGTCCCTCCTTCTGGTCCTCCACGTCCTTCCTAGCCTTCAGCATGACGTTCAACTTCCATTTATCATTTTCATTCCAATGCTCTGCAAATTACTCCTACCCTGCCGTTCGATGTTTAGTTTCTTATTGAATTTCTCACTTTCTCGTGGCAGCCATGATTCTTTACCGAGCAGCATTGTTTTGCGGGTTTACCCATAAGGTAATAATGAAATTTCTTTTAATACTATTTCAACAATAACGCGCGTAAGGGACGCCAGGCTGCACACTTCAATTCTTATTCCCTATTAATAATTAATTATTATTTTGCAGTCTTTCTTTAGACATTAAATGGGAATTTGAAATTTCTTCTCCTTATTCTTTATAAGGAATTGGTCTGTCTCAATTCTTTTTATATTTAAAATTAATTCGCATAATGTAGCGATTAATATTTCTTGTTACAGTGTTTTGCTGTATTTAACGTACATTTAAGTATTTCTTTATTTTATTCCGAGAAATATTTTCTTTTGTAATTGAGATCGCAACGCCTATTCCTCAATTAAATCACATTGTATAGAACATTCTATTGTACAGAATTTTTGTATTTTATAAATAAATATCGCAATTTTTAAACCAAAATAAAAGTCTTTTAACGAGCCACGCTTACTTTTAAGTTTTGGGGTTCTTTCTTTTAAAGTACCACCCATTAAATTCTATTTTATTTTGCTTCCCCCCTCTGAACAGATTTAATACACTTTCTTGAAGGAAAGCCTATATCAATTACTCACTTTAGATTATTAGTACAATTATTGAAGTTCTGTTGTTCAATTGCTCAAACTTATTTTTAAAAACATTGATACGCTACTATTCATCTTATTACTATCATCACTTACTTATTTTAGATCTTATTTCTTATTTTTTATCTAAAACAGATACCATTGCAAATTGTCGCACCATTCACAAAATACCTTAGTATACGATTACCATTATTCTAAATTTTATTGTTCATTATCTCACTAACTGTTTTATATGTCCTGAGTTAGAATTGAATTAATTATTGTTTTACATAATGTTTAATGATAACTAAATCTTTTTATTGAGATTTGAAATTAAAGTGTAACCATAATCTTTTGAAGCATAGTGTCCTAAATTGTTACTGTTTAATTTCAATTTATTACATTTTCATAAGGGTAATGTTTATTCGACAATTTATTCCAAATCATTACGTTTATCAAATCATTTACTTGGTTTTATATTTTTCCTCATTTAAATGTTCCAATAAATTATATTTTTTCGTGTTATATTGCTGTTAAGTGCCTTGATTCACAAATCCACTGGCCGGACCTTTGCGGGGCTATTTTCAGCTAAATGGGATTATAAAATTATCATAAATTGGCTAAATTCATCATTTGGAGGCGCAGTGTCTACTAAATTATTACATCAAATTTTATATTTGTTCTTAATCATAATTAATCCCCCGAAATCCTTACATACTGCATACTTGAAGTTTGCATGTCACTTGTTGCACTTTGCCGCTTTTTTAAAATTTGGAAGAAACAATTATTTTTTAAAATTATTACCTGCAAACAATTCATCTACAATATCTGTCCTGTGGATTTTCACCAAAGCATAAGCTAGGCTGGCATTATTAGCTGAGGTTCCCTTAGCCTGCCTCCAAGCAGTTAAGATCTGGTGGCAAAGCTCTCCAATACCAAACGTTATATAGCGCCTGTTGAACCAAACTGGGGTGAAATTGTCCAGTCGAAGCCTTCGGCAAAGATTTCTCCATTCTCCAAGACGAATTCTTTCACTTACGAAGTCAATAGTTTCATTGTTAACAATACCTGGAAAAGCAAAGAAATTATGAGTTAACATTGTTACCATTCTTCATATATACAAAGTGTGCTAACTTCTCCTGCTCCATGCCCATTTACATAGCGACGAGCAACAATACAACCTCCGTTGTTTTCAACAAATGAAAAAACAGTGATTGCTAAAATCCAAAAATCGCAGACGACGAAAAGAACTATTAAAAATTCTTATCTTTTACGTAGGCTATGGTTCCAAAATATATTGTCGTCATAGATTTAACTATATACATTTATTGACATTTAAATAAAAATAGTTTTACACAAAAATAAATAAATAAAATTAAATCCTAAATAGGTAGTTTAGCTATTCCAAATTACGAAATTGCTTACATGTATACGAGTCCTTTTTTTTTTAATTGTAATAAAAATAATAACATTCAAATAAAAATTTTGAAATTGATTAACAATTCAAGTCACCAGTAGGTAACATAAGTGTTTACATTTTATGATATCCGTTAAATGTGCATAGTAATAATTTTTCAGTTGAATAAATTAATAAAAAGGAAAAATCACAAAATAGAAAAAAAATCCAATCGAATAAAATCAAAAAACATTATTTTTATCTCATTTTAAAATATTCAGTAAATGTGTATAAGTAATTTTTTTAGTTTTAAAATATAGTGGTCGTGTAATATGACCTCAAAGCAGTCTGCCGAGGAAATTGAATAATGAGGGAAGAAAAAATGACCAATATGTCTACAGTAGGGAAATTGTAGAATTACTGAAAACCAATTTGAATTATTATATGCTGAAAAGCATATATTGGTTTCGCTCTGTTTGTGTGTCTGTCTGTCTGTCTGTCCGTCCGTCCGTCTGTATGTCCGACGATTTCTCGAGTACTTTAACTTTTTCAAGTTCTTTTTTCGCTGTTAGATAGAGACCCTTCCTGAGCTCACCTGATTAGTTTGTCGTCGAAATCGGTCTAACAGTCACGTGACTATTGAGACCCAAACCCCCCCATTAAATTTTTTTATTGGCAATATAAGGCATGTAATATGTCATTCGAACGGGAATGAAGAGCACAAGACGAATATGACATTCTTTTCGATTTTCGAAATGCTACGTCCGAGAAAATGACCCCCAAAAAGTACTTCAATGACCCCTTATTACGACCTTTAGCTAACGCTATATATAAGAATACAAGCATGATCAGTACCTTATGTGCCTGGCCAGCCATCGTTTGCACGAAAACGTGAAAATGGAAGAACTTAACAGCGATATATCAATTTTTGATGAGCTCTCGTGGACCCCTTCAAGCACGTGCACTAATGTTAAGAATATGAACTTATGGCATGTAATATATCAATCGAATACTACCGACGAGTCATAAGTGAATACAGTGTTACTTTTTGTTTATCATTTAAGCATTGTTGATGGCAGCCTGGAGCACGTGCCCGTTATGAAGCTTTCTTGATGCACGTGCTCATTTCATTTTAAAATTCAGTGCTGTTAGGCCTATTGTTAAATGTGTTAATTAATGTTAGGGCGATGGTTAAAAATGGCTAATTTATGTTAGGCCTACAGTTAAAATGACTAAATAATGTTAGGCCTATTGTGAAAATTAGCTAATTAATGTTAGGCCTATTGTTAAAAATGGCTAATTAATATTAGGCTTATTGTTAAAATGGCTAATTGAAGTTAGGCCTATATTTTAAAATGACGTGAATGCATATAGAATCAAAGGTATTTCCACTGTTTATTTAAACCAAGTGGAAGTAAAAGTGAGATATTAAAATTACATCTGCATCAGAGCTAAAGCTCCTTGGAATGCTTAAAAGATTTTACCCGGCAGTGCTTTGAAACAATGGTTTTTCTCTCTTGACGTTTATGATAACTTTGATCTACCAGTGGAAAGAACATAGACCCAGTAGTTTCAAACATTTAGACGTGCGAGGATTTCATTCTCATTTCGCGCGCGTTTGGAAAGATTCGTGTGAGCGCTGCAATCGAATACGTAAATTTACATGCAGTTTTCGCCATTGCTGTATATAAAAATATTACAGTAATATTAAACAACAAATTTTTATATTCTTCTTTTCAGCATATTTGAAAATCGTTTTACGAGTTATATTCTTGTTAACCCGGGCAACGCCTGGTGCCTCAGCTAGCATCCTAACAAATATTCAAACGATTTGTGCTTTTGTAACCTTTGAACAGTATAGAACCTTCGAGCCATTTATACTGAAGAGCAAAGTTTACATCTAACAATTGTAGATGTGCTTTTGCGTTAGGTTATAACTGTCAAATTGACAATAGTGAATTTGTCACATTGTAAGAGGACACGTTGTGTTAGTATCGCTCTCATATTGATAGCGACTTTTTTACTATTGGAGAAATTGTCAATTATCACAGTTCTGTCACAGATCAAATATTTTTAAAATATAATCGAACTTAAAGTTTCCACTGTTGCGGCAACCGCCGTATGCCGGGCTTTCGAATAAGATCAAAAGCAAGCGCCTGACGCGAAATGTGGTGATCCGTTGTAACAAACTTGAGTTAGGAAAGAAAGCCAAGCTGTCTGATTTCAAATCCATCTTTGTCCCCATTCTCATCTATGGTCATGAGTCTTGGATAATTACCGAAACAGTGCCGAAATGCGATCTTGGTAAGTTTGGCAGGTATTTCCTACAAGATAGTGTTCAACATCACTTTAAGGTAGTCTTTAGGTGATGAGCCACTACTTCTCCACATTGAGAGGGCTCAGCTGCTTTGGTATGGTCACATGAACGGATGCCTCAAACTGTCTATTTTTCAAGTGGTCACATAAGAGACCAAGAGGTCGGCCTAGAACTAGGTATCTAGAATATTATATAGCATGTGGGTTCGAGGCGTTTTATTACCATTGAGGACATGCGTCTGATGGCGGAAAATCTCGAGCGCTGCCCCATGACCTTAATGGATAGGTAGGTTTGTAAACTAAGTAAAAAAAAAAAACATTTTCAGCGGCGCTTTTATATCGACTGCGAATTATTAACTATTGGAAGTCCTGTCAATTATCACATTCCTATCACATATTCACCTGTTGTGGCACCGTCGTATGACGGGCTTTAATAATAGTCTTATGCAGAGTGGGCCAGAAAAAAGGATTGATGAAAATTTTCTAAGTTCTATGGGTATGGTCCAATGTGGGTGAGAGGTTCCTAACCTAACCTGTAATTGTCAATCCTTTGTTGCAACAATGTAATTTTTTTCTTTCGTGAAATTATGGTTGAGAGAGTTTTTTTCAATAAACCATCATCTCCTATTTTTGAATGGACACGTCTCATGTTACATTTCCTTTCACTGATGACTGACCCCCATTGGACCATATCCATTTTCATGAATCCTTTTTTCTGGCCCACTCTGTATATAGTAACATCCTCCTGTTCCTTGCCAGTTTTTGAACCTTCATTGTTACCAACATATGAAAAAACACTGATTGTTACAATCCAAAAATCGCAGCGGATGAAAGAGACTATTAAAAAATTATCATCTTTTTACCGACTTCAAAAAAGGAGGTTCTCTGTTTGACCCGTATATATCCGTATGTATATATGTTCGCGATTTTCTCAAAAAATACTGATCCGATTTGGATGGGGTTTTCGCTATTCGAATGAATATTTTTCTGGGAAAGTTTTTGACCCATGAAGTCGGTTCATTTTTGTTAAAAAAGTTTATGTTTATAGGCTATGGTTCAAAAACATATTGTCGTCATAGATAAAAAGTCACATAATAGAAAAAAAATCCAATCAAATAAAATCAAAAGCAAATAACTTTTTTTTTCATTTTATAATATTCATTATATGTGTATAATTAATTTTTTTTAGTTTTAATATATAGTGGTCGTGCAATATGGCCACAACACAATCTGCGAGGAAACTGAGCAATGAGGGAGGTAAAATATAGACCGACGAGCCATTTTCAGTCAAGAGGAAATTTTACATCTAACAGTTGTACGCATGTGTGTTTTTGTGTTAGGTTATAACTGTCAAATTGACATTAGTGACTTTATCACATTGTAAGAGGACACATTGTGCTAGTATCGCTCTCATATTGACAGTGACTTTTTTTACTATTGGCATAAATGTCAATTATCACAGTTCTGTTACAGATTAAATTTTTTTAAAATTAAAATTGAACTTATAGTTTCCACTGTTGCGGTAACCGTCGTACGCTGGGCTTTCGAATAAAATCAAAAGCAAACTGCGTCTGACGCGATCTGTGGTGATCCGTTGTAACAAACTTGAGCTAAGAGAGAAAGCCAAGGTGTCTGCTTTCAAATCCATCTTTGCCACCATTCTCATCTACGGTCATGAATCTTGGGTAATACCGATAGAGTGCCAAAACAGTCTCATTAGTCTCTTGAAACCTGAGATCATTCTATTTCATTAGGTTTGGTATATCTTCCTTCTTTAATATACAATTTCACAGACTGATCATCCAAATTTGTTCCAATTACAGCAAATGATTTCTAATAAATGTGTATAGAAATTAATAACCATTTCCTTAATTTATTGTTTTATTTTATTAAGTAATTCGGTAATCAAACACGGGGCTGGCTTCATGTGCAATGTCGAGTAATACGTTGCGGTTTGGCAGGTGTTCCATACTAGATAGTATTCAGCCTCATTATAAGGGAGTCTTTAGGTGTTGAGCCACTACTTCTCCGCATTGAGAGGGCTCAGTTTCTTCGGTATGGCCACATGTACGTATGCCACATATATACGGATTCCCAGACAGTTGATATTTTCCAAGTCGGTGGTCACATAAGAGACCAAGGGATCGGCTGTAACTAGGTTAGACCAAGTCAGTAGAAAGACCTATCCTAACCTAACCCAAATTCTTTCTACTGACCTTGGGCTAGACTATATAGAGCATCTGGGTTCAAGTCGCTTGGGTATTACCATTGAGGACATGCGCCTGGTGGCAGAAAATTTGGAACGCTGCCCCGCGTCCTTAACGGATAAGCAGGTTTGTAAACTAAGTAAGAAAACATTTTCAGCATCGCTTTCATATTGACAGCGACTTATTTACTATTAGCAGTCCTCTAAATTATCACAGTCCTGTCACGACGAAATTTTTTAATTAATAACAAATTTACAGATTCACCTGTTGTGGCACCGTCGTAGGACGGGCTTTATTACTAGTAAACAATAATAGAGAATCTGTGGCTAAAATATTAAAGTAATAAAAAACTATATAGTTGAGATACCCATCTTTGCCGAGCTTTTCAAAGCAAAACGAAGGCGAGGTATCAATATCTCTCTGCTCTAGGTATATACAATGTTGTTTAAGATTTCAACCGGGGATTTTAACACTATTAACTAAAATGTCCGATAGAGAATAAGTTTATAAAAAGATGGAAGCTGAAATAGCGATGGATGCATAGGAATACAGGAAGCCATTGTCAGGTGATGAGTTTTGCTAACTGTCCCAATGGTGGCAACTTAAATTGAATCTGACTTTAGCAAAATCTGGGAAGACCAAAATTTTTACAAAATAGGACTGACAAAAAATATTGCCGAGGAAGTCGCGGGTAACAGCTAATATAAAATATTTCTTCTAAACGAGGGTTGATTCATACATAAGCCATGGCAATTATTTTTTTCCTCTCGAATATGCTCCAAGACAGGACTTTAACTATATGCATAATTATATATTCAAAAGAAGTGGACAGATAATTTAATTCTTCAACATATATAAACTCTTTGTTATGATAACGAGAAACTGGAAAGAAAAACAGGAATAAAATAGTGATTAAATAGAAATCAATAATATCGCCAAATTTGATCATGTGAAGGGAAGGTGGTAGAAAGAAGATTGAAAACTTGTAGAGTTCTTTTAGAGGTAATCTACACTATTCCTCTACGTACTCTTCTGTATGTTCCCTGTCCTCCAAAAGAACCTCTGCAAATATTCAATCTTCTTTCTACGAGCTTCCCTTCGCATGATTATATTTGGTGACATTATTGATTACTATTTTATCACTATTTTATTCCTATTTTATTTCTTACTTTATAGTTTACTACAGGTACTTTTAAAAGTGGACAACACATGCAGTGTGGCTTCAGTAATCTCGGTAATGCAAAAGGACAAACATCGTTTTTTTTAAATCGTCATATAGTTCCCCAGGAGAGCTAACATTTAGTGGAATTTCAATATTCGTATATTGGAACTGGAAAGATTTTTAAATGATTAAAAACTTAACAAATTATCAAACTAGCCCAAGGTCAGAGGCGAAGTTAGGCTGGTAGGTCTATAAATTGATTCTCGTCTCTGTTTAAAGGCCACTACTAAACTTGTCACTGTATGATAAGGAATAGCACGACCGGCAAATGCTTCTCATAGCTCTGCACGTCCTACGGCTATCTTGATGTACGAACGCTATTCAACTTTCCTTACTTCCATTATGTACTGCTGCGATCAGATTACTGACTGGGGGATTGTCAGAATGTCGGATTTGCTCGGTAAAATGACGATGAAATTCGACGATCTAACTCAATTTCAGAAGGAAGGTAAATGAAGAAAACGGCAGGTGAAACCAGCGGTAGAAGAGAGAAATAGCTGCCCGTCACCTGTTAAAGAGAATCGATCATCCCGAAAGATCGAGAAACGGAAAGCAAGCTGCCATTACCTGAAGAAAGAGTTATACAAGAGCAGCTCATTAACCAGTCGGATAAAAAGAGAGGCAAGAGAACTAAAAAACAGAAAGCCTGGGAGACGGTACCGAGTGGAAGAAAGAAAAATCCCTTCCACGACAATCGCAGGGAAGAAGCTAGCCATGTAAACGAATGCTTTGGAAAATTCCCACTATTTCAGAAGATGGCACGAAAAGAAAGAATCCACATTTCAGCCGCAAATGAGCTCTCCATAACTTCAACCAAATAGGAAATCACTGAATCCGTAAATAGACGAAACATCGTCTTCAGTGGAGTCGGAGTTCATCGACCTGACCCTACGCCGCAGGCAAGTGAATGCTCACAAACTTTTTGCAATCGCAATTTTTCAAATTCTCGCTTCGGCTCGCTACGAAGGAAAGGAGCCCGACCGAGGAATCGGACGGTGGCCCAGAAGTTGGAGGTAGCACCTTATTCGTTTGCAGACAGAGGAGCAAGTGAATTCACCCGAGGAAACGGGACGTATAGCGACTGTTTTGCAGAGAAGGAAATTAAAATTAATGCCAATTTTTAACTTTTCTGTCTACTCCTCCTTTCTCTATCTATGACTTCTGAAATCAATAATTTACAATTAATTTATTTCTCAATAAAAAGTCGTGTTAGAGAGGGGGAGGAGGTTCTTGGTAAGCAAGCGATGTAACGCCACAGACGTAAGCGATGTAACGCCACAGATAAAATAAGTAAAACGCTTCCATTAGTACTTTGCTAAGGACATTAATTGTTTTTTTTTCCACGTAATTTCTTGACAATAAGAAATCGCCAAGAGCAATAGGTTTATTGTTTATGTCTAATGTATTTCTTTTCTTTCTTTCTTGTTCTAGTTGACGGATAGGCGCTTCGAAAAGGAACTCTTGACAAGGTTCAGAAATTAGTTGAGAGGGTGAGGTGCTATTGAGGTCTCGAGTAGGTGCTGCTAGGAGTCTGCTTCAGGGAAGGTCGTATTGAGTCTTTTGAAGGCGAGCATCGCTATAGCAAAGGATCTGGAGCCGTTGAATCATTTTAGAAGTCCATCAGCGTTGGTGAGGATATAGTTTCTAAGAGGGATTGAAAGGACAGACTAACTTGGCAGAAAATAAGTTAGAAAAATTTATTAAATTAAATTAATAAAAATAATGCCAAGGGGCAGAAATAAGCCAACGCGATCAGGTAATGTTAAGGAAGTGGTTTTTCATGTGCAAGCAATGCCATATGAAAAGGGGTCGTTTGATGACTATGTAGAAAGGTTTTCCAAACTAATGGATAGATTTAATGTCACGGATTCTTAATCATTTTGTGAGTACTTCGGTATGACTCTCCCAGGAAGCGTGCGATTACAAGTATCCGATTTAATAATAGGAGATAACGTAGAAAAATTATTTGAGGGGGCTAAAATTAGTATTCAGCAAGTAGCAATAGAAGGATTGCAGAAAGAAGGAGCCACGTGGAGATAATAATTTTCGGACGAATTTTGTAAAGGTGGATTCAGGATCTCCAGTAAAGAGAGATATTTGTAAAAACAGAGGTGCTAGGAAGAAAAAGAATGCTGAAGTGTATTCTTTTGGAGAGGAGAAAGTATTCATAATTGAAAAGCATGCAAAAGATGATAGGGAAATGCAGCTTTTAGGAGTTAATTTTGATAATTCAAAAAGCCGAGTTTCTCATACACAGGAGAGTTGTGGGAGAGAGCAAAAATATATAGAGAAAATTTTTGTCATATGGCAATAGTGACATGATCTAGAAAAGACTTATAGCATTACATGGTTAGATGGAAAAAGACTTCTTCAATAATTTACTGGAAGAAATGTATACAGAATTGGAAGCCAGTAAAGGTTTTGTTTCCGAGGACTCAATAAATGAGGGAGCAGTTTGCAGCGAAGAGAGCGATTTAGAATCGAGTGGAATACAAATAACCGGCGACTCGGTTGATTCTGATAGTCCTATTGAAATAAGTGGCTTATTAGTAAAAGGTGATATAACGAGCTAAAAATAGAATTGAGTCGAGAAGAAGCTAAAATAAAAGACGTTAATCAGTCTAATTTAATAGATCCCCTATAAAGAAATAATTAAAAACAGCCAAGAGAAAAGAATTGTATGAACATTCATTGGCGTTAATTGAAGCAGAGTGTTTGAGTTTGATAAGTAAGCAGGGTATATGTAAATGTTTAGAAGAAATAAGCAAGCTTGTTTAGTTGAGAAGGTTGTGGAAATTAAAGAAAATTTCGCGTTAAAAATGGTAACTAAAGTTGTTAGTAGGGAAAGCAAGGAAATGTTTGGGGGTGCAAGCTAAGGGAAATTGATGATTTTATACAGTCTAAAGGCATCAATGTGTTACGTTTACTTTCATTAGGGGAAGTAATTAGGGCATCAAATTAGTTTAGAATCTTTTAGTAGCATTGGAAGCAAGCAAAAGTTGCTAATAATTGACAGTCAGGAAAAATTTAGGCATAGGCTTAAGTAAGGTTTAATTGATTACCAGTTAGACCTAACAGGCGAATGTAGTAGTTCGCCTGAGCCCGAGAATAGAAATAAATGTAGGCTATAGGAACAATGTCATGAGGAAAGGGGGATAATAGGGAGAAAATGCTAAATCATTATTGCAGGAGGACAGTATAGGTCGATCAATGATATGTGTTAATCAGCAGAGGAGAGAGTTAAATAGATTATTGCTGATAATTGACCGATTGCAATGGAGAATAAAGGAGTTGGAAAGCAAACTTGAAGTAAACCATGTTAGGTCTGATAAAGGTAGCAGGGAAGAAAAGGCGGCATTGAAAAATTGAAAGGTAGTCACGATTCCGAAAGTTATCAGAAAGGAGCATTAAAAGATAAAATATCGGTGGAAGGATAGATCATAATACTGTTCCTATTAACTAAACAGGTGGTAGCCTTACAGTATATCAGAGGGACATCAGGAGTTCCAATTAGTTTTGCCATTTATTCCCGGCTTTGTCAAGGATATACATCAACGACAATCGACAATCGAACAGTGAAGTGTACATTCGTTAGGATGGGACGAAAGCAGCGCTTTCACAAAGCTCATCT
>JAHWFO010080696.1:0-21353 GCA_023313115.1 Rhysida immarginata | reverse complement strand
ATGTATTAGTAAAGGTTTAAAGGTCTCGTTCAGTCTAACGAGTTTTATCCTTCGAACGAGCGAGCAATCTCAAAAATTTTTTCTTCTGAAATTGACTTAAGAATTCATAATTCGAGAAGATATAATGAAATTTTGAAATAAAAAATCCGTTTATACTATGTGCAGCTAACTCCTCCGAAACGACAAACAACAGAACCAAATAAAACATGAAGTATTTTGATCAAAATTGCTGAAGCCTTTTGAGAAATAGTGTATTCATTTTTTTCTATAAATGAAGAAATGGTTGCGGCATTCGCTAGTATGCGAACCAAAGACAATCAATTTGACATTTGCGGACTCCTTTCTCTGAGAGGAATATTTGTAAATGTATTGTATATAGCTCTGCTTAGCCCGCCATTCTTGAGTTATAAAGGTTTTTTATGCCCCCACCTCCTTTCCCCCGTAAAAAAAGTTTTTTTTTTCTTTTTCTTTATTTTCATGTCAAAGTGGGAGGCTTGTGGGAATGTACCGTTGAACCATTTCAATTTATTTTTGAATGTATTTATTAAAAATAAGACCCGCATTAACTATTAGTAATTCACAATTGGAAGAACTTCTGAAGATACATGTAGACGAGGGTAATGGGTGAGGCGTTTCGTTTAAAAATAAGAGTTTGTTTAGAAACTTAGTATCCAAAATATTATCCAGTGAATAACTATTTTACTAAACAATGTAAGCGCGGTTAATATATTAACCTAATCCTATTGTACCTATTGTAACTTAAATATATATAACTTAAATATTTATATCTTTGGTTGAACTGACTTTTTGATTTCGAATTATTAATGAAATAGTTTAGTTTTATGGTTCAGTTTAACGAGTTTTATCATTGAAAAGTTAAATTACAGGAATTATAAAATTTACTAAAGCCTTTAATTTTGCAGACAAGAGTATCCGTTTTTTACGTGCACAAAATTTGAGTTACATAGGCAATTTATTAATTGTGCTTAATATGGAAAATAAAAGTTAACATAAATATGCAATAATGAATAATGGTGATTTTTCATTAAGCTGAGAAGTGATGACAATTATGTAACACAAGTATACAAACACAATTGGTTTTTTTTATGTGATAATTTATTGGAATCACAAGAAACATTTTCACTGATGCTTGTTATTATTTGGAAAAACAAACTTGTTTGTATCATAAAATTCTATGATCAGATAAAAAAGTCTAAATTAATACATAAACACGTTTGATAAAATATAAAATTAAAAATTTTTACTTTTCTTTATTTTAAGTTACGGGTTCAACCAAAGTTAAGCTAATCCAAAATTTGTGATATCTGCTAAAGCAGTTGATCTGACATGATGTAAAGTAGTCGGCCATCAAGCATCCTGTTGTGTTGTTTCAATTGCTTTCAAGTTTTCAAACTATGCCGTTGTTGATGGCAAATTCGATATTCGAGAGTAGTAAGAGTTTGCCTACCATCAGAAAAACACCCATACCCTACCAAATATAAAAATGGAATATTTCTTCCACCCTTCGAGAAAGGCAGGAACCCAAGACTTGTTCGAAAAGCGAAAGAAAGTAGCGAAAAACGCAAATTGAGCTGGAGGCCGTTTTCTGCATAATTACTCACAATAGGATTAGGTTAATTCAAGTTTATGGTAAAAAGCTTATTGTAGTTATTAAATGGTTAGTATTTTAGATACTAATTTTCTGAACAAAATCTCTCATCTTGAACGGCGCGCCTCACTTCTCTCACCCTCGAAGAGCTCAGAGGCTCAGAGCAACCTGCCCCATGCGCTCCCTGCCACTCAGAGATGACGTCATCGCCTTCTGGGCTGAATGAACTAACACTCTCCTCTCTGTAGGGGAAAATATCTTCGCATTGAATGATGGGTACAGCTGCCATTTTTTGAGGGCAAGAGGAAGGCAATCCTATACTTTTACTCATCGAAGTGCGCAGTTTTTGCCCGACTTGTTATTGTATAACGATGGTAACGAGTTGTTTCGTGTTTGGATGTATTGTATAACAATGGGATAAGTTTAGAGCCATGGCAGCCATGGGTCTCGATGCCCTCAAAAGATGGCGGATATTCAATGTTTATGTTTTGCTATTTCTCCCTATAGGCAACCGTTCTGTGGCGCCTCAGGAAAGTGCGCTACATAGTGCGCTTGCAAGTTCCATAGCCCCCTAGATAGTAAAAAGCCCGTTCACTGGCCGGTTTCCCTGTAATCACTTTCGATATTAATTGTCATCAGGAGCGCTGCTTTCATGAACTTGTTAGCTGATCGTCGCATAGTAAAAGGAACGTTTATAAACCACTTGGTCAATTTTTTGGGGGGATGGGGGTAAGGATTTGTCCATATATGAGCACCAAAGGGAGGGAGGGGGTCAAATAAAGACCAGGTGATCAAATTAATTTCAAAATCATTCAAAATTCTGCATTTTAATATCTTTTATAGGGGGTGGTCTGATTTCTCTGATCACGTAATTTTTGAGGTGGTTGGTTTGGTTTGGTTTGTTTGGTATTAACGTCCTTTTCAACTGCCATGGTCATTTCAGGACGGCGTTATAGGGGCCGCAAGTTTTGCCTCGCAAGGGTTCTTTAACGTGCAGCCGGCAAACGACTACACGGGACCAACGGCTTTACTTCCCTTCCGAAGGAAGTGCGTGATCTCAGGATTTCCCCCTGAAAAATCCTCGTCGTCCTCGGCCGGGATCGAACCCGCGTACTCGGGCATCAGAGGCGATCACGCAAACCGCTGAGCCACCGAGGCCGATATTTTTGAGGTGGGAGGTTCAAATTTGACCACCTACTCTAATACTATGCCATCGATGACCACAGAGAGGGAGGGGGTGAAAAAATGACCAGATGGTTTATGAACGGTCCCATAGGTATTGATTCACCATTGCTCGCATGTTGCTAGATAAAATTCCAGAATTACCTAATATTTCTATCTCCCCTATTGTTCCCACACGCAACTCAAGACCCTGCCAACAAATTTACTTAATTTCCGCTTTATATAATTTTTTAGTTGCTTTTTTTTGTCATGATCTTACTTACTTACTTTTCAAACCCGCTTATCCGTTAGGGTCGCGGGGGCAGCAGCCCTATGGAGGATCTCCAGCGATCGCGATCTTCCGGCATCAGGCGCATGTCCTCCTGGTAATATCCAAGCGACTCGAACCCAGATTCTCCATGTAGTCTAGCCACATGGTTCTTAAATATATTAAAAACAATAAAAACAATAATAGCCCAGCTTCTACTTAGCCTATATAAAAATTCCTGACTCTCTTGTTAATGCTCTAAATTTTTTCAGCAAAGACAAAAATAATTAGTGTTGCTAAATATAATGATTCTCAGTGTTTTGTATGATACTTCAAATGTTAAAATGATGCGTTAAACTGCAAGAAATTCGCAAAGAAACCCTTATCTACAAAAATAATAAAATTGCCATAAAATTGTAATGTAAGAAAACAAAAATTATTTTATTTAAAATTAAATGCTCGCTCTTGTTGCTCATTAGAAAAAATACTTTAGAATTCAAAATAAATTATTTTTTTCTAATTTAGCTTGTAATTATTGAAAATAAATTTGGTTTATGCACTAAAAATTAAGTTTACTCTTTCGTTTTACAGAAATTAGCAGTAAAAATAACTGTTATCTCTTGATTCTAATAAGTACTCCACTAAACTAAGTTCAGCTTTTCAGCGCCCTCTAACGTCAAACAGCTGCAAAACTGATTACGCTGATTACCATTGTTTTCTGGCCAGCTGAACGGGCCTTTACTATCTAGGGGGCTATGCAAGTACATTCGATTTCACGTGCGCGCGCCGATGTCAGTAATGCTTAAAAGTAACAATGTACGTATTCCTTCTTGACAAATTGATTGTTATATGACATTTGGTTGAAAATGAAGAGTGGAAGGAGGAAACTGTACAACGAAAGTAGAAAATTTTCTACTGCTCTCTACTTCTACCATCAATGTATATATACTAACTGCTTCACTTCTGGGCTCCTATTGCGCGAGGAGCCCAGAAGTGAAGCATTAATAATCGACCACTTTTCCTGGTCAAGAGGGCAGCCGGCACGTTGGAGATGTAAACTGGCGCTTGTTCTCACGTTATTTTCGTCCATTTTATCATTAAATTTTGTAATTTAAAAAGTAAAATGTTGCACTCATGAGTAGAAGCAACATGTACAAAGTTTTACTGAACTGTGTTCTTTGTAGGGATGAAGTTCGTGAATTGTTTAAAAGAAAGCATGCAATTGTTAATGACTTTCTTTCTGAAGATTTGCATGAGATTCAAATTGTTTCTATTAATGCAAAATTATTTTTAAAACAAGATTATTTACTCATGGGAAAAATATTCCACACAGGTAATTGGAAATAGAACAAGCATCCGCCAAAAATTTACAAAATTAATGCTTTTTAATCATGTATAATAAAATGAGATGGAAAACTTGATGTAGTGTTCTTTTACAATTTTTGCAAATTGATTTCATACAATTTTAAATGAATTTCACACATTTTTAAATCGATTTAATATGATTTTAAATGAATTTAATATGCTTTCAAATGAATTTAATACTCTTTCAAATAGATTTAATACATGTTTAAATGAATTAATACAATTTTAAATAAATATGTGTTTTAATTCATTGTAAATGGAATTTCATTACCAAACTAAGTAATAAACCATTTTTATTGAAACCTTGTTTTATTAAATTTACATTAAATCTTTTTTTTATTATTATTTTAATTGAATTACAGAAAACAAAATTGTAGCATAAACAAATAACACAAACATAAAAGGAGTTAACAGTTAACCATTGTGTAATTTAACTAAAAAACTACAGTAATACTACAGTTTTTACAAATTCGTTTTATGAATTTCAAACATTTTAAAATAGATTTAATACACTTTTAAAAGAATTTAATACGATTTTAAATGAATTTACCGGAGAAATGCCCTCTCAGTACAGAAATACGGAAGAATAAATATTTCTAGTATTATGGTGTTTACTTTAGTTTAATTACACAGTGGTTAACTGTTTCTGTTATTTGTTATGTTACAGTGTTGTATTCTGTAATTGAATTAAGATAAAAAAAAAATAAATTTACCGTAAAATTTACTAAATTAAGGGTTCAATAATTTTTTTTATATATACTCAGTTTAGTAAATAAACTCCATTTATACTGAACTAAAACACGCATTATAGGGTAGATGTACCAGTAATTGACAGTGTATCAGTAATTGACAATTCACGCTCTTAAAGGCTATTAATAAAATAACAAGGCAAGAAAAGGGACTGGTGTTGCCACCTCGTATTTAACAATGTAATTGGCTTCCCAGAACAGTAAAAAACTAGCAACTTTGCTCCCTATTATAGCCGCAAACACATGTTGATTGTTCAATGCCTTACCGAGTCGAAAAAAACCTTGTAATGAATCACTACGGGAGGGTTTGATTACTTGAATTTATTTCATGAATGTTATGTAATATTTATTATTAATTTTACGTGAACCTTTTTGTGTGATCAATGGACAATACTTCTAGAAGTAACAGAATTTCAGATAACCAATGTGTTAACTGTTTTAATACACCGTCAACTATTGGAACCCAGATATGTTGTGTTACTAGTAATTGACATAACTGTCAATCAATGATAATTTCTGTGTTTAAAAAAAAACGAACAAAAACATACTAATAGGGTAATAATACAAGAAACATGATGGTTTTAAGTGTAACTTCTTAATTTCCATTAATTAACTTCACTGACAATTTCTAGATCATCTACTTTGACATAAATCTTCTAGGCCCTATTCGCCGATTCTTTTTGTTGGTTCTGAATCTTGTCACAGAGACAATCAACAGATAACCCAAGACAAGTTATCTTCCAAGAAGAAAACTGCTACTGATATTCTGTTTACTATGATAAGAATTAGCATAAGATGAATTGGATGAATATTGCAAGTAGGAGAACAATCGTCAAAAATCAAGTTTTCTAAGAACAGTTTGTTGGCCAATATATGATGATATTGCACTATGGTCCTTCATTTTCTATGGTCCTTGCACTCTACATGGGAGTAGATTGATTTAATTTATTATTTCAAAGGAAAAAAAAAGATAACGGATCTAAATAAACAACTTAAGTTTTAAAAAGCACAATTTTAGTTAATGTTAAATATTTTACACATTCTTAAAAATGCTTTATTTCATCAGCTGTTTTTGAATGTTGTCAATTTTTTTTAATATATAATAAAAATGTGCAATTAAAATATTGTCAATTACTGGTGCAACTGCCTGTCAACTTCTGGTGCATTAACTGTCAACTACTGGTGATTCATGCATGAGTTAGGAAAAAATTTAATAACTTAATAGCTTTTAAAGATATAATAATTGTTTAGAGATTGGCACATTCTGCATTGTATTTACAATTTAATGGTATAACTAGAAAAGTTTCAAAATGCAATTTGATTTCCGTACACAATTTCGTTTCACGGTAATGTCTTAAACTGTCAATTACTGGTGCATCTACCCTATTTATTTAAAAATCGTATTAACTTCATTTAAAAATGTATTAAGTCTATTTGAAAGTGTATTAAATTCATTTGAAAAATTTATTAAATCTATTTAGAAATGTATGAAATTCGTGTAAAACTGTATGAAACCAATTTGTTAAAACTGTAAAAAAATTATTTTTAGAGTATTTAGTAATTAAACTTCCTTTACACCCGTTATATTTATTTAAAATCGGATTGAATTCATTTAAAAATGTGTTAAATCTATTTGAAAGAGTAGTAAATTCATTTGAAAGCGTATTAAATCCTTTTAAAATCGTATTAAATCTATTTAAAAATGTATGAAATTCATTTGTAAAAGCTGTAAATCATGTATAGGAAGCAAATGAAATAAAACTTTTTTGTCATTGTATTTATAAAGAAATCTACATATAATGAATAATCTTAAAATAACTACCTTGTACGTGTAATAACTAATTATAAATTTTATAAGCATTTATAACTCTTTACAAGCATTACAAGCATTTGTAACTCTTTACAATAGTGAGTTAACTTAAAACTCACGGTAAATTAACGCTCAACAGTAATAATCTGAATAATGTTTTGCCCTCTTGCCCAGAAAAAGTAAGCGATTATCATGGCTTCACTCCTCTACCACAGAGTGAGGCATCCAGTTAGTATCTTTCATTTAAATTCTCTAACTGGTACTTTTACGGGCAGCTAAACTTTGATGTGCGTGACTTTAAACTCACTCTGTATAACTGAATGGACATTACATTTTAATGAAGAAAAAAATTGGCTTTGCTATCTATAAATTATCAGTCAATCAGTCAGGACATGTTACTTTGCATTTATTTATTTAGCAATAGCGAAGCATTGCCGGGTCCGCTAGTTTGACAATAAAAGCGACTCTAACAATGTTAAATTTTGTCGCTAGAAGGTGCTAAATCCTGCTGTTTGTGACTAATTTTTCAGACACGGTTTGAACAACGGAGGAAGGCAAATGGGCAGACTTTCTCTTATCATTGTAGGCTTTCATCCGACTCTCCATTAATCTATGATATCTGCTTCAGTCCTCAAAACTCGTGATTGGTGGATTAATAATGGATAACAATGAATTGGTGGATTAAAAATGGTTAACAATGGAAGTTTCGGACCATTGTATTCTAGACAGGGCTTGAAATTACTATTACCACAGTCATCGAGCTCCATTGTTAAAATGAAGCTAAAGTTTCTAGCTCCCAAAAGGGCGGGAACTCTATTGAAAAGTGGCGCTGCATATACAATCGGCCCAAAAACACGTGCAGCGCTGCCCTTTTCAACAGACAGAAACTTTACTTACATTTTCAGTTTCAATGAAAAACCTCTATCGCAGGTCACGGTCGGCCCTGGTGCGATCTATGCGGCACCTGGCGCGATCTGTTTTCCTTAGCTTCTTGAAACAATGGAAAATGGCCGAAGCTCGATGACCATGAATATCTATAGACCGTGCTATTACTAAAAAAATTAATTATTTTTGTCCGCAAAAAACGCATTCGCATTGTTGTTGTACAACAATAAATTGTTGTAGTTTCGCGTGGTAAATTTTGAATACCATTGTTGTAGCTGTTGATTTAACGGATTTTATTCAAACTTAATCCACGGGCCATAATATATAGGGTGAGGCATTTATCTTGTGACAACTGAATATCTCGGGAACTAAGCATTGTACGAAAAAATGTCCAAAATCAAAAGTGAATTATTTCGCGGGGAAAATTCCTTAGTTAAAAAATTACCCCCCCCCCCCCCCCTGGGGGGGGGGGGGGGGGGGGAGGGAGTAACTTTGAAATCTTAAATAGGAACCCCTATTTTTAATGGTATATTCAGATTATACATAATATTAGAGAAATGCTTTATTCTTGGTGTTTTTTCAGTTGATCCAACCGTTTAGGAGATAGAGGCCCTGAAAGTGTGGAACTTTTAAAGTTTTGAACCGAATTTTATCGATGAAGATAAAGAGATAGAGAGTGAATTTTACAGACATTCCTATTCTACTTTTTAATGGGCTTTAAGAATCCGAAGTCAGAATTTCAAAATTCCAACATTTATTAATACACACGCATAGACTCTGTCTCCATAGGACTGCTGCCCCCAAAAATTTACTTGTGCACTAAAAAATTGTTCCTTAAAACTCTTCTGCCCTCTACCCCCCCCCCCCCCGTGGCGAAGATTCCCCCCTTATCCTTGCCCATTCAATATTTCAACACCCCCACTTTCCTTCTTTGCCACTCCCTCGACACGCGAAGAAATTTCTAAAATAATTCTGCAACGAGGGGATTATTAGTAAACTCACATTTGAAGAGACACTCTCTGCATCTACGGAACGAACATGGGGTATGTGTAGTGTAACGTGTATTTGCTGGAATAAATAAAGCTGAGCACAGTTGAAGACTTTAACCCTTTCGTGCATGAATTATGTTTGCATGGAATTTTTCATGTAAGAAAATTTTTCCTACTTTATTATAAGATTTTAAAAGTGTACATAATTTAATACTAAAAAATTATAAAATTATTTGTAAAGTTTTAATTTTTTCTAGTGGACATTATGCATTAATATGATAGTTGTTTACAAAATGAAAAGCAGAGTAAATTCCAAAAATGAATTTTATTAACAAATTCCTTATATTATTTATTACATTATATCACTATAAAAATTTTTATATTATTATTAACATATAATTTTTATATTTTTTTCAATTTAGAATGTTATTATTTATACTAGTATCATATATATATATATATTATTATTGAGTTGTATCTGTAACACTTGGGTTACTGCTTTGTATGGAAATGTTCAAAACAATCAGGACATATTGGCTCTTCACATGTTTTACAAAAATACTTAGTTTTTCTGTGGCAAATAATGCTGTGACACCTGGAAGCATTTTTCTCTCGTTTCAGATATGGACAGTGTCCACCTGGAGAGTAGCGGATTTCAGGTGGAACTTTGATTATCAATCTTCGTTTTTTTTTGGAGGTGGCAGTTCCTGTATATTGGGTTTTCCTCTCTTGGGGGTTGTACTCTGTCGACCAAACATTTATAAGTGCACGTGCAACAGAAGCTTTGAATAGTAGCAGTGGTGTGTCATAACCTGATTTCTTGTATAAAATCCAAGCATTTACTACTGCTACATCCAGAGAGTGGAAGAACAACTTGATGTCCCACCGCTTATTTTTGCGACGGTGTGGGTACAAAGCGACATATTGATCCATGAGATCCACACCACCCATGTATTTGTTATACATGGCAATGGCTTTGGGTTGCAAAATCTCAAGGGTTTGTCTGTTTTTTTACTCCAACGTTGTGCTGTTTCAACAGGGTCATTTCCCAGACAAGAAGAAGCAATGTGTACTAATGAGTTGTCAAGCCACCGGATGACTGTGATGTTTTCATTATTTGTAGCCAAAGAGCTGGCTCCTCTTCCTTTTTGTTGCAACTCTTTTTGACTTTCCAGTTTTTGCTCAGCTCCTTGTAACTGGTTCATTCTGCACGTCCCTGTGGCATACAGATCTAACTCTGTCATATGTTCCAGAGGTGGCAAAGAGCAAAACAAGTTATCAAAGAAAACTTTGTGATTTTTTTCCATATATGTCTGAACTAAGGCGTAAAACTACATCCGCACATGCACCTAGTTTACTGATAACTCCGTCTCTTCCTGCTTCCCGGTATATCTCAAATCGATGCATATATCCATCACTTGAAGCCCTGACCCATATTTTGACACCCCATCGCTTGGGCTTCTTTGGAAGATACTGTTTCAATGAAATTCTCCCTTTGAAGGGGACAACTTGTTCATCAATGGAATGGTATTCACCTGGGGTGAGAGCAGCTGTAAATGTTTTTTGTAGTTCATCTAAAACTGGTCTCAATTTGATCACCTTATCTTGATTTCCTTGGCCAATAAGATTATTATCAATGAAGTGTAAATATCGTAAAATCATTTCATATCTATTTACAGACATAGAATCAGCAATGAGGCTCAATCTAATCCCTTCTTCAGATGACCAGTTAAGTCTCACACGAGGATATCTAATGTAACTCATAACTAGGTTAATTCCCAGAAACACTTTCAGTTCTGGAAGTTTCAGCTGTAATTCTAGTCATCAGGGATTCTGGAAACATTTCCAAAAAAATTCAATCGGTTCTTGACAAGATGCTTTTACTTTTTCTACTCCCATGAATGGTGGTGGTGAGCCTGCAAAAGCACTTTTGCATACCAAATAGCATTTCTTTTGCCTGTGGCTGCCTGCAGGTTTGAATTAGTGTTGTTTTGTGTGTTTGAAAGATTTTCTTCTTCATCAGACTCATTTGAAGATGAAGAATCCTCATTTTCTGGGAGGTTTCTAGCTTGGTTCGGCGTCCATTCTGAATCAGATTCAGAATCGCTATCTTCAGACCCGGATGGGAAATCGGTGATTATTTTGTAGGTTTTTTTTCTAAAAACAACTCAAAAAAAAATCAATAAGCAAAACAGAAGCAAAATATTGTTATTCATAACGTATGCAATAAGTATTGTGATCAATCAAACAATGTATCAGCTTTGGCTCTGGCACTGAGATTATTTGTGAGCCATAGTAACGCGGTCATAATATTGTAAGGCGTAATTATGATAATTGTGTGATTGGTCTTTCAAGAAGATGTTTTTTATACTTCAAACATACATTTTTGTTATCATTATAAGTTTATTGTTGTTGTGTAAATAATTTAGAGAATGATTAGTGGAAGAAATCTAACTATGAAAGTGCGCACTTATTTCTATACGATAAGATACAAATAGAATATTATTATTATATATTATATAAAATAACTTTTATTCACGTTATTTTGTGGATATACGCCATGTTATTTGATAAATTTCATCATGGGAGCATTTCTGATTCAAGAAAAATAAACTTCCGTTCAGAGTGGTCGAAGCACATGGGGAGTACAGGAATGCATGCTGTTCACAAAATTGGACAGCTAGTATTTTCATGATGCTGCCCATAAACAACAAGCAATCTACTGTAATAAGTTTTACATTTGGTGCAGTAGATCGTCGTCTAAGAGAGACAGGCGCATTCGCTCATGATAATCATCAGCGTGGACGTCGTCGGTGGTTACGCTCCCCTGAATTTGGATGAAGGTTTGGAAAGGTTTAACCGAAATCCATCGACAAGTACTCGTGCGGTCGGAGCTGCTTTGAATACTAGTCATACCACCGTATGGAACATATTACATGACAACCTGCAACATCCGTTCAAGCTTCGAAAGGTGCAGGAATTATGTCCCAATGATCATGGTCCCCAGCGTACTTTCGCGGAATGGTTTATGCAGCAACAGAATAGGATTTCAGACTTTCCTTCCATGGTTTTGTGGACAGATGAGGCAACGTTTACGCGAGGGGGAATGTTCAATAGCTACAATAGTCATCTGTGGTCTCATGTCAACCCATGTGCAACACATGTTAACAGTTTTCAGTATCGTTTTTCGTTGAATATTTGGGCTGGCATGATTCACAATGTCCTGATTGGGCCATATCTCCTACCATGCCGTCTTAACGGGCAAACATACCTTGGTTTCCTGAAGGAGGAGCGCCCTGGTCTTCTTGAAGATGTTCCACTAATGACCAGACATTTCATGTGGTTTCAACAGGACGGTGCACCTTCGCATTACACAAGAGCAGTTAGAGATTACCTAAATCAGACATATCCTGGTCGTTGGATTGGTCGTAGCGGACCAGTTGCTTGGCCACCGAGATCGCCAGATCTCACACCGATGGATTTTTTTTTGTGGGGAAACATAAAATCAATGGTGTACTCCGAACCCGTAGATACCGAAGAAGAATTGGCGGCTCGTGTTGTCGCGGCAGCAGGTGACATCAGCGACCGTGCAAATCAACTGTTTCCACGCGAACATCAATGCATCATAAGGCGTTGCGAATTGTGCTATGAAGCAAATGGCGGTCATTTCGAACAATTACTGTAAAAGTTATTACAGTAGATTGCTTGTGTTAATTGTTAAAAATAAAATAATCTAGGCCTACTAACGCACACTGCGTCCCGGTGTCATTTGATTGTTCAATGCAGTATTGTAAGCAAACGGAGCCGCGCGGGATCCCATGTTCATATGACAAAAAATACTTCTAAGGACCTCTTCTATCATCTCCCAAAAAATATGTACTCAATTCAAAAACACCCTATATCTACTTTATACATTCTATTCAATAATTTTTTTTTTTACCTCATTTCTTCTACGTCCATAGAAGTAGGACACTGTCATTCCTGACGACGATGTTCCTGGCTGTGATGCGTCTGCCATTTTGAAGAAAATATTTTTTATTTCAGTTGATTAATTTCGTAAACAGATGGCAGCACTTCCGACATCCGTAGAACCACGGCCTTCTAGATACCCACCAGGCCTGAACATGGAAAAGATAAAACATTATTACGTCAAACTGGTGGTGCTATTAGAGAAGTTAGTTCAACGTCACAATCTTAGTGCTTCGACAATACAGTATTGACGTCATGTTCAGGCCTGGTAGTTTCTAGGAGGCCGTGGTAGAACTTCACTACGATGGACTCCATGCATTGAAGTGCTTTATTATCGCTTTAATTATTTGAAAAAACACCAATAAGATGCGTCCACTGTAGTGGTCATGATGCACGAAAGGGTTAATACCACGGAACAGTGAACGGGATAAATTATTAAATGTTTATTGAACAAAAACTGAATGATAAATAATAACGGGGTAGAAAGCAAAATTTTCTAGCTTAATTTCTTAAGTAATAAGAGTAACAACTTAACTCTAAAATGATAATAAATACTCTAATGGCAACAATATAAATAACGGATGATTACATTCATCTGTAATTACAAGACTTGGAGCCTATAAAAATGTGGCAACCAATACATAATACAAAATTACGAAAACCACTACGTGGCAATTTTCTTAAAGGCTAAACAAACTGTTTAACACACAAGGGACAAACGTTTCTCACCAAATGCCCCGCACTACACTTCCAAATAAACTTGAGCCAACATTAACATTCCAAAAAGTCACGAGCGTCTTGCTCTAATTTGCTAATTGAGTTCAGTTTCACGGCATAAACAAAACACCACTCTCCGTTGTACTCTAGAAGAGCGAATACAAACAGGCAATTTGTCAGTATACAACTTGTGTAGGGTCCGAGAAAAGTCACTAACGGAGATAAAACACTTAACAGTCTGGAATCTAAAATTGAAAAAGATTGAATGGTAAGTACACGGTAATAAATTAATTAACTTAACACTGAGTCATTTTCCATACATTTAAGGACGATATAATCAAACGGCGAGGAAAATTGGGACTAAGCACTGACTTCACGAGGCAGTAGCTGGTAAAGTAAAACCGAGCTCTTGATTCAAATACGCCGTCATATTGAACGGCCACAAACTACGAACATAAGTCTGGCAATATAGCTCACGATAGGTCAGTTCTGTGAATATCAGTTTAACAGAACTGATATTCTGCCTACAGGAATATACGAGCATTTCTGCCTACAGGAATATACGCACTTACGAGCGAGATGTCCATTCTGCTATCGTCCGTCGAATCACCCGTGGCGCAGTAGTCTCAAACAGCTGTGGGAACCGAACGCTGGCTTCGTTTTCCGCTTGCCACGTCGGCAAAATCTCTGCCGGGCTCGCTTCTCCGTATGGCGTGCTCGCCGTTCCTGACGAATTCCGAAGCGGTGACGAACTCGTTGCTGAGGGCGGCGGACGTCTCTCTCTTCCCTCGAGTTTATCTATGGCATAAAGTTCGTTGCTCCGCCGTCGGAATCTCCAGTCCGAGCTGCTTGGGCGAAATCTCTCCCTCTCTCGATCGGGTTCACTCCTCTCTTGAATTTTTCTATCTCCGCGCTGCAATCCCGTTCTTCTCCCTGATTGGTCCGGGCGTGTTGATGGAGCTGACGGCGTTTGCGAGGTCGCCTCGCCTTCCTGCTCGAATGATAGAAGACTCGAGAGTGAAAGCGAGCGAAGACGTCATCGGAATTCATGTTGGCATTCGAATTCCGTGACATGCAGGACCTGGAGGGACAGTTTCCTAGTGCGCTGAAGCATAAATAACATTGTCTTTTCCTGGTAACTAATCTGCGCGTCCGCCTATACTTTCTGCTGTTGTTTTATTACTTTGAAATCTTGCTTTATTACATGGAAATTAAATAGGCCTATGTGTAGCCGTTAAGGGGTATTCGTATTCGTTAAATCATTTTCTCAGTATAGTTGGTGTGTTAGTAATTCAATAACAGTGGCGGCTCGTCCATAGGCACTGCGGCACTGTAGCACCCCCAGTTTCATTTTCGATTTCGATAAAATTCAATATAATGTGTCTTTTTTTTCTTTAATACTATTCTTATACATGTATATTACATGATCCTTAAGTTTAATGTCACTAGCTATTCTTTAGTTCGTGAAAAAATTAAAATTTTCTGACGCAGCACCTCCAGAAATTTTAGCTACGAGCCGCCACTGTTCAATAATAAACACGGGTTCGACCCCGGCCGAGGACGATGAGGAATTTTTCAGGGGGGAAATCCTGAGATCACACATCCTTTGGAAGGGAAGTAAAGCCGTTGATCCCGTGTGGTCGTTTGCCGACTGCAAGTTAAAGAATCTTTGCGAGGCAAAATTTGCCGCCCCTATAACGCCGTCCTGAAATGACCATGGCAGTTGAAAAGGACGTTAATACCAAACAAACCAAACCAATAATAAACGCACGGCTGTCTATCATTGCAAAACAAGCAGAAAAAACAATATTGCAAAATAGTCTTAAGCTTAAATTGAGATTAATTAAGTAAAGGCGTTGAGCCAGAAACCACTCAAAGCAAAACTACTTAATTCTTATTGCAATGAATTCGCCATCAACTAATTACATGGACCAAATACTAACTTGGACCAAATGTTCTCTCGCTTCGTTCTCCAACCTTTTACCCGGGGAGATGCACGTGGAAGAGGGGAGAACGGAATGCGGTAAATATAACAACTGGTTACAGTTCTAGTTCTAGCTCTGCAGTCCATTCCAATGAGATAAGTAGCCAATACTATCAATTATAATGGCTTGAAATCCGTATGGAAAGATACTTGAGTATCGGCGAAAAAACAAGCAGCAAATGGTGCGTTTCCCTGCGTTGATTGGCTGGGCTTCTACGCTTGTTAACAGTTCCATGCCCGTAATTTCGATACTTCTCCATAAATTCGGAATACCATCGTGTAGAATATTTTCCTGAGTAACGGCTATCATCAATAATTGCCGTTTCCCCACGTAAACATGGTTTCTACTGCTTTCTCCTCTCCTCTCTGAGAGTCAGCTCCGCTCTCGGTCGCCGCTGCTACGAAGTTGATGACTTCCCCGCCGTCGCTATTTATGAAGCCAACCGGATTCTCAATTCCATGCTCTTCTCGGCTCGGTGAGATTTAGGAGCTTCCAGGGATAACTTTTCCCGCGTAACACAAACTCAAACATTTATATCGGCCTCGGTGGCTCAGCGGTTGCGTGATCGCCTCTGATGTCCGAGTACGCGGGTTCGATCCCGGCCGAGGACGACGAGGATTTTTCAGGGGGAAATCCTGAGATCACGCACTTCCTTCGGAAGGGAAGTAAAGCCGTTGGTCCCGTGTAGTTGTTTGCCGGCTGCACGTTAAAGAACCCTTGCAAGGCAAAATTTGCGGCCCCTATAACGCCGTCCTGAAATGACCATGGCACTTGAAAAGGACGTTAATACCAAACAAACCAAACCAAATCAATAAAACATTTATTAACTATATTTTTATTCGTGTTTACATACATTATTTGTTGTTGGCAATACAGTTTAGTTTTTTCATATAATACCCTAGGTCCTAATGATCTAGGGCCTAGGACATTAAAATAGCTAATAAAATAAGAATTTGGCATCTGCTCTGCTCGCCATCATCCGATGTGTCTTTACTCGAGTTCACCTCTCTTCTCTCCGCGTAATCTCGTTCTAAAGTTTCCGCCGTCACTCTGACGTACGGGCTCTCGGGATCTCGCTTTCTCCAGTAAATCCGTCTTTTATGTAATGAAAAATACGGTTGAGGAATAGCAACAGGTAGGACCTTTAATAAACGTTCGACGAAGTTTAATAAAATCACCGCGGTTTTGTAAAATTATGATTCAATTTTATGACCGCGGTTCATCTCTAGATTTTGTAAAATTACTCTGATCGTTGCATAAAAAAGGATGATTTTTCGCTCAAAAACACGTTCAATCCGTGGAAATCCATGGCAAAATATTAAAAAAATCACTTTTCCCGGACTATGTTAAATCATCGTATAAAGTTTGACGCCCGTTGGTTTTGCGGTTGCAGAGATTATCGCGAATATAGACACAGACAGATAGGCAGACACACATTGAGTTTTATTAAAATAGATATCCCGCGCCTTAAAATTATCTATCCTGCGGGCAAAAAGGAAATATACACAGAAGAGCCAAAACATTATGAACATCTCCATATTGGTGAATGAACTCGTCTGGATCAGGGGATGGCACGTAATTAAGTGGGAATGGTATTTAATTGCTGCTGGAGAAGGTTAGAAAAACAGTCTTGCGCTGTTAATTTTAGCTTTAAAACAATCAGTTGTTTTTTCTCAAACAGGGTTTATTTTCCACAAATTCTATCAATGTTACTAGTTAGTGATGTCCGTTGGATCCGGATCTCGGATATCGGATCCGGATTTCGGATATCTGATATCGGATCCAGATTTCGGATTTCAGATCCGGATTTCGGATCCTTTCGCTGGATGCGTATTAAGACTAATTAGGACTTAAGTGGACTAGGCTATCACTTAATAAAAGCTTTTATAAACTGCTTTCAGAAAAAGTTTGCATATACACAATTTCATGTCTAGGATCCGATTTTCGGATCTCGGATCCAAGATCCGGATCTCAGATCTCGCATCCAATATCCGGATCAGAGATCTCGGATCCAAGATGCGGATCTCGGATTTCTGACCAACATCCGGTTCTCGGATCTCGGACCTAGGTCCGAAAAAAAGATCCGGATATCCGGATCTTGAATTATCCGGATCTTGACATCACTAATTGTTACAGGATCTTACGAGAATAATTTACTCATTTTCGCATTGATAGAAAATTGTACTACAACAGTGGAGTAAATGTAAATAAAAGACAAATATAAACCCAACGCAAACGTAAACGTTAACAAAGCGCAAATGTATAAAAACACAAACCCCTCTCCGGTTATACATTGCACGTAAATATTTAAAAAGTAACCCCTTTTCATTACAAGTACATGGTGTCCAAAAAGAATTCCCCTATTTAAGTTTGCTATATTTCTTTATTATAAGTAATAAGTAATGTAAGTCACTTCTTTATTGTAAATGTCTAAGTTTCTCGGAAAAGGTGGCCTAAAGACGGTGTATTTCCCACATCTTCAGAGGAAAAAAATATGGCGCTAAGTCTAATGAAAGAGAGCTATGTTTTTATTTCCACAAAGATCTATCTAAAGTTTTGGATTTCATGCGGAACTTGGCATTTAAAAACAATCTCTTGATACTCGTTTGAAAATACAGCACCGCACCTTCTCGGCTATAAGAATGATGATCAATAATTTGAGTGATATAAAGAATTAAACAAGGACATTCTTTTTAAGACACTTTATGCAGGTATCATTAAAAAATGTAGTAATTTTTTCATAAAGTTCAGGAAATTTATCCTCATTACCAATTTCGAAAATATTTCCTAATCGTTTGTAAATTATTCCTCTTTGTGCAGTTGCTCTTTAAAGCGCAATGCTTGTTCAGTGATTTAAATTAATTAGAAACGTAAAAGAAATAATTTTGTTATATTTTAAACGACTTTGATTACATTTTAAAGGAATATCTGAATGCACATTTAAAAATACGAATTTACAAAAGGTCTCTTTAAGGCTTATAAAATCATTATTGTCACGTCATTGTTATATTGCGCAGGTACACATCACATAGAAGGAAGGAAAGCAGGTACTGCAAGAGTATAAATCAATCATTTGCGAAAAAGCTCAATTGTTTGTTAGACATTCACCAAGGTTACGCCTTCACGAATCATTCTCTTTTCCAAGAATACTCATCTCAAAGGCACACGACATTCATTTATGTGTTTTTTATTTCTATATTTGTCATCCCTTTTACGTATAACCTCCAAAAACATTTTTTCTACCTTGAACTACGATTCATTTGCTATTTCACATCTAGAAAACTTCACATTTTCTTTATCAGTCAAATTTTCCATACAATATTTATGTTAAAGCTGGTGTCTATTGTATAGATTGCAACTTTTCCTACTAATCCTATATCGGCTTGCCCTATTCTCAACTTCGACGCCAGAGCAGGAGTCCCGCTTAATAAATATAAACAAAAAGAACGATAATATGCCACCTACTTCATAGAAAAAGACCCCCCCCACCTAGGAAAAAGTGTGAATTCCTTAACTGTTAGGCATACTTGAGTCTTTCAAAAATGATTACCAAATATGCCCAAATAGTTTCAGTTCGAAATGCCCACTCGGCTAATGTGCCGCATATTGCTATGAGATGACGTTGCTGTAGAACAGTAAAATTAAGAAAAGTAAATTGCTTTATTGATCCAAGCTTATTTAGAGGTAATAATATTTTTTCTATTTTTCAAGATCTACTAAACTATGTGTTTAGGAAGCTAACTACACTGATAGGCACTATAAAAATTACCATTTCAACGACTACCACTCAGATTCTAAGTTAGTTATATAAAAAAACGGATCACCAACAACCACTTGTTGAATTTATTAGTTACCTCCCTATGCACTTCACAAACACATTTAAATGTTCAACATGCAAATCAAAAAATTACCATAATAACATTCACTTTCATAAGTAAACAAAAGGCATGTGCCAGCATACAGAACGCAGAACAATTCCAGGATGGCAAGCTATACTTTTCCTGAAATGGTCAACATGATCTTATGCTTTGGATTGTGAATTGTTGGTGACCGTTCATCGGATTTTGGAAATTTTTTTGTTTTGTTCGGAATTCCATGCTGAACAAGTTTTCAATTGGAATTTATCGTGTATCTGTCATGGTTTTTCAGATATGATTTTAATGTGTCCTAATTTGCATATTTGACATGACGAAAAGTGCTCTATTCATTAGATTCATCAAATTCACCCAAACCTTCCTATTCATTCAGATCGATTTACCCACAACTTCCTATTCATTGGATTCATTAAAATTGGCATATCTGCTTCGGTTACGAAAATAAAAGGGGGGGAGGGCAATCAATTGATTAACAACTAGTTGAGAATGAGCAAGTTATTAGCATAAACGAACTTAAAAACTTAATGCGTACTTTATGTGTAAAACAATAGGAATAAATAATTTTTAAACAATATAAATAAAACAAAAAGGAAAGTTTTATAAGTCCGAATGTGCAATGACGGCTTTACTAGGAATTCACACAGAAAATGTGTTGCATGCAAATCCACCTTCTCTATCCTATCTAGAACTTCTAGTGAGATTAAACCTTAGATACATCATGCAACCTGTGACAATAAAGTTCGGTGAACGATAGTATATTGAGAGTGGATTGCTCGCTTACATGAAACAGCAGTTACTATCCTTCAAAGTAATCCCCGTCGATGGTAATGCACTTCTGGGAACGCCTGTAAAAGTCCTGGAAACTCCTGGCGTAGTCGTTTTTAGGGATAGCCTTCAGTTGGGTCGTAACATTACGTTGGACTTCTGGCCACTTCGGGCGTCTTCTACGGTGTTCCGGCCTCCTCGGAACCGTTTAAACCACTCGTAAACACACATCAAAGTAATAGCACTTTCTTTGTAAACTGTTGTCATCATTTCATGAGTCTCTTTCGTTCGCTGATCCATTTTGGGTTTCGAACCGCGCGTACTACGCCTTCTCTCTTCAATGTCCTGTTTAAACACAATAAACACACTCGCAGCGCCGATTCTCTGAAATTTGTTTAAACATGTCTCGAACTGTCTGGGGCAGGATACGACGATGGTGCACTCTTACGACCGATAGCAATTTGACGTCATTCACCGAACTTTATTGTCACAGGTTGCAGTAGAGTTTATGGTAATATGCAAGTAAATATCGTATAATTTATAATACAAGGATTGGTCAAAAAGTAATGCCTCTAGGGCTGTAACGTTTTGATTTGTTAACCGATTTCAAAATTCAAATAGTACCTGATACATACATCTGTCCTCTATGTAGTACACTGTTCACCTTAAGACGTAGTTATCATCCCTTTCCACGCATTACGCCAACGCATGACTAGTCGGCGCAAGGAATTTCAGGGTTTTCGTCGGAGAGGAATTTCAGGGTTTGCGTCGGAGAGGAATTTCAGGGTTTTCGTCGACGCGAGGATTGAATGGCATCTTTTATCTCGTCGTCCGAACGAAACTCATGTCCCTCTTCTCGTCGTCCAAACGAAACTCATATCTCGTCGTCGGTGCTCTTTCTACTTTGGGGAGTGGTGAAAGTCGCAAGATGCAAAATCTTTCATGATTGAACTGCAGTTTTTCATCTTTAAACTATAGGCGCTGCAATGTCTCTAGAGTGTAGCGATCATGCGCGGGCGGGTTTTATCGTGCTGCAGAAGATGGTCCAAAGCTGCAGTTCAATCCTGATGTCGACAACCACCTCGGGATTCCTCTCCGACGTTCACCCGACTAGTCATGGGCTGGCGCAATGCGCAGAAAAAAACGGGGACTATATCAGAAAGTTAATAGTGCGTACATAGAGGACAAATATAAGTATCAGATACA
>JAHWFO010080694.1:0-15863 GCA_023313115.1 Rhysida immarginata | reverse complement strand
CCAAAACATTATGATCACCTACTCAATAATCGTTGCGCCACCTTTGGCCTGCAAAACAGCTGCAACTCATCTCGGCGAGGATGCTACGAGTTCTCGGTAGATGACTGGAGCCAGGCTGTACCAAATGTCTAAGCAGCGGTCACGCAAAGTCGAGATATTCCGACATGGTGGTGTTTGAGCTCTGAGGTGCCGCTCCAAATGTGCTGTATTGGATTAAGATCCGGCGAGCTGGGTGGCCAGGACATTAATTGGAATTCATCCTTATGCTCCTCGAACCACTTCAACATAATTCGAGCCTTGTGACATGGGGCGTTGTCCTGCTGGAAGAGTCCATTTCCAGTTGGGAAGACAGACGCCATGTAACTGGTTCGTAATGATGTTCAGATAGTCTGCAGCTTTCATGGTCCGTTCTACCACAATTACCGGTCCAAATGGATGTCTAACATTACAATGGATGTCTCACCATCAAAAAGGTGGAATCTAAAGCAAAGATAAATGCTGCCTACTATCAGGAAAATATATTGGAACACATATAGTAACGATATCCTACGGTTATATGGCCATAAAATGAAGAACATACATCCACCAAGACAAAGCATCCAGCCACACATCTAAATCGACTGTCGTGTACTGTGCTCGAATTGAACATGAAGCTGGATGTGTGGTTATCCCATTCTCACACATCCCTGTCAAGTCACCCAATACCTCTCCCATGGATTTTTATGGATTTGGTCTCCTTAAAAGAGCTCTTCATGCAAGACGTCGATTACACTTTCTGGATTATGAGTGGAGCAGAATCGACCACTCCGTGGCTTCAACAGGAGTGGAACAGAATCGACCTCGCTGTTCTTCGCAGAAGCCTCTTATAGTGGAAACTAAGATGTCGAACGATTGCTAGAAGAAAGGGCCATCACCTAGAGCACATTAGATGGTGGAGAAATGGGTTCCAGTAGACTACAGTAAGTGTATTCTCGTCACTATAAACATGAAACAGCTCTCCGTATATCAACAGAGACTGAAAAATTTGTGCTTGGAATATGTGGAGGGAAAAAAAAAGATATGAGAAGAATTTTTTAATGGCTTCGATGATGTTATCAAGTGTCATTAACCCTCTATTGCCCATTGTGACTTTGAAGTTACTGCTCATTGCATACTCATGGAATAAAGTCTTAAACCATTGTAGCCAGTGTAACTTCGAAGTTACATTTCCTCCCTCCGCTGATGGCGATTAATAGTCATCAAAATTTCATATTTCACTCACTTCAGGTCAGTAAAAGTTTCATATCAACCACACCATATCATTAGTTTGGATTGGAGAAATGGCGACATACATGGACTTTCAGTTGAAACAAAGTACTGTAATTGAATATCTAACCGCAGAGGGTTCTGCACCCATAGACATTCATCGAAGGATGAGAGTTGTTTATGGCGACGCATGTGCGGATGTAAGTACTGTCAGAAGATGGGCAAGGAGGATGAAAGAGAGCAATCCCGGCACAAGATGTCTGCATAACCAGCTTCGCAGTGGACGACCCGTAACATTTGAATGAACATTTGAAGGGTCGCCGTTAGACTAGTGAAGCAGCAGTTCATCATTCGTGCTATATAGCAACAGTTCAGAAGGGACAAATTGTTGTTCTCTCCAAGCAGAGAAAACAAGCAAGGAGATTGCAACAATTACTGGAACTGGAATAAGAACTGTTCAGCGCATTATTAAAGTTTGGAAGGAAAAATCTAAGCCATGTACCTCGAGGGGGAGTAGCTGTGATCAGAAAAAAATTCTACCGATGCGTGATTTCCATTCGATTTCGTACGTTTCGTGAAACTTCACATTTTTGATCTAAAACTGCCAAGAATCCGATTCCATTCGCCGACGGAATGAAAAGAACTTGTCCAACATTGTTGCAGATGTGAGGACAGGAATGATGAATACGTTGTAAAATAAGACACTGTCTGGTAGATGACATTCCAAGCTTTTATCAAATGCATAGCTCAGGTCAGTATTTCGCAAATTGCTGAGGCTATCGCCTAGGAGGCAAAACTTTTCAAAACACCTTCGTAATTAATAAATAATAGGATCGGTTATTAAATGTTTACGTTATTGCATAATATCCCATTACAGATTATTATTAGATAACAAAATCAAAAATTTTTATTAGATAATATACAACTGACTATCAATAAATTTTATTATTCGAATCCATATCTCCGGCAGGCTTTTTGTCGGAGAGTGTTTTGTAGCCACCTGTCCGGCTTACCAGCATATTTTCAAAAATAATAATAATAATAAAAAAACAAACTTAAATTAAAACAAAAAAATTATTCTAAAATATATTGTTTCACTGAGACATGCAATTCGGAGCAATGACAATTACATTTTCAAAAAAAGACTACATGAAGGCATTCATTGCTCCGAATTGGTTTTGAGTTTTGGAACTACTCTTATCACACAAGTAAAGTAATATCAGGAATGTTACTCAGGTGACCATTTTATATAAATGTAATTTTCTTACGTTTATAAACAAAAAAATAATAATATTGGAAGATAAGGTGAGGGTCTGCGCAAAGCCCACATGGTTTATGTTTTTTTTTTGTTTTGTTTTATTTTTTCCTATTTGTTTGAGCGTCCCAGAATTTTGCATCATCCAGCTGGCAACTTCTCGCAGCCCCCGTGCAGGCAGCCATCTGTTCCACATCAACATAAAATTAAATTAAAAGAAAAAAAGAAAAATAATTATTCGAGAATATTCGGACTACTTTAAACCATTTATAAAGCGACTTAAGTTTAACTATTTTAATTGTTATAACTCAATTTTACAAACAACACTGTTCTTGTTGACCGTTGAAGAAAATGATGAGGAGTGCTGCTCATCTATTCCTTATGTATTCCTGATGATTACTACCAAAATTATTTATGTATCTTGGAGATTCTTATACGAGGTTGTTGTACGTGGATATTAAGAGAAACTGTTACGAGGTTGTTGTACGAAGTTAAAATTCACACTGCCTTCGCTATACAATCTTTCTTTTTATCTTTTTTTTCTTTTTTGTTTTCTGTTTTTTTTTTTTCTGTTTGTATGTTTGTGATTTTATTATAAAACAACAAGTTTTGTTTTTGTTTTTTGTTTATTTACATCGTATAAGGAAAGAATGCAGTGGTTACGTTTTTTTGAGGTATTTAAAGAGGCTTTTAGATGTTCTATTACAAATCGTTCAATGCACATTTTTTCATAATTGTCATAAATGTCAGGTTTTATGCAAAAGTCTATATTCAGTTCTGTTATTACACGCACTCTGTATTTAAATTTCATGACGCCTGTTTCATCGGGTATTAAAGGCTGTCCAATCATTATGGCTGGATATTCTGCAAGCTTTAAATGAGTGTTCTTTATAGTGAAGCACTTGTTTTTTTTCCACAGCTTGTACGACTAGAGATAATCTGATTGAAAGTCTTTGTTGTTAGCTGTTCCAGATTGTTCACCTGCTGTACCTTGTCGCATGGTGTAGTTTGTTGGGCCAGGTATATGTTGCGTCCGTCCTTTATTGTCGCCATTAAAAGCTCTGTTTACATTATGCATTCCAATGGAAGTGCGCATGCGATCACATTTAGTTTCCGTTTCTATTTCTACATATCTAACAACCCGAGGGGCCTCACAAAAGATTAAATGCTTTACATAAACTTTGATTAATAATTTTTCATTAATATACCTTAAAGATTAGTAATTTTACCAAGTTCATTATTTAAAACCATAATATTCTACTGGTCTTCTAATTCTTGCGCTTCGTCGCAGTGCCTGTTGTCCTGCTTTTTCGGAATCCAAGGTGGTTGTTGTCTCTGTCTCTTCCCTTTGGGGTGCAGCAGGAGGTGGGGTGTCGACTTCGATATCATTGTTTGGTGATTTCACTAACTGTCGAGTTGGCGAAGTTGATTTACGTGTCTTTTCCAGATCACGTTTAACTCTGGTACGTGCACCAAGTATAACATTTTACCCAGTCCTCGCTTTACTTTTGCAGTCATCCATTTTGGTCCAGCTCTATAATTTCGGGCAAGCACTATATCACCTTCTTTCCATTTACTGTTCATGTACTCGTCCGCCTTCTCAGATCTAGGGTAAAATCAACATAACGGGATCTTCAACGCTCGTCCAAACATCAAGTGAGATGGTGGTTTGTCGGTTGTCCCATGTGCACTATTGCGGTACTGCATCAGAAATTTGTCTATCTGACTTTGCAGCGGCTTCCCCTTTATTAGTTGACACCGCTCGCTTCAGTGTCTGCACGAAACGTTCTGTTAGTCCATTAGATGCAGGGTGGTACGGGGCGATCAGGCGTTGCTCAATCCCCTGTGCATTTAAGTACGTCTTAAATGGTTTCGATACAAACTGTGGTCCATTATCACTCACAATGGTCTCTGGGAGACCAAACATCACAAACAATTTCTCTAGTGTTGCGATTAGCTCTCCCGCTGTAGTTGTTCTCATTCGAAACACTTCCGGCCAGCGGCTAGCCGCATCAACTACTATTAATAACATTTGTCCTTCTACAGGGCCGGCGAAATCTAAATGAATTATTTGCCAGGGTTGTATTTCGTTGTCCCAATGGCGATACCGAGGAACCGGATCTTTTTGAGTTCGAGCACAGTGAACAGACTCCTTGGCGATGTCTTCTATTTCGTCGTCCATCTTAAGCCACCACAACCTTCCACGGGCTAACGATTTCATTTTTACAATTCCCAAGTGACCTTCGTGCAACTTGTTTAAAATTGGGAGTCGAAGAGAGTTTGGAATTACAACTCTATAGCCTCTCAACAAGATGCCGTTAACTACAGTGAATTCATCACGGATTTTTGCATAAGCTGGAAAATGTTTCCATTCCTTTGCTTCTGGTTTCGTAGTGAGGTTCATGATTTTCCTTAATGTATTGTCTCGCTCCGTCTCTATTCGTATCTTCTGGAAGGTAATTGGCATTCCTTCTTCTAGTAAAATTACATAGAGTCTCTTCTGAAGGATCCTTTTCGGATTTCAATTTTGGTGTCTTCACTGGAAATCTGGAGAAGAAATCTGCATTAGCATGCTTTTCCGCCTAAAGCGGGTTTCACAAACTCCTTGCGGCGAGCGGATCTGGGCGCGGCGCGGCGTCCGCAGAGCTTGCGGACGAAAGCGGGTTTCACAAATAAACAGCTAGCGGCGGCGGCCTCGGCGCCGCGAGTCTCGCGGATCCGCTTCCAAAAGCGGCAGATAGCTGGTGATAACCGAAAACACTTCTCGTTTCACGAAAAAATGCGGCACAGCAAGTGTTTGCTTCTGCTGCTGCAATCCGATTAATCGGTGGTCATGACGTCATACAAATCACAATATCAACTCCTTGCTTGTCCGCCATTAATCGCCCGCTTGCCGTGTTTATTCTATTCTCAACTGAAATGAAGTCGGCCAATGTGCAGGTTCAAACTGCCCCTAACTCTAATTCTATGTCTGTGCATGGTACGTGCTATTGCCTTCCCAAAATTTACATGTAATTTAGCTTTTCTGAATGGCTACCCCAAATTGACTTAGGGACGTTTTTCTTACCCTGAATCCCATCCTCGTCGCCAAGTTGTTGCGTCTGTCCTTTATTGTCGCTATTAAAGCTCTGTTTACATTATGCATTCCAATGGAAGTGCGCATGCGATCACATTTAGTTTCAGTTTCTATTTCTACACATCTAACAGTATGTAATGAGCATATACCTTGTCGTCAGTTGGGTATGGTTGGTATGCTTTTGGTCCTTCGTTAGGGAATTTTATGATAAGAGTCCATCTGTGTTTGTCTGGGATCTCGTATTTGGTGATGTGGTCGATGGTTGTTTTTTTCCCATTCTGTTTCGTCGTGTCGTTTTGTAAAAGGTCCTGTTTCTCCGTTGGAGGTGACGATAACTGAGTGTCCTTGTGTTGTTGCCTTTCCAACGACGAGCTTCTGGCTGGTCTCGAAGTCCCATGTCTCAGTATTGGTGGATCCTGTCTGGATGAGTCGTTTTCGAAGGATTGCATGGTTTTCGATTGTGAATTTGGCAGTTTTAAGACCTACTCCCCATGAAATGGCGTTTAGTGCTTTGAAATTTTTGAAATTATCTGTATGATATGTTGTGGAATCGTGTTCTCCAGTCCAAAAAGGCCAATGTACGTAAGGTAGGATGTAGGGTGCTTGTGAGACACTGAAATCGATTGTGTACCATTTGTGTTTTTATAATGTAATTGAATGTGACGTGCCCGTGATTCCATACGTTGTTCAGTGTGATTGGGTATATGCCTGGGCCATATCCGTGCTCGTCTTCTAAGTGGTCTGTCATTGGCGTGTAGTCTCCTCGTGACTGTTTTGTGGGTGGCTCGTTGTCTCGTTGTGGTGGTGATCGGTGTGCCATGCTGTATTAAGCGCTTGAGCTTGTGTGCGTATTTTAAGTCTTTTTTTTCGGTGTGTCGTCATATGCGCCTTTGTTGCGTGTATGCGATTTGAGTATTTAATTTTTTCTTGTGTCTATGTGTGTATAATGTAAGTGGTGTAATAATGCGAGATCTTCGGGTAATAAAATTTCAGGTGGCTTTTGAATATAATTCGGTGTAAAAGTTAACGGACGTGTATAATCTTCTTGTCTGTGTTCTATTATTTTTTTAAATTTAATAAGTTTGATTCGTTGATGTATCTGTCCTGTTTCTTTATCGTCTATGTTTGTTGTTATCGGTTTTGCTGTTGTTATGAAAATAGGTATTCTTTCTATTGATTCTTTGTCGCTGTGTTGTATGTCTGTTTTGATGGCTTTTCCTTCCAATATTAGTTTCCATGTGCCGACATTTGTGTAATGATGGGTTCTTCTTCTTCTTCTTCTTCTGCTTTCAGCCTGCACTCTTGAAGAAACGGAGGCTAGCTTGTGTAAATCATTGCGTAGGGTAGGTTATTTAGTAGAAACTAACGATGGGATAGAGGGCCTAAGATTCTCTCAAGTAGACCAGAACCGCCCAAACAGTACACAAGAAATCTGATAACGTCACGTTTACGGCAGGGCCTCATAGGCGAAGCTAACAAAATGGATTTTAGTGACACATGTAAGTTCCGGCTGGAGAGGCTACAGGCGAGCAGCGCCCTCTGGCGACGGAAACGAGGACAACACAGAAGCACGTGCTCTACTGACTCCTGAGCGCCACACTCACAAAGATCAGACGAGGAGATGCCAATCTTATGCAGGAATTGCTTCAAAGGAACGTGACCACTTCTTAACCTGAACAATACAGATCTTTGGAGAGAGGTGAGCCATTTAGGGGTGGCTTTTGCCACGTCTTCCACTTTGGGGAATAGAGATTTGAAGTGTTTTCCTTTCGTCTCAGCTGACCAGAGTTCATTCCAGAGCACCATCACTCTCGTGCGGGTGAGAGCGGTGAAAGATGTGGGATTAGTACGCACATCTTGGAAAGGCTTGTCCCGGACCTGGCCCAGTTGGCCAATTTATCTGCAAGGTCGTTTCCGTAGATTTTCTTGTTACTAGGAAATTTATATGATACCCATTTGCAAAAAGTTGCTGGATCAGATCTATTACATAACCAAGGAGGCCCTTGAAATGCTATTTGTTTTTATTTAGGGCACCTTGGATGGAGGAAAGGGCACTCCTAGAATCAGAGAATATTAAATAACAAGCAGAAGGGAAGGAGGAAATCACTACAAGGGCCTTGTGTAGTGAAATTAGTTCAAGTTGATAAGAGCTGGTGGCTGGAGCAACTTACTGCGCAACCATGGTACGCCTCTCCTGTAGACCCCTATTCCTCCAGTCAGGCTCGACGGAGTCAATGAGGCATCCGTATAAAACTTTTGATGGTCTGGGAATCTGTTCTGAAGAAAGGAGTCAAATAAGGCGTTGCGCACAGTCGGGGACGGGGCCGTGCCAACCCTATCGGGGGTGGAGCAGACTAGATTGACAGGAGGGGCGTCCCAAACATAATGAAGCACCGTAGGTTCACACATACGCACATCACTGCACTCGAATTTGCTTAGCAAGCTCTCGTAAACAACAGATCGCAGAAGGGCGGAGCAATTCGTTCCCAGGGAAAGATCACTGTCAAGTTGCCGCGATGATTGACAATACCAGTAAAGCAGACCCACAGCCTTGGTTTCCCACCTGAGCAAGGAGATGACAAAGGGGCAAGAGATGACAAAGGAGCTCGTAGACAATATCTTATTATTTTTCTTCCCTCCCTGATCAGAGGTTCGATCACCGAATTTTTTGCTAGCAGAAGGACGATAGCATATGAGTCAGGGATTCTAATTATTGAGCCCATCAGGGAAGAAATCTCAGACCAAGGGGGCCCCATCTGGACTTCACAACTAACCTAGCGAGCGCCAAGTTCTTCGTGACACTGGCTTTCAAGGAGGTGACGAAAGGCCGCCAACTTAGTTTGTCGTCAACAATCATGCCAAGGAATTTGTGATTACGTCTGATAGGAAGCCTAATGCCCTGCAAGAATATTGAGAGAAGAGGGGGAGGGCATCCTTTCGCTATACACATTACTACAGATTTATCAGGTGAAAAAGAAATATCATTGGCAATGCCCCAGTCAGAGAGGGAGTCACAGGCTTCTTGAAGTTTGGACCGGATTTCTGGGATGGACGAGTACATTCATATACATGTTAGTCGTTTAAGGCAATTTTATTTTAAATGTATGTTACCATGCAGGGCCGTAGCCAGGACGTTATCTTGGGGGGGGGGGGGCGATTTTCAAAAATTCCGGACCTTTTTTCAAAAATTCCACTGAGTCGGACCTTTTTGCATATTTGGGAAGCGGACCTTTTTCCATAATGGGGTGGTCGTCCACCCCCGGCTACGGGCCTGTTATTAAGGGCAAGGGGGTCAGCTGTACCTGGTGCAAGCGAAGAGTAGGGTCCAGCTGGAGAGCACTGGCGGGCCGGCAGATTCGAACTAGACACAGTGGCATATGACCTGTGGTTGGGTGCATTATTGCCCAGCTCCATATCTGTGAGTCTTTTAGCTTCATAGCTTCATAGTAAGAGACGTAAAGATCAATCATCTTACTACGAATAAGGGACTCGTATCTAAACTTGCTACACCCCCTGTAATAGGAGGAATGACCCCCACTACAGTTGGCGCAGACAAAGACGGAGGAGGTACATGTGTTCCTGGTGTGATCCGGAGACAGACACTTAGAGCAGATAGGGGTGCTGTTACACCTTGCCTTTTGTATGCCCCAGACGATGGCACACTATGCATTGCATAGGTCTGGGGAGAGGACGAGAGATAGGGAATTCAAACTTTATTTTTCCCGGAGGAGTGGGAGAGTTGAAATGTATCAAAAGTTTCCCATAAAGGGCACCGTCATAAGGAGGGCTGAAGTGCTTAATGTCAGTAATTACCTATGCTGTCTAGATCAGCATGGGCTTGAAGATCCTCCAGAGTTACCGATCGCCGAATCCCGTAGATAAAGCCCACAGAAGAGGTGAGAAATTTAGGCACCTCGAAGGCAAGAGTAAAAAGGCCGATATCGGAAAATTTTAGACAAGAAAGGGCTTGTGATTTCGAAGAAAATTTGACCAGAAATTTTCCTAAGCTTAGCCTGGTCACAGTAGGGAAAAACCAATGAGGGAAGCAATAGTCCTTCGGAAGAGACCCGAGAGATGGAATCATTCGAGCCATCGAGGGCTTCTCCAGAACGCGACGACAGATCTGGAAGGAGCGTTTTCCCACCGGAACAAGACACCGACACAATTAACCACGGACGGGCGGCCAATTCGAGTTGAGATTGAAGCTCATTTCGATGGGACTCATGGCTTTGCGATGTTACCATGGACTGAGATTCTCTGGACGATTCTGATGCCGCTTGACGGGCTGGTGCTGGCTTGTTTCGCCTTGTAAAATGAAAGTGTTTATTTTTTTTACTGTTTAGTTTTTACTATTTCTAACCAGGCAAAAAAATCTGGAATTGAAATTTCATTTTCTTTAAAAAACTGTACTAGCCAATTTTGAATTAACTTGTCTCTTTCATTAAATGTTTTTTTTCATAGGTACTGTTTTAATCCTTTTTTGTAAAAGTTTGTTAAAATGTGATTGCATAATTGTTTTTTTATATTTAGAAGACGAGCAACGTAACTTTGCTCATTGAGCCCAAATTCTTTTAATAGTTGTTGTTTTGTACTGAGGTTTGTGTTGTGGATTACGAAGGATTTGAACGTTTTGCTGGTGGCTCTGTTTGTGTTGTTCCAAGGTGGTTGAGGTGCTTGGTCTCTGTCTATCGGGTGATGTTGAAATATTGTCAAGGATCTCTTCTGCCATGGACAAGTTATCTTCCGATTGATCAGACGACCCTCCTGATTGAGAGCCCAGTTGCTCCATGTGAGTGCTTCTTGTACTTATTGTATGTTTGTCGCTGTGTACTTGTTGGCTAATTGCTGATTGTTGAGTGATTGTACCCAGAGAACAGTCGGAGTGTAAAAATTCCTATAATAGTGTTGTGATCTGAGTGAATAGTTGTTTGCGTATGACTTGACTGCTGATGTTGGTCAAGTAAAGGTAAATGGTTGTGTCTGATGATGTCAACAGAAGCGCGCTCTGACTGTCCAGTCGGCGTAGAGGCTCTGGAGCAGGTGTGCATGTGTGTGTCTGTAAAATTATTTCTTGGATCTGTGTCTGTAGTGGGGAGTGTTTGGGTATCATTTGAAAGAATGATACGAGGGTTGGGGCAAAAGTCATGGCAACTATTTTTTTTCTTGAAGATACCAGTCCGGTTGGAAAATATGACATATACAGACGAAAGGACAAGGTGTTAACTACATGGGTGGACAATGAATAGCACTGAAATATCGTAACACACTAATTTATTACGGTAGTGTACAGGGCAATATGGCCTTCACGGTGCAAAAGAATGACAACACAGTACACATAAAGTTGACATGACAAACCTGGGCCTAAAGACCCTCAAAGTAGTCCCCTGCTACTGTCACCACACGCTGCCAACGATGTGGGAGGCGCTGAATGTCATCAGTCTCAGGCGCTGAATACCATCAGCCCGAACGTTGCTCATCACTGGTTGACACACGTCCTTGCTGAAACTTTCCTACCCACCGTGCTACTGTACGGTATGGTAGGGCATTATTCCCAAGGGCTTCCACTAATTCACTGTGACATTCCATCGCATTTCTCCCTCGGAGAACGGCTATTTTGATGTAAGCGCGCTGCTCAACACGGGTTACTTCCATCTCGCACGACACTCACCAACTGACTGATTTCACAGCCCTCGCTGCGCTACTACCAGCTATCACAGAGCCATCTGTTGTTCTGCATACACGCTGTGCCTGCAGAACTTCCACACGACACATATACGTTTGTGATCCGTTCACATATCTACAAGAAAAAAAATGGTTGTTTTGAACTATCTGACCAGAGCTTGCGATGCGTTTTTCTCCTTTCGTTTCTATTGTTGCTCCTGCGTGGCACAATGTAAATTTGGTTGCCATGTTGAGTGGTTATTGAGGGGCAATCCTCCTTCTTGTCCTATTGGTTGGTCCATGTCCATGAATATTGACGGAGGGCTGCCATCGAGAAAAGAATCCAGTGGAAAGTCGTCTATCCAATACGGACACTGGGCTTGATTCTCCCAGCAAGTGAAGCACTGGCAGGTGTAGACTTTTTGAGAACAAAATGTATGCTCTGTGCACAGTGAAGTAACATTCATTGTGCGAAGAAATAATGTGGACGCGGATTTTATATATATATAAACAGCAGGAGACATCATTGCTATCAATAAAATTCATTATGTGCTCTTTATTACAGTTCTTAGATACAGACACTAGTTACCACAGATATATATTTACTATATATCTGTGCTAGATACAAACGCTAGATATAGACACTCAATAGAATTGGCTCTATTGCCAGATCGATCGAGTTGCCGCATGGTGGTAAAAAATGAAAGCTGATCAAAAATTTATTTTTCTTTTTTAATTTTAATTGATTTTTAATTATGAATAAAAAAATTCATGTTTCATTCACATTTTAATTAAATTAAAGTTTAATTTGATTTTAGTTGACAGCGTCAATTAAACTTCAATATGAAAGCGGAAGCAGTCGGGAATGAATTTGCTTCGTTTCCGGCTCGACCGCCGCCTTCCGAGCGAAACTTTGCGCCCTCCCCTCATTGCGCCATGCATGTGGTGGCGGCGGCCTTGGTGATGACGGCAAATGCGTTTGGATTTCCTTCCAGCTGCACAGCTGTTGTCGACTACTCAGATCTTTACTTCGTCGCTTTTCTTTAAACATCTCAATAAAGCATCTCGATGTCGTAAGGTAAGCCTTGAAGAACAGTTATCGTGCGAATGAGAACGAATTATTAGGTAATAAGCGTTTGTTGTTATTGCAACGATTGAGTGTTTGATTTACATTTCTTTAGTGTTTTTTATGATAAAAAAAAATCCCTCCATAATTTGCTGTGAAAGCATTTTTTCCACAATTCGATCCCCTTCATGGAGGAGTTAAAAGATGACGGAGAACGAAAACCTGGCAAAGATTACGTTTTCCCTCCACAATCGCAGACTGTGAACGTTGAAATTACGTGCAATGAGAATAACTGTTGCCTGAATAAAAGCAGCGCAGATGACGTGTTGCTGTCCAAAAATAATAGAAATTTGAAAGGAAACGTTGAAGGGGATGTGAATATTACCGATAACAATGTACTCATCTCTCGACAACTCATCTGCTCATCACCCGATCGTCCTCAGGATCCGATTTTCACAAATTGTGCAGAAAAAGAATCGAGACGTCAACAGTGGGAAAAACTGACCAAGAACGAATGTAATCACTTTTATCTCGGCTTTTCTATTAATTCACCCACTCTATTTAAAGTCTTAATAATTTTCCGCCGGCCCCCCCTTTTTTTTTTTCTTCTTTTTTTTCCCCTCTAGTAATAGCACTTAACATCTGTCATCTACATCAAACCCTGACTAGGTTAAAAGAAACCATAGAAGGTATTATTATTATTAAATTTCACTTTTGAATTTTCCCTTTATACAATATCTCCTTTCATTACATTACTTTTGATAGATGTTTCAGGTGAACTTGTACATCTGCTTCAAGAAAGGCAGAATCTACAGGAACAAATCGACATCCGTAATGTTGCTATTGAACAGTTATTAAAAGTCCAGAAAAAGTTTCAGTTGCTATGACGTGTGTTCTCTTCATAAAGCCAAATGGAAGTGGTTTCTAAACCACCAGTTTAAATGAACGCACACGAAGAAAGAGAATGCTGAGCATAGCAATTTTTGTTGTGTATAATATACTTTTCAATCTATTTGTTTATTATGTGAATATCTTGTTTTTTTCTTTTTTTGCCAAAAAAGTAGTCTTTCAAATGGGTATATATGATTTCTATAATCTGTTCCAAGCAGTACTGTTTAATTGAAATAAAAAGTTGTTGAGTTATATCATACGTTTTAATTTTTACTATTATAACTTCAAATATATAGCTGTGCCAAAAATAAAGAAACGTGGTGTTTTCTTGTGGCATTTATTAGGACTAAATGCTTAATCAGTTTGCTAACAGTAGATTGAGGGGAACAGATGAAGGTTATTGTCTAAATCAGTATTTTACAACCACCTAAGTTTTGCAGATATTGCAAGAGTTACGTACATATACTTTATAAGTAGATAGTTCTCGCGTTCACTTCAGATTTCTGTTTGATAATTGGAATTCCAGGGCAATTTTCAAACTTGATGTTCATTATAATCATATTAAAAGAAACAGTGACTATGATTTTTTTCCATAGCTGTTTTTGTAAACCATTAATTCCAGATAATCTTTAAATTATCAAGGAAATGAAAAGGTTTATTTTTGAGGAACAACATTTATCAATGTGCAATAACAAGATAAAATCAAAAAAACGGCTATCACCACCTGTTTTCTTGTGAACATAATTTACCGTGGGAGTACTATTCTCTAAACAGTTTTTACCTGAATGAAATGACATAAATGAAATACTGTATATCATTAAGAATGGGCTATTGAATTCATAGTTGTTGAAATCTCCATTTAAAATGTGCTGTGATGCAGATTTGTTACTCTTGGTGATGAGAACCCATTAACAAATTGAAAACGTCCGTAAATATGCATTTGCATTATAGTATTAGAACAGTTTGAAATATTGTTTTTATGCATACAACCTATTTGTAGTAGTGTGTTTCAACTTGTTCTTCTTGTCATGACATTATTTACTTTATTAAATCTAGAAGCAGAAGGGTGTAAATTATGACAAAGGATGATTCTGAAACATTACAACAAAGCTTGTTGTATTCTACATACTAAAGGATTCCAATAATTATTAGTCTAGAAATGTTTTCTTTCTGAAATATAGCATATTCATTCATATATATGTTCATTTATTATAAATTCAAAGTTGGAAAGGTAAATCTTTTCATTGCCTATTCTCAGTACTTATTACTTTACTGTTTTGCTTAAACAACTGATTATGGAGATGTAGTTTCTCTTTATCTTAATTAGCTTGGAAGTTTATAGCCTTTGCATTAATAAATTCCTACCACTGACAAGTAAGCCATTCTCATAAAACTCTTGATAGCTTGCTTTGTAGTACTGTCAACCCATTATATATTGTAGGCCCTTGATATTAGTCATTAATTGGTACCTTATCTGCAAAACAATGAATAAGGAGCAACAGACTCCCATGTTATAAACATAGTTTGTTCTTTTAAGTCTTATAAGTGAATTTATAATTTATAAACTCATATAATTATAAGTCTTATAATTTATTTGTATAGTTCTAAAAATTAATTTTTCAGACATGGTTGCTAAATTTGTAAATTAATATAAAGTCCTAAATAATATTAATTTGTAAAGGTCTAAGTTGGAATACAAAAGCAACAATAACAGTTTTAAGAATGTTATAAAATTACATTCTTTGGCAAATGAAGTCTATTGTCTTTCAAGAAAGGTAACAAAATCAGAATAGAAATTGATATCTCCAACTTAATAATTTCACAAAATGAAGATAACATCAATTTCATAAATAAAAGAGTTTGTAGCAAGTTGTTTTCTTAGTGTCAATTCAACAACGGATATGATTATCAGCAACGATTATCGAAATAATGATTGGAAATACTGGTTAACTGATATCGAGGGCCTATGAAATACAGAACGACGGATAGTAAGATTGATTGATATCAAAGGCCTACTGTAATTTCAAAAGACAGCCTTTCTTGTCTTGTGTTCCTATGTGCATTAAAAAACATTCCCAAAATTTTGTGTATTTCAGAAATGGCAAGTACATTCACTTTGTTCTTGGTTTTTCCCCAAAAAATATTTGAAATGAGCATTTGCTTTTGCTAATTTTAATTCTTTAAAAAAGAATCTTTATTTTTCTTCAGCCTGTGATCATTCATGTAATTACAGAATTAAACTAAGAGAAAATAATGTGCGAGTGTAAAATAATTCTCATATAGTTTATTTGTCAAGTTTTCTGATTTTTAAATGAATTTTTTATGGACATATTAAATCTAAAATTTGTTTGAAAAATTGCTTTTATTAGAAAGTAAAAAAAATACAATAAGCAATAAGAAGATGCAAAAAATACTGTCTTGGGATCTGGATGAAAGTTTGTTACTTTTTATGATTTGAATGGCATTTTAGATATTTTTAATTTAATTTCAGTTAAATTATATAAGAATATAGTTTGAGTTTATGAATAATCAAAATCCTAAGCTGAATCTCTTTCGATTGAATTCAAGTTTAGGATACTTTTTCCCTTTAAATAAGGAAATTCCTTGACAGTCGCTTCTTTATTACTTCTCTAATATAGAAAAAATAATAGTTATTAATTAAAAATAAA
>JAHWFO010080693.1:0-23884 GCA_023313115.1 Rhysida immarginata | reverse complement strand
TTTGGCTCACCATCTTTTTTAATTTTAGCTATCCGCTGTTTAAGTTCGTCTGACTTGGGAAAAGGTGCCAAGTGATTCTAGAAGTGATTTATTTTCATAATTAAGGCATCCGGGAACAATACAAGCCACGTTACGATGCATGGCAACAGTGAACAGCGAGAAAGGAGCTGGTGACTGGAGATCTCCTTCAGTCGTTTGTTTTTTTCTCATCAGATGGCGATGCTAATCGCTGAAACTTGTCTATTGCTTCAATAGAAATAACTTGAGCCCATTTCTTAAAATACCTGTGGTGGCGCCACAATCGCATTTAAGTGTTGTTTGTACAGTAACTGTAGTAATGTTCAATTCAATCAGCTAAACCTTCTATAAAATCTATTGGATAAACCAATCAAAACGTTAAATATAATAATATTTGAAACTTTATTACATTCTAAACTAGTGTTTTATGTTCTATAATTTAAGCAATATAAAATTTATGTGCATTGGCGGTCTGAGCCAAAGGTTCCTGGTTCGCATCCAGGCTGTAGAATTTTCTTTCCTATTTTTCATCATTAATATATCTTTTATTTGAATTTTTGGTATAAATAGACTAAAAAACCAATTGAATAACATAAAGGGATTAAGGTTGAATATAATAAATTCTTGTGAATTTTTTAAAGAAATTCATTTTGATATAATAATCTTTCTCTGTTTAGTGTTTACTTAAATAAACTTTAAGAACATTCAGAATCATACAAGAATAAATAATGAAACAATGAATTTATTAAAATTATTTTAAGATAAACAGGATTTAAATTTAATTTGGGATTTAAATTAATATAATGATAAATATGTTTCATTTTAATATAAAGTCTATTGGTTTTTTTAAACAAAATGAATTTAAAAGCAGATATGTAAAGAAATATATAAAATCCTTTATTTCATAATCATTTTGATAATTTTGACAATTTTGCCATTTTAATTCTATTAGGAGATAATTGTTCTTTATTATAATGTCTGAAAAAGTAATGAACCCTTACTGTTGTGTAAAAATTGATTATTTTCTTTTAATAATTTTATTAATTTACTTCTAGTGAGATGTGTAATCTTCTATTGCATGATAGACAACATCAGGATGCAATGGGCAATTCTAAAGTGTTCTTTTAATTGAGTCTTCTAATGTCATTAAAATGTTCAAAAGATTTTTAGATGGCCATAAAAGCTTTCCCTTGTCTTTTAGGACTGTTAAATTAAAATCTTAACAAAAAATATCTTTTTCAGATTCATTCATATTAATAGCTTATTTGAATAAAGTTCACTGAAATGTGACTGCAGCGCCACTGAGGAGTTTCTCAGATTTTGGAGTCAACTGGGAGTGGTTGACTGCCGAACCTGATTGTACAGGGTGATTCAGTCAATTTCTGACCATTTCACTCGAATGACGTGCATTAGGGATAAACAATTGAAAGAATATGAGCGCCATATCGAATTTCTAAATAGTTGGAGTTTGTATTGTTGCAACGGCGCTGCATGAAAATCGTATTGTTGAAAAATGGCGCCCGCTTTATCAACAGAGCAGAAATGCAAGGTTGTCGAATGGTATTTCGAGACAAAATCACCTATAACCGTGCAAAGAAAGTTCCGGAAGGAGTATAAAGTGTCCAGACGCACCAGGCAGGCAAGCAATCATGGATTTTGACTAGCAATTTCGTGAAACTGGATATGTTAAAGGCAAGAAAAAAGGCGAGAGCGAAGCTCGTGTTCGAACAGCCGAAGTTATCGAAAATGTTCGCACAAGGTTGGTCGATTCCCCTACGAAAAAATCTGTTCGCCGCCTATCCATTGAAGAAGGGCTGTCGTATACCACGACGTGGCGAATTTTGAGAAAGGATTTACACATGTTCCCGTATAAGACCCATGTTTATCAGGAGTTAACAGACACTGGAAGACAGAAGCGACAACAATTTGCGATGGAGTTTGGAGCAGAAATGGAAGCCAATCAGGACATTGTGGACAACCTGTGGGTGTCAGATGAGGCCTTCTCCCATCTGTTAGGTGACGTTAATAAACACAACGTTCGTTTTTGGGGTTCCCAGCACCCTCATTCATCCACGAAAGTTTATGGCTTGGTGCGCGATTTCCAAAAGAGGCATCATTGGTCCGTTCTTTTTTGAGGGCACCGTAACGTCACAGGCTTACCTTAACATGTTGGAAACCTTCTTCATCCCCGAGCTGCGAAGGGGGTGTATACCGCTTCGACATCAATGATTTCAACAGGATGAGGCTAGGCCTCACACCAGTAATGAAGTGCTAGACTTTCTCAATCAGAAATTCAAACAGGTTTCCAGATCGATACCGGAGGGGCTTTCTTTGGCCCCCTACGAGTCCTGACCTAAACCCATGTGATTTTTATCTCTGGGGGGGGGGGTTCCTTAAAAACAGTGTGTTCACTACAGCACCAAGAACCCTAGACCAGCTGCGACAAAGCATCGTCGGCTGCTGCACCCTTGTGGATGCAGAAAGTCTGGATAGATTTATGAACAACTTCACCATTCGGCTGCGAGCAGTTCAAAACGTTCGTAGTGGCCACATTGATCATATCATCAAGACTTTTCCACGGGAATAAAAACTCCGAACTGCCTAAAATATCATACGGAAATGGTAAGTTTGTAAACATTAATGGGTCAATAAATCATAGTACTGAAATGGTCAGAAATTGACTGAATCACCTTGTAGAATAAACCTTATTTAAAGTATAGTGGCTAGAAGATTAGTGTGGCAGCGAGAGTTCAAATCCATTGATATCTAATACGACTGGATGGCTGACTTAATTTCGAATGTTTCTGGCAAGTTCTCTAAGATTATCGAGTAGTTGTGTCATGCCTGTCCAATACAACGATAGGCTATGTGTGCGAATTTTACGAACTTTGGAAATTTTTCTTTATATAATTTTAATTGAAAAATAAGATAAAATATGCTATGTGGAGAAAATTATGCATTTATTTAGAATTTCAATGAATCTCATTGCAATCGCGTCCTCAAAGGTTATCGGTTAGTTGTGTCAGATAACAACGGCAAACTCTTTGTTGTGTCAGATAACAATGGCCAATTTCAGGAAGAATCTTTTTCATGCAAACTCGCCTTGAGTGAGACATCCAGTAGTATTAGATATCAATGTTCAAATCTGATTACTCGAATGATGATGCCGCCAGATGGCAGCTACATCAACATAGTAGCTACACATCCAGAGCTTTACATCAACAAGGCTCTCTTAATTTCTTCGTAAAACTTATATATAAATTTGATTTATTATTTCATTTTTATTACAGAACATTAAATAAATAACCATTCTAATAATATTTCTACCCCCCTTTTTGTTTTTTCTTTAGAGATGATTTTGCAGTATTTCTTGGGTTTAAATGATTTTATTCTTTTTCAGTTATCTTTGGTGTAGAGAAATACAACCGTTTCACACTTAGTTATTTTCTTTAGATAAGTTTTCGATTTCTTCATCTGATTTTAGTTTTGTAATAAAATAGCATTCATCCCCGTAAGAGAAGGGGTGTTGCATTTTAAAATTTCAAAAACCGCTTTACATTTCTCATTTTTTTTTCTTTATCTAAAATATAGGAAAATCCCTTATTTTTAAATGTTAAAAATCAATCAAAGCAGCCTTAAATACAAATTTATTATATATCTTACTTTTTTTTAAATAGTAAGAAAATTTATTTTTCAAACCTATTAACGTAAAATATCTGATATTTGAATTTCTTATCATCACACAAAAAATAATTTGGTTGTTAATCATGTGATAAATGAATTTTATATGAAAAAAGACATTCTCTTAGTATATCTATATATTTTCAATATTGTAAATTTTACATATGAGACCTTCCGAGCTAGAGGGGCGAACGCCGCATTTTTTGATTTTTTTCTCCTGAAACACCTGTGAAAATTCATTTTCTATCATTTGTGAGGTGACCAGCTGTGTACAGCATTTTATTATTATATTTTATGCCTATATATTTTATTAGACTTAATTTAGCAGATCTATGTTTAATGCTTAATTACTCCAAATTTAATTCCTCTGGCTCGGAAGGGCTCATAGTCCATGCTTTATCTCGTTAGGGATGGATACCTTCATCCATCTCTGATCTTATATTTCAACTTATTTAAAACAGCATATTTTTTTCATTTATTTTAACGTTAAAGAATATCCTCATGTTCTGCGGAAGACAATTACCTAAAAATATACTAAATTTTTATAAATAAACTTAACTCATCCGCAATATAGCTGAAAAAACCTCCGTCATCCTAAAATTACCATCCCTTCCCCCGCGTAATTCGCATCTATGTCGATTGCAGCGCCACCGCTATTACTGTATCATCAAATCGGGAATAAACTACGTAGCATTGCGAGTAGTAGCCGTTGCCACACTATTCTTTTAGCCACTATTGTTAAAATATGGATACTCCCCTAGCGGCAGCCATTTTTGTGCAAAGACAGCATGCATCATTAGGTAGTAACTTGTGAGATCTTTCGTTTCTTTCATGCATTTTATATTTCATTTAATTTTTATTGCGATTTGGGATCATTATTAAATTATGTAGGATTAATGCGAATAGCAAAATTAGTAACATTGGCTATATCTTATTTTTTAATATTATTTCAGATTGACAACATATACAAAAGTTTGAATTAGCAAGTTAACTGTTGAACTACACCCCTATCCTGAACTTTAGAGGGGTTCTAGAAATTTTGGCGTCGACTACAAAGGTCATTTTGCGCCTTTTACACAAGTTATAACAGTACGCAGCCCGGGACAAACACAAACATCCATGCCCACGGCGGGATTCGAACCTGCGGCCTACGCCCTAGTCCTCTCGGCCACCTGGCCGGCTGAACTTTAGAGGAAATCCGTCTTTCAAATTCCAACTTGCTTAGCGATTGTACGTGGTAGCAACAGCAGGTTATTACATATAAGCTTACGCAAATTAACTGTATTATCATCAACTTAAAAATAACTACGAAATTCTTAAAGGTAAGACTACTAAATATGAAAAGTATTTTTTTAATTGCATGAAACTTTCCCATAAATTCTTTTTGTTGCAGAAATCCAACAGCATACATTCATTGAGATTAAAGTTGTATATGCATAGTTTTTTATTTCTGTAGCAATAATTTAACGTGCACCTTATTTCGCTTTTTTTACGATGTGTCTCGCATAAATTGGTCTAATTTTACTTAGGATGCCTAAAAGAAAGCTCATCATGATATAGGCATCTCACGTTATCACTCTTATGCAGATCACCTTGAAGAAATTTGTAGATTGGTTTAATTGCTGAAAGATGAACCTTATCTTCGAACATGTAAGGCCGTGCACTTCAACAAAAACTTTAAGTGTCCCCCGGATGCTTTTGTTCTATTCCAGCATTTCCCAAACGGGGGTTCGCGAAATGTTTCAAGGGGTTCGCCAAAAATTTTCCATAATGTCGGATCCCTATTATTGTATGTGTATATTTATATGTCAGGATTCGCACATCTCAGATACTTGCGAAAGGGATTCCTGAGTAGACAGAGATTTGGGAACCACTGATATTGTTCTATTCAATTATAAATTCGAATGGGTTGACAACTATAAGAAACTTGGCGTTATCACTGACTCAAGACTCTCCTGGAATCGTCACGTGCTGAAAAAAGCGAAGATGACTAAGTAGTCTCATAGCTCTCCTGGGTCGAATCAGTGCCCTCAGCATTGACAATAAGGTACTACTGTGTAAGGCACTTATTCGGACCATTCTCCTATATGGCAAGCCTGCGTGGTCTTTCCAGAATTTTACCCCGAGGACCATTGCTCAGCTTGGAAGAAAGACTGTGAAAAATCAATACATCCACACCGAATTGAACATGACTCACATCAGAAGGTTTATTTAAGATCTCTTGGTGAGTATGGTGCAGATGATGAAGACCCATGACAAAGACTTAGGTAGCTGGAATACTGGAAAACTTGATGGAAATGAAGTGGCATAAGAAGTATCGAAAGCCGAGGCATATTCTTGATGTCAACTTTGAAGACATTGCCAACGCTTTCTTCCCGGATTATTGGAAGACATACCTCTTCCCCTCCCCCTCCAATTTTCTGACAATCGTCAATCTTATTTTTATGTGGAAGACCTCTTGGGTTTGTCAGGCTTCTTGCCTATCTCAGTGTATTTCATGTGGTATTTATTCTAGGTGGGCTTTCTAAAACCACTGTAATACACGAAAATCATTTTGCCTACGGAAATCATTTTGTTAAACTCATATAGGAGAATCCATTTCAATGGGACTGCTCCTGATTGGTTAATTAGTTTTCTTTAGACTGTTTCCTTTCTTCCTTCTTTATAACTTTCTGGTCTGTGTATATGATTTGGCTCTGTCCATGAAAGTTATTCGTAAAGCGTCAGCTAAGTAATATATCGTATGCCGTATTGCTTAACAAGTCCCGTTATTTTTGTACGTATGTGCAATACTAGACCCTAATATGGATTTACTTCATATAGGAGATCCTTAAAGAATTTTTGGTCCGCCTTATGAGATCCGTTTTATAATTATTTAAAACAACAGAGCATTAAATAAATTACTAAAATCTAATAAAGTTGAAAAGGCAGAATGATAAGACCCTGAAAAACGCTGGCGTTCAGAGGGAGGCTATCCTTTTTCAAATAAAGAGCTTAATTCTCTGTGCCTTTTTTTTCAAGGTCTTACCACCCTATGTTCAATTTTTATTTTTTATTCAGGGTTTTTGTGTCTCTTCTTTCTTTTATTCTATATCTGTCAAAAAATCTAATAAATAATTCAAATTGAAATTTATTTCGAAGTTATTTTCATTGCAAACTGGGAGATTTAGCAGTTGCTACAATGACTATAAATTTTGCGTTTATAATTTTAAGAATCAATGCTCAATAAATTTTATACATGCATAAATCATTTAAATATTTTACAAATCCTCAATGTTTAAGAATATTTTATGAAAAAAGTAATACCATTAACAACACAATTTAACTGGTTAATTTAGGCTTGAACCAATAAGAAGAACAAAAATGGACGAAATTGCCAATACTTGTATTCTCTGCCAATGTTTCAATTTGAGATCATTTCAAAACGATTCTCAGAAGGCCTTACGAGTTATTACACTTGAGATCTTAATTTTCAGTGTTGTTCTTTTGCCTCGAGGAACAATCCCCACTGTAATAAATCTGTTCGCTTCCAAAGTCTAATGTTTCTACAACCTGTCGATGTCTGCTTGTTATGTTCAGTTTTTTATGATGCATATATCAGATTACCTCAATCGCCTCTGTAGCTAGAAAAATGTAATTCGAAACTGGATTAGAATAAGAAAGATTTGCTGGAAATGATAGTGGTCATTTGACGATTTCTACGTCGACCTTTTGCTAAAATGTTTTCAACAGTAAAACATATTAAAACAATTTTATTAAAAATAGAAATGATGCTCTTAAAATTGCCAATTGTTTTTAAAAAATAACATTGCTGAAAAATACGATAAAAAAGAATAGAACTAGGTTAAATGGTAAATTTTTCTAAAGTAAACAGATCTTAAGAACGGAAGAAAGATAATTGATTTTAATTGTTTCGGTTTTAAACCATCTTCAGTTAACCTAAGATACAGTTGTGGCGTAAGTAACTATCAATGACAAGTAAATTTAAAGCAAATGCTATAATGTAATAGAAAAGTGTTAGTAACAAACTAAATAAGGGCAGAATCTACAATTCCATAAATGAAATTTTTAATCTGAAACCACGGATGTACATTTCAAAGACTGTACATTTCACCAGGTTTTTCTTGGAAAAAAACGATCCTCGTCAGATTCCAAGACCACTGTCTCACCATTGATCTACTTCGGAAAGATCAGTTTGGCTTTCGTGCCACCCACTCTTGTCAGATGCAGATTTGGAGGCTCGTTGAAGATCTAAGCACCCCCCCTGAACCTTTCCAGATACTGCGGGGTGGTATTTCTCGATGTCAGTAAAGCTTTTGACCAGGTGTGGCATGGGGGCCTTGTCTACAAATGATTAGAGACGGGTTTCCTCCTATTTGATTTTGATGGCGAAATCGATGCTCACCGACAGGTCCTACCAAGCTAAAGTTGGCAAAAAAATATCCACGCCCCGTGTTGTAAAGGCCGATGTCCCTCAAGGTTCTGTCCTCGGGCCCGTGTTATTTAATTATTTTGTGCATGATTTTCCGAAACCCAAAAATTGTAATCTATATTTCTATGCTGATGATACTGCCATTTTGACATGGGCACACAAGCCGGCTCACGTTATCACTCGTCTGCAGAAAGCCTTAAAGATGTTTGAAACTGGTTTAATTGCTGGAAGCTGAACCCTAACGTCGGAAAGTGCAAGGCTATGTACTTCAAGAGAAAGTTGAAGCGTCCCCCAGATTCTCTTGTTCTATTCAATAAGAAACTGGACTGGGTAGACAACTAAAAATATCTTGGCGTTATCATCGACTCATGAATCTCGTGGAATCGTCACGTGACCTACACTCTGAACAAAGCAACGAGTGCTAAGTACAGTCTCATAGCTCTCCTGGATCGCAACAGTTCCCTCAGCTTCGACAATAAGTTACTTCTGAACAAGTCCATTATTCGGACCATACTCCTCTTTGGCATGCCTGCGTGGGCGACTATCTGTAGAAGCAGATGGAGCGAGCTACAGTTGTTCCAGAATGTTACCCTGAGGACCATTACTCAGCTTGGCAGAACGACTGTGAAAAATCAATCCATCCACTCAGATTTTAGCATGGCCCATATCGGAAACTTTATACAGCACCTCCTTTAGATAATGGTGCAGAAGATGAAGACTCATGACAATGACCTTGTGACTGAAATATTGAAGAAGTCAATGGATATGAAGTGGCATATGAAGTATCGAAAACCGCGGCACATTCTTGATGTCAACTTTGAAGACATCAGCAACGTTTCTTTCCCGGATTATTGGAAGATATGATAATCTTTCTCGTTGTATTTTCATTTCGTTTGTATTTTCTTTCTGGCAATCGTCAATCTTATTTTCTTGTTTGTATAATATGGAAGACCGTTTGGGTTCGTCAGGCTTCTTGTCTACCTCAGTGTATTTCTATTGGATTTACATTATTCTGGTTCGATGAGCTTTGTAAAAGCGCTGCTTTCGTCCCAGCTGAAGAAATGTACATTTCACTGTTCGATTGTCCATTGTACGTCCCAAATCAGTTCTCCCATGGTCTTCTCGAAGTTCTCTTTTGGTCTGCTGGATGATGAATGCAAAGCATTCAAAAAGCGCTTCCAATATTATCAGGTTGTATCTTTTCAACTTATACTTCGTTGTGGTTAAAGAGTCTTTATTTATTTTTAAGTTTAACACTTGATCTACCTTTAGCCAGGAAGGTTATCTAAAATGGCGAGGCTTAATTTTCTTGCATTCTCTTCCATTCCACTCCGAAGAAAAAAAACACTCATATTATTATTTTTCTTTAACAATAGGGAAGTTGCAACCTTAATTCGATTGATGCGCAGCGCCCTCTAGTGACTGTTAGAAAAACTAACGATCTGTACGCGTGCCTAATGCCCTGGTAGAAAAAAGTTATGGTGGAAATTATTGCTGTGTGGTTGGATGCCATAAAAATGAATACAGTCTATGTTTAGTTCTCCTTTATTAAAGAAAGATCCAGGAAGGAGGAGAATGTAGATTCAAGCTGTGAAGCATATCAGTTAATTTTACAAACCGGGAAGATTATCCTGAGCAAGTGACGGAAGACGAAAAAGACGCACGAAAAGATGGCGTGGATGAAAAAGAGGCAGAGTTGCCCATCCAAGAGGGCCCTGCGATGAAATTATTTAAGATTTTTTGTTTATATTTGCTTCTAAATATAGCAAAATAGTGCCCGGGCATAATAATGAATGGTAATAATTTAATAATTTAATTCATTTAATAATGAGAGAAATTAAAAGATTAATTTTTTTTTATTTTTGGCTAGAGAAAATGGAACTATGTGGACTCCAACTAAGAACTCTAAAATTTGTTCTGGACATTTTGTAAATAGTAAACTTTTTATACCACCGAATATCCAGATTACAATCCTACAATAATTCCTTCTATGTATAATAAACACCATTAAAAAATAAGTCTACTGAGAGGTTTCTAAGGCAATAAAAATAATTTCTTTTGTTTCTGATTAATTTTTTTCTAAACAATCCTTCCCAATCAACAATCGATTGAAAATTGCACCACAATGTCATACTCATTATCTTGAAGAAAGCAGATATTCTTTAAAAATGTCCAATGTGTACCTGACGCTGTTACTACTTTCTGACACCAGTTGGCGGTATTTCGCAGCGATCGATGCGATCTTGCAGGCTTGCATCTTTCCTATTGTCCCGTTTTCTATCAACAATTCAACTACACTCCGCTGATTTTCCAAGAAAGATTTCGCCTTCACAATAGTTGAAGATAACAATGCAAGTTCATTACAATTGCAGGATACATCAATGACATTTATTAAAGACTAGCAAAGGTACCCGGCGTTGCCCGGGATAATTACTTGGATGTAAACAGAACAATCTCCAAAAATTAAATTAAATTTTGCAATATCTTAAAAATAAACACATGAAAATGCTTAGAATTAATACAGTAAAAATTCTTAATGAAAATTCGAAAAAAAACTTTTTAAAGGCTCACAATGGCTGGACCTCCAAGGATGCCACTGCTATTTTAAATAATTTCTTACTCACGTAATCTTACCTCAGATGTATACTTAGTGTTGTTGCAATTTCCACTCTTCTCTCGATGTGTTGAAGCAAAATTTGGCTATTCATCACTTTGTGCAGTCTAGCGGTCGCGGATTCTTCTATTTACTTGCTTCCCATTTGCTCAATACATCACGGAGCTAAAGGAGTGCTTCCTCTATCGTCTTTCCACTCTTTCTCAATAGTCTGCTAACTCTCCATTGTCTCCATTTACTGATCATTTTTAAAGATTTTCAAGAAATTGTTAAGTACTAAGAACTCTCTTTTCTAAGAAAAGCCTGAATAACAGGAATTCTATGCATTGTTACAAATTGAAACTTATCCATATTGCATTGTTATAATTCTTGGAAAGGACTGCTTTATCATTGCATCATCATTTTGAGCTCATTGTTATTGGTGAATTGCGTGTTGAAACCATTGTTGATACCTATTGTTGCACAAACTTTTATTTGCATTGTTGGTCATGAGATATATATTGTTGGTCCGTGCAGAGTGTTGGTGAATTGCGTGTTGATACCATTGTTGCAAAAACTTTGTCTTGCATTGTTGGTCATGCGATATTTCTCATTAATATGCCCTGCCATAACCATGAATATCGATTTTTTATCAATAATTATTATTTTTTCGAAATCTGATGTAGACAGTGACCTTCCTCATGCTTTGAAGGTCATGTATGCGAAATTTCATCAAGATCGGAATAAAACTGTAGATTTGTATAAAAAACGTACAGACCCACCCACAGACAGACCCACAAACATCCTTCTTTATATATATAGATAGACTCCGAATCTTATTGTTGTAACTTGAAGCAAATTGGGAAGATCAATGCCCAGAACTGTCATGGCCGAAAGTGAGTGAAGATGATGCAAAACACATGGCTAAACAGAAGAGTAGCTGATTAATAATTCTTTCACACGCCGATCACGGAGTGATATGTTTATTTTTTCGTTTACTTTGTGTTTGAAGTATTTTATTATATTTTATAAACAATTTTTCGATCATGGTTTCAATTTCAATTTCGTTTCGATTGTCTTTCAGTTACGTATTTTCATTTTAGTTACGTATTTTGATTTATTTTTGTGGAAAATGATTCCTGATCCTTTTTCTTGTTTTTTTGTACAGTTGTACCAAAGACGATAAGAAAGGAAGACCGGACAATCCTCTGTTTTAAGTGATCCGCGCAGCTTTCTTCGCGCATCACGTCATTTGATGTACTTTTGCCCGCACCGTTGGAGGGCGTAATTATTGTATATTAAAATAAAGAGAAATGATCTTATTTATTCAAATAAGTTATGTATTTAATAAATAAATAAAAAGTATATGTTGCATTTCCTAAACGTTGTTCCTTTTATTAAATCGAAACCGTGTGAAATCGAAACTAAAAGTGTTTGATTCCACTCAGCTCTTCGATTGTCTCATGACGGTTGATAATCATTTCGAAAAGCAACCTGCAGCTAATTCAAATGAAATATGTCATTGGGACGCTGGTGTGCAGATCCAGGTTGTTTCAACAAACGAGTATATATGTATAAATCATTGCTGTCATGCTAAGTTTAAGTTGTGTAATTTTAATCTTTTATATCCATCAGTTTAAACAAGAACAGATGACCCCCCCCCCCCCTTCATCTGTTCTTGGTTTAAATTTTTATGTTTGCTGAAGTTTATACTTTGGTTTGATTCTGTTTAACATATGAATTAGATTGTATTTTTGTTTTGTATTAATTGTGTGATGATTATATTTGTTATTTCTTGTAAATTCTTTTATCCATTCCTGGATGTAATAAATAATTTCTGTCTTACTTTTGTTGTGCTAGAATCTTATTAAACGTTGAAGTTATTACTCATATGAATTATTAATTATATAAATTATTACCTTACGATAATTTTATTGAATTATAAATATACAATTTTGGTGGTATTGTATATAAATATATATTTATTAACTTTCATCTTTTTTAAAAGTCTCAATTTTTTATTTTTTTTTATTGTTAATAAATTTTTCTTTAATTATTTATGAATTGTCCTAAAAATTTGTGTTAATTAAGATGCGTTAATTAATTTAAATTTAACAAAAATAATTTCTAATCGAAATAATCGCGAGCAAATAAAATGAGGAAATTTCTTAAAACAAAGAGGTTGTTTGAGGCTAATTAAAGAATTGTAAAAAGAAAGGCTGCTTGGAGGGTAGAATTGTTTCAGCCCGCACCGCTAGCTAGTAATGGCGCTAGTTGGAGGCATCATTTTCTCCTATGGGAAAACGTGAATTGTCCGGTCTTCCTTTCTTATCGTCTTTGGTTGTACGCAGTTTAACTTTGAGGAATGGTTTTGAATTAATTATTCCTCAGGCCCAAAGTCTTCAAAAACAAAGCAGCCAGACAGCTAATTACTCCACGGCTCACTCCTGCCCAAAACTCGTATCATGGCTCAATTTGCTTCACTTTTTGCCACTGTTAACAATAGAATTCGGAGTCTATCTTTAATATACGTCATTGGGATACATTATCAAGTCAAAAAATGAAACAGACATTTAATTAAGGAAAATGTAAATAATCAAGTTTGTAAAATGCGAGGGCTCAGCCAACACCTCCTATACAGAAAGCCTGCGCACAAAAACGTTATACTCTACTACATCATCATCACGCGGCTATTGTTAATCGTATTTCTACCAATAATAAGCCCTAAATGTGGCCGCTTGATGATGATGCAACAATGTATACAGTTTTTGTCCGCAGGCCTTCTCTCTAGAAGGTATTGGCTCAGTAAGCCATCACAGACATGCAAGGACTGCTAAAGATTATATTAGGAGTGTCGGTGTGTTACTCTGGCGGCGTGAACACTTCAGTGGGCCCTGGTTTCTGACATTTCCGAGCTTCCGACACGAGTAGTGCCATTTTTTCAAGCTCGAACGGGCACCGTAAGTAATTACATTGGAAATTATGAATGATACACGGATGACATGTAAGTATTTTTGTCTAGTTTCAGTTTCTGACTGAGCCAACATTCTTAGGCAGACGTTAGTTCCCGTACGCTTTTAATGTTAATTCTTTTTGTTTTTCTCTTGCAATTACCCTAGGGTCACTCCAATATTCACATTAGGGTGATTATTATTCTGGGTGAGCGGGACGGCTACGTGACCTGAAGGTAACATTACATTCAAGTTACATTAAATCTAAATACAGGGTTAGGAAGAAATATGTTTCCTAATTCAGAGGGCTGTAGAATGCGTTCTATTGATCCAAATGAGATAAAATTAGAATTACAGATAATTCAAATGATGCGGTTGATATTTATTAAATAAAAACTTTTAGTACAAATATTCACCAATGTGGGTTTAATATAAACCAATATTAGATGGTGCTCTAACAGAAATGGTATTTCTTTGCATATGTGGAAAATGTTCAACATCATGTGGGTTACAGCGCATGCCTATTAGCAATATTCTTCGGAAAAAAAACCTGGCGGATTCTACACATCAATTGTGGAAGACATTGAAACAGACATGCTCGTTCAACGGATACCGGAAGAAATCGGATCAGCGGCCGGCGGAATTGCAGAGGGAAAGCAGGAAGAATCATGTTCTGGATATGGGTGAATCCAGACAGTGGAATCTTCGTCAGCGTCAGTGAAAATTAGTCCCTGGATACTTGTGCGTTTGCTTATCATTGGAGTTTTTTCTAGGAATGACAAGAAAGTATCTAGTTAAGTGTTTCGTACACGTGTTGCAGTCAATGCAGAAAGTCATCAGTGAAGAAAGCAATGTCAACAGTGGGAACACGCCAGATCAACGCAAATTGGGAGTAAAGTGCGATTGGATGTCCGTTACTCTTCGAGTACTCGAGTACTCTATGAGTTTTCAAAATTACCGATCTGCAAAGCCAAAAAGTATTTTAAGATTTAAACAAACAGTAACGTAAAGTAAAAATATATCCCAGTAACCTATATTTACTGCAGTTTTTAGAGAATTTGGAATGAATTACAGCAAAAATACAGACTCTAATTAGAGAATAGTAAAAAAGTCATCACAAAATAACATTTGATGTCTTTTTTACTATTCTCTTATTAACTGTTATACATCACTTATTTTCCTTACAGACTCTAATTCATTACTTTAATTCAGACTAATTTGATAGTTATACTATCAAATTCCACAATTAACCTATTTAAAATTGAGGATAACACTAAAGTCATAAATCTACCGATTCGGATATGTTAAACTCAATTTAACAATCCGAAATTATGTGATTCCTCTAATATAATTTTTTCTATTTTATTTTAAAAAATCACCCAAGATGGCACGATTTTTATTATTTTAATTTATTACAAGTTACTAAATTTTTATAATGTGCGATAAAGAATTTATAATATCTTGTGTATTTTTGGTGAAAAGAGTTTTATTGAATTTTTATGGCGGATTTTGATAAATGATTTTATTTAATAAAGATTAATTGGTTTTAGATAATATATTTAATGGAATTGTTTGCATTTTATTTATTCTCATGATTCTTGAAATAATTAACAAGAAATTATAAACTGTATAGGAAACTACCTATTTTTTATCCCTTTTATTCTAACTTTTTAACCCCCATTTTTTAAATCAAAAATTTAAATTCCCGAATGTTGTGTTTAGAAAATGTAAAGGAACTCTACCTTCTTTTGTTTCGCATCTCTTTCGATCGAATAATATATCACATGCAAAATGTGTAAAGTGCAAAAAATATATCGGCACGTTCAGCCAAAGCGAGGTATCGAATAAGCTCAAAAACCCTCTACAAACTCTTTAAGAAACCCAAGAAAATAATTAAAAAGGACAGTTGGTTCGAACCGTTGATATGATTACTGAATTCAAAGAAACTAATTTAAGATGTAAAAACAAATTGAATACTATAGTTTAGTAAAAGTTTAAACAAATTATTTCCCGATAAAATCTATTCAATTATCTTAGCCCCAACTTGTGTTAAGGTAGACTTCCAAGGGAATCCGTCGAACATGTATGTCACAGATTTCCACCAAATTGAAATATGTTACTCAATTGAAGCTACAATAGATGCTTGCAAAATAAGAGAGTGTGGATTTTTGTTTCTTTCAAAATAAACCACGAAAACGAAAAAATTGGAGCACACATATTCATACAAGGACTCCATTGTTAAAGGGTGTATTAATGCGTTTATTGGAACTTCTTTCTTCCACTACTCACAGCGATCCAATTCAGATGAAATAGATAGCAGCAGATGGCAATTGAATGGCTTCTCAAATTTCTAAACAAACTTAGTTTTTAAAATAGATTATTACAATTAGTTATTTGCCTTCCAGTAAAAAATGTTTAGAGTAATTAATAACAGTTTCCTTAATTTATTATTTTAATTTTATTAAATAATTCGGTAATCAAACACGGTGCTGGCTTCATGTGCAACGTCGAGTAATACGTTGCGTTGGTGAGGGGGCATGTATCGCGGTGCTTTATAATTTTAAATAAAAATAGTATTCATGGATGCCTACCTCATCCTATAAATTATTTCGAGACGAATAATTGTACAGCAAAATTAAGGTTTTATGCTCAATAACAGTGCTCTAACTGCAATTCTTTTGTCGATCCCGCTAACAAGTTTGCTTCCTCTTTCCGCCATGTTTTTTGAACTCTGCGCACTTCCGGGCCGCTTCACTGCCGCGCAACGCTATCGCTTTCCCGGTGTGCTTGCGCGCAAAAAAAGGCTATCTGTGGTTCCCTTATTAGTGTCACAACTTTTTTAATTAGCAGAGTTAAAAAATTACTTGTGAACAGAGAGGAAAGGGACAGGAGACGAATACTGATATTTTAAATTGTTTAATAAACAATAAATCTTCATTTTGTAACAAATTGAAATTCTGAATTGAAAATTATCTACATTCAGTCTCAACTCACTTAATTAATCCAAATTGTTACAGTAGATTAATTTATATAAATTTAACGTCCATCAGTCGTTGACGATAGGAGTTCATCTGCACATGTTGGCAAGGATGAAACTGTCGATCCAGAGTAAGAGTGCTGTTATAATAATCTTCTCGGCACAAGGTGGGCTATGGGCGTGAAGATATTGTATGGCGAGGACCTACATGAACGTGGGTTCACCGTGCAAAAGGAAGACAGCGACCTCGTGAGGTTTGGCATCTCAGTGGATAACACTATGAGCTTGGAAAATATTCTAAGCACTAGACAAAGCTTAAATATAAATAAGTTAATGAAAGTCAACCCAATAGCACTACAATCTTAGTTTATATGCAAACTTGAATACCCGACGACGCTGCGTAGCCTATTGAGCGCGGTAGACCGACTAGGGCCCCATCGACGCTACCGGCTGCGACAAAAGAGATGCACGAGCGCTGCGGGTCTTGTAGCTCCTCTGAGCGCGACGACTATTGGCATGGCACTGGCGTGGAGAAGAATCTCTGACTATCGCTTGTAGTTTTTGTGGCTACTTGCTCTTTTCTAGGGTCCGATAATATATTGCGTCGAGCAGTTGGCTCTAGGTCCGATTCGTGAACTCTGTTCCTATCTGGCTCCCAAAGCGGAGAAAACTCATATGCTGACTCCTCCTCTAATGTACTTCGGGTAGGTATCTGCCCTAGATAGAGGGCATCCAATTTAGCCCGGCAGAAATTTTGGCGATCGTAGCTGTCCTCCTTGGGACCAGTCAATCCTACTGAAGAGAATTCAAGAATATCGGCCGCACCGGCCGAGCAACGGGTAATGCTTGACAAGAGGAAAATTTCTCTTGAGCAACCTCTGCTTAATTCGTCTATCTGACAATCTGGTACGGGACAGCTGCCGTTGCGACGAGCTGGACGAACATCTTAGCTTTGACTGTGTTGCTCGTGGCTTGGGAGAAAGACACGCACGAAGCATTGGGTGCTGATATCGATCCGTCGGTGATCTATCATTCGTAAGCATATGGCTATCGCTATGCTCGACGAAAATATCAGTTAAAGAATTAAAATTCTTAAATGAGGAAATAAAAGTTTCCTTACCGCGACTCGTGGACCTGTTGTCGGCATTTCTTCCTTGAGGGGATGGCGAGCATGAAGTCTTCTTTCTAGTAGGAGATCGAGACCCTTGGGAACTGTTCAGCGGAGGGACACTTGCGTAGAGGAACACTTCAGCGAAGGAATAGACCAGTTCACCGAAATTCCTTTCTTCCCTTTTTCTTTCTATTCTTTCCATTAATTTCAAATAAACATACATATAAATATAGTGTACATGACAATAAAAAACTATACATATAAAAATCAGCATTACCTCAATATTTTAAAAAATACTTAACTATAAAATTAGCACCACACTCAAAGTTATTTTGTTATTAAAGAATTTTAAAATTAATCCAATTAAATGTAATGCAATGTACAAAGTAATGTTTTGTATGTTAGATTTTTTAATGTTCTATATTTAGGCTATAAATGATTCCAACTATAACTTTGTTTCTAATTATCTTGACTCAATTAGTTTCAAATATTGGATATCTACATACAAAAATCAGAATAAAATTAGAAAAAATATATTTGTCTACCCGCCGCAGTCGCATAATTATATTCTAAGTAATCTAAAAAATTAGAATAAATTTGTTTTTTTTATTATGCAACGATATGCGACTGCGGCGGGTAGACAAATATATTTTTCAGAAATAGTGGTGGGCGAGAAATAAATTATCTTTTTTTGCATTTTGTCCGAATGAATTTTTTCTTGTTTCATTTTGTTCTACACCCGAGAGGCCACTTGGCTTCCTGTGTTACATCTTCATCAATTGCCTCAGGATTCCGTCCTGCAGGAATTCTTAGAGATTATTCCATTTTATTAGGAGAAAGGCCTATATCCTTCGAGCATAAAATATATTTTTATGTCCGAAGCCTGTATCAGAAGAGGACGGAAATCCAAATTCCGATGACATTATGGAACCGGAAGATGCATGTAAATATGGAACCACGTTGATGAAGGTGGTTGATTTTATTTTTATCTACAAATTCTGTGGTTTGCACACAACTGTTACCATGATTAGGCCTATTTATCTAAAGCGTATTTCACACCTTAATTTATGAAGTAGGCTTACAAATAATATTAAGTTGTATCATAAAGTCTTTTTAATAACATTCAAGGATTGCTTTTCAGCTGCGACCCTTACGATATATACATGTACAGGGTGATTCTGAAAAAGTGTGTATAACTGCAAGCAATGACAGAGGTGACCAGAATGAACATTTTCTTTAAATACAATGTGGGTCTGAATTTGAACGCTAACTGAGATATGAACAGATATAAAAATGCTGCCACCAAGATCAACAAGTTAATAACTCAGGTTCAGCAAAGCCTAGAATAATGAATTTTGGAGGAATAATAGGGTACATACACGTAAAACTTCGTATACCGTTAAAGTTCGATCGTATTCCAAAGAGTAGTTTCCGAGTTACGCATTTAAAATCGTAACAGTACTCACATGCGAGTACTAACCAGCACGTGTTACACTTTTGGTATAAACTTTAATGGTACACACATTTTTTGTACGCTATTATTCCTCAAACATTCATTATTCTAGGCGTTGTAGAACCTGAGTTATTAACATTTTTTATTTCTGTTCATATCTCAGTTAGCGTTCAAATTCGGACCCACATTGTATTAAAAGAAAATGTTCATTCTGGTCACCTCTGTCATTGCTTACAGTTATATACACTTTTTCAGAATCACCCTGTATATTTTTTACCTAAGTATTTTTTAAGCATTTTTTTAAAGTGAGAAATGTTGGATTATGTTTCTTTTGTTCTCCCCTTCCGCCAATCTCTCTTCTCGCCGCTGAAGTGTACCCGTTATTACAGTTTCGCGGAACTGTTTTCCGCTCATGTGTCCCATAACGAACCCAGAATTCCTTCTTTTTCCTCGCACCTCCTTTTTATTTCTTCGCCCTAATTTGAATAGTTCTTCTCTTAACGAATTCCATGACTCGCTCGTTGTTCGCTTTCACGACGCTTCCATTATCACCGGCGGGGTGCCGTTGCCTTTTCCCTTGAAAAGATATCTTTTTTCTTTCTCTTTTAATGTCGCCTTATTCGATCTCTTCTGAGATCTAATTAAAAAAGGTGACACTTAGCTTAAATAAATAAAAAAACAATCCATCCAATTGAAAATGATTTTATTGTGTGCACCAGGAGTATAGTGTACCCAGACAATAGGAAATACTGAACAATAGCGCGAAGTAAATGGATTTCGCATCCAAATCAGCAGACAAGGTGGGCGATTCAGCTTCCGGCAACTTGAGCATAAATGCCGTGGAACCCAAATATAATAGGCGCAAAAAAACTCAGAATGCCAAGGGGTAGAACTCAGCAGAACTGTAGAGAAACAGTCCAAAGGATAATGATGAAGCTGGTCTCCAATTGGAAGTTAAATAAAAAAAAATTAAAATGAAATTTGCATTTTATTGAAAAGTGAAGGTTGAGACTTCATCTTGACCAAGATTTAGTGCGTATAGTCTAGTCCTAAATGGAAAAAAAAAAAGATAAAAAGAGAACACAAAGAAATAATCAGGAAAAAAATCAAATAAAAATTCAACACCACTCATAGTGTCAGTGCAACACCACCTCTATCTCTCTTTAGGTGGTGTTGGTCAGTGGCATAAGACAGGGAAAAGAGCGGACGTACTTAACAATGTCCATTTTCGGGACAATGAGACACAAGCGATGCAGACAGTCAATTACTTCGTGATGATTTGCTGTTTACTGCGCAGATGACAGTAAAAAAAAGGTGGTTAATTGCAAAGAGAGTTGACTCAACCCAAAAAAAAAATAATAAGAAGAAGAAGAAGAAAAGGGAGGGAAAAAAATAAAAAAAAAGAAAACTGGAGAAACAAAGTATTAATTATTCAAAAAAATTAATTTATAGGAAAAGATCAAAGAAAGTAAAGAAAACTGCTAACAGTAGCTCTTAAGATGACAAAAAAACTATACGGAGGAAAAAAAATCTATGCCCTACTAAATAAGAGGGAAGGAAGATGGGAGGGGGAACAAAGAACGGGACGAGATACAGATAGCACAAGATAAGGAAGGGTAAACGGAAGAAAGGTAGACAACACTCAAGATTGTAAGTTTAATTAAGAGTTAAAACTATGGGGGACACTTACTTAGTATAGGCTTCAGGGTAAACAAAAAAACAAAGCAAATAAAAAAAGGAAGCAGGTAACAACACCAAATTCATAAATAAGGTTGTTTTTTTCCTTTGTAACTCTGTGAATGAAGGTGATTATAAAAAGTTCAGTCCATAAAAAAACACAGTAAGAATTAAAGAAAATATTAAAATGAATAAAAAAAAACATTTTGAATTCATTTTTCTCCATTGATTTATGACATTTGTGTTATTATGTGTATTACCTACAATTTGTATTTGAACGTTTTCTTGACCAGCATTGATGAGTAAAATAGTACCCCCAAAAAATGTAAAAACTGTTCAAAAGATTAATGACATAAAGCGCGATGAATCCCAGGCTTCAGTAAGGTGATCTTGAAGAAAACTCATCTGCAGTCGTTCGAAAAACAAAATATCTGCCAAGTTGATTAGTTCGCATTCCAGATGGACACGAAGGACGATTAAAAGAGAAATCGGACAATTAAAAGAGAAAAAGAAAACCAATATACAACCCCTGGCAAACAGATTGAACTCACTATGTGACTTATTATTGACAAGGGAAAGGAAAGTCACAGAAAAACTATATTTGAATTGAAAATGCAAAAACAAAAATGCTTTAATGACTCCCTAAGTACAGTAATTTAATGTCAATGCAATTAATTGGATACAAAATAAAAAAATGAAACGTAATCCACCACCTTGGAAAAAAGTATCAATTCAGTGGTTTTCTGAGAAAAAAGTTTGAACTCAAACAACTTTTCTGTGGAAAAGAAACATTTCAATACATTAGTATTTTGTAATTCCACCCTTGGCTTCAATTACAGCCTTAATTCTTGCAGCCATCGAAGCAAAAAGATTATAACAGTTCTGCAAGGTAGGTTTATTCCACCTTTCAGTAATGGCCCTTTTGAGTGCATCTTTGTTGGACGGATGAGCTTCTCTTATCAACTTTTTCAGTTCATGCCACAATTTCTTAATTGGAGTGAGATCGGGGCTGTTGGCAGACCATCTGAGATACTTCAGGTCATTGTTTATAATCACTGTTGCACTACTCCTGGAATCTGATGGTTTCATCGTCTCCAAATGGTCCTTCAGGTGTTGGAATTAAGAAGACTCCAATACTTCCAAATATGCCTCTGAATTCATGGTAGCTTCATAATACATATTCTGCCTGGGCCGCTGGCCGTCACACAATCCCAGGTCATGACAGATTGCGTAAACTTTACAGAGTACTTTAGGCAATCCTCTTGAAATTTTTCATCAACACGTCTCCAAACAAATGTTCCATCACTATCTCCTGCCCAAAGAGCAATTCTCGACTCATCGCTAAAAATTATCTTCTTCCAGTCGTCTGCAGTCATATCTCTGTGTTGTTTGGCTCACTGTAGACGAGCCTGTTTGTGCTTCTTTGTAAGCAGAGGTTTCGTCTTGGCTTTTGGAACGAAAAACCCATCTCGTTAAAGCGATTTCGTATTGTTCTGTTGCATACAAAGATTTGGTATTTTCTCACCCCGTTGTTCAGTTGTACTGACTTTAATCTTTGATGTTGAATGCAAAACTTTAGAAGAATTTGATCTTGCTTCTTCATAGTTTTGGGGGGTCTCCCGCTTCTCTTGTTTTCTACTGTTTTCTGGTTCCGGTATTTTCTGTATATTTGTGATTCGGCAGCCTGAGAACATAACAGCTGTTCGGCGACAACTCTTGTGCTTTTTGCAGATTCACGAAGTTTTACAGTTTGTTCTTTGAACTGTTGCGAAAACTCTTTTGAAGGTCCCATGTGGTCACGAAAACACAAACACTACGGCAGGAAAACTAGTAGTTTTATGTTTAGATAATCAGATTCCACAAAAAACCTGACTTCCCTTTATTTGGATTGTGTTACTTGGCGGTTTCAGGGGTGTTGCGTTAGGTAAGTTCAAAGTTTTTTCTCAGGAAACCACTGAGTTGATACTTTTTTCGCAGGTGGTGGATTATGTATCATTTTTTATTTTGTTCCCAACTGAATGTGTTGACATTAAATTAATGTACAATATAGATTAGACTCAGGGAGTCATTAAAACATTTTTGTTTTTGCATTTTCAAATTCAAATATAGGTTTTCTGTGACTTTCCTTTCCTTTGTCAATAATAAGTCACATACTGAGTTCATACTTTTTGCCAGGGGTTGTAGTGTAGCATGATAGTCATTACCCTCTCAAGTTAGTGTGCGCAACGAGGGAGGTGACCCGCTCCATTGCTAACTGCAATCGCCTGACGTATTCCCAAGCAGAACTGGAAGAAAAAACACCACAAATAAGCAATGACATCGTTAATTCACGTCCGAACAGGAAAAAGTTCCACACGGGTTAAATGATTAACGAGACTTTACGAAAGTCCGAAGGTTCTTCAAACGAAGGAAGATTAATGATGATACCAGTGAAACATTGGAATATACTGCTAAAATGCATTGGCGACGAAGATAAAGAGATGGCAGAGATGGCCAATGACAGAAGGCCACGACCACATACTGAATTCTGCACTCCACAGAAACCAGCAGACAACTAACTCAGCAGAATACTACCTAGTGGGGGTGCATATATAATGAGGTGGGCGTGGCCTAATCCAGCCAATCAGCGTGCAGCATTCGCATCCCCTCACCCCCCACCACCCCCTACCCCTTCCTAACGTCACAGACGTTCAGCCAATCCGCGTGCAGAAGGCGACGCACAGGACCCACTACCCCCCTCCTCCGTGTTTTGGGCGTTGGTCTTTATTTGGGCGTGGGTCTATTATTTGGGTGTTGGTCTTTTAATTGGGCGTTGGTCTTTTAATTGGGGCGTGGGTCATTTATATTTGGGCGTGGGTCTTTTTTTTGGGTGGTGGCCTTTATTTGGGGCGTTGGTCTTTTATTTGGGCGTTGGTTTTTAATTGAGCGGTGGTCTTTTATTTGGGCGTTGGTCTTTTATTTGGGCGTTGGTCTTTTATTTGGGTGTGGCCT